>JAPMUY010006596.1:330000-473457 GCA_026901105.3 Galaxias olidus
CCTCCTCCCTGCCACTGATTCCCTCTATCTTTGGAACGCCATGCACAGTCAGCACTCTTCTGCCAACTACCTTTACCACATCAAACGCTTGCCCGCCAGGCCATTTCTGGAGAGAGAGAGAGAGAGAGAGAGAGAGAGAGAGAGAGAGAGAGAGAGAGAGAGACAGAGAGAGAGAGAGAGAGAGAGCTCCCTCTTCAGGAAGGCCACCTGGCAGACTGTCTTCTTTTCTAAGTGTTTTATTGGTCTCTAGTTTTCTTGCTCTCCCTTCCACTCGCTCCCTCCCTCTCTCTGTTTATTGCAAAATCATTTGAATCACCTTTGAACATGTTGAAATGAACTCTGATCCTGGCGTTTAGGTGAGGACAGCGTTACCTCAACGCACATCACTGCATTACAAATTGAGTAGCAGTGTGGCTAGCCACCATCTTAGCTTACAAAGCAGGTCCATGCACTGCCCCGTGCTAAACAATCCATGATAACATGATAACAGTGGGCTCAGGGCGCTGCTCCATCTCTGGATGTACTGGGAGGGGACGCTCAATCCCTCTCTTCTTCATTATCAAGAGGTTGACCCCTCCTCGGTAACGGGAAAGGTGGTGAGAAACCCCCCCCCCCCCGCCAGAAAGCCAGTCTGCTTTGTAGATGAGAGGGACCTAAAGGGTAGGGGTGTAATGGTGGAGATGATTAGAGAGAGGTGGACTAATGAGAAGCGGAGGGAAAGGGGGGAGCGGGGGAGGGAGGGAACGAAGGAGGAGGAACCGGGCAGATGTATGGGACCGAGCGATGAGCGTCAGGCAATCCATCAACGGGTTTCTCACAACATCCAGCGTCCACCTCTGGCCTCATGGCGGTCGAGGCTTTTGTGTAAGGGCTCCGTGGTTTTTCCTCTGTTAGGGTGCGCTCGTTTCAGGGTTTGCTTGTTTAGGTGTATGTCTACCTTGCTACTGTAAAGAATATCACATGCATAGTGGATTTACTTTCAGGGCTAGGCAAGTAGGGAGCCGTAAATAGGCATATAAAAAAACCTACAACTCAAAGTCGATTGACGTTGTGAGAAAAGTTGCATGCGTGTTTCTGTATTGTCCAAGAGGTTGCCCAGTGTAGGTAGGTAGATAGATAGGATACATATTTAGATAGAGAGATGGATGGATGGATAGTGTCATGGGAACATTGTAAGGTACACACTTACATCCCTGTATTCCTAACAGTTAGCTAGAATGTTCTGATCACGTCTTGTGTGAGTGACTGTGAAACATCTTACCTCACCCTGACTTCATACTGTCCTCTCTGAAATGGGTATTTATGGGGAGTGCAACCTTAAATAGATGACCTGTTTACGATGATTACAGCCCATCTAAGATCACGGCGGGAGGGTCCTCAGGAAAGGGTACAACTATAAGGCGAGGGATAATGAAGTACCAAGGAACCTCATTCCCACGATGTTATTTTACTGAATGACCGATGAGAATTGATCCCTTTGTTCCTGTCTATATAAACGGTGAGCTGTCATCATAAGTCGGGAGTTACACTAGGTTGCTCCCCGCGCGTGTCTAAATAAACTATTACTTTAACTTAGGAAATTGTGTTTTTTTTTATTTACTACAGACGTGAATTTCCAACACAGTAGATAGACAGACAGATAACAAATAATAATATTGATAGTTGTTAAAAAATTCTTCTCAAGAACAAATTGACAAATTATCACACAAACGACACATTTTGTCAGCCTTGTAACACCAGCAACACTAATTAAACAATCACATTTCTTTTGCAGCATCCTACTCTTAGTTGTAAATTAACTAGATAAAGGAAACACCTGGCATTACATTTTGTCGTGCGAAGTACATGATGTGGAGGACAAAGTAGTGAATGTAGTCGTCTGACTGCCTCTAATATCTTCTCTCTATTGCCATTACCAGATATAAAGGACTAGATTTATTAACCAATAGTCAATATAAACAATAGCTTATACAATGTCGACATCTTGTACGGCAGCGGTTTGAAATAGGCCTATACATTAAAACATGTCAGGTTAACCATGAGGGTAGATGATGGCCTAGATCAGAGGAAGGAGTGGTCAATGTTGAAAATCAGTTTCTGTTTCACGTTGCTGTTGCTCTTACTCTGTGTGTGTGTGTGTGTGTGTGTGTGTGTGTGTCCATGTCCGTCTGCCCTCTACCGGCCTGTGGCTCCTAACATGCCCGTATCTCTGTGTGTCCGTATCACGGGATCCCGCATTGTTATGGTCAGCCATTTGATTTCCCCTCCCTTGGGGGCCCTTGCTTTTGCATTAGGAGCCATCTGTTGGCCACAGGGGAAATTGACAGGCTCAGCGGTCATCTCACTCTCTCTTTAATCTCCTTGGCTCAAGGCTGCCCCATCAGCGTCTTTTATACAACCATCATCCCCGCCCTGTGTGTGTGTGTGTGTGTGTGTGTCTGGAAAGTGGTGGTGGTGGGGGGGGGGTCACACTTGTTGACCAAGAGGCAGTCAACAGCCCGGTCAGAGCAGCCAATTAGGCAAAGCTCCAAACAGCAGATTATTGAAATGGATTTACCAGAGGTAGCTAGGGGAGCATGTCTAAACAAGTTTGACATATTGAACCTGGAGCGTTTGTGTGTGTCGAAGAAAGAAAAATAGGAAAAGCTGGATGTGGCAAGACCTGCATTTTCTGTGCGTGCGAGAGAGAATGTGTGTGCCCCTCGCATGCGGTCAAGAGTTCTGGTGTGTGTGTGTGTGTGTGTGTGTGTGTGTTTTCCCCATTATCGCAATAAGAGTGTTTTTTTTTTACAGGACAATGGTCGACTGGACAGGGGGGACCATTAAAAAGCCAAACCTGTTTTTAATTGTCTTCTCCACTTGGCTGACTGTATCGAAGCTGGGAGTACAGTTTAATGGCGTCTGCACAAAGCCCACAGTAATCTTTATTGAACCATCGCCACCGATTCAACCTGGCTTTTCTCACACGCGCTGGACAACACAAGGCCTTGTTAAAGTTCCCTGCGTGGCCGCGAATGTGGACGGGCCTTTTACACAGCCCATCACATGCGGCATGTCCACCAGCCCATGTGTGAATGATTTAACAAGGCAAGCCAGAGCAAGATGGCTGCCCACACCGTAGAGCATTTTCGCTACGCCGCGGCCATTCACCGCCAATTATCCCGCAACATTCCGAGTGGTTTAAAAGAGAAAGAGAGAGGAGCTACGTGCCCCCTCCCCCCCTCCCCCTTCTCCCCCCTAAAGCCCCGAGCCTATCGTGTCTTATCCCTCGTCTATGTTTGGCGGACACGCTTCGCTTCGCTCCCGGCCCATCCTCGGTATTGATCAGCCAGGGAGGGGTCTCGCTAACAGAGCCTAGCCCCTTTGCGTTAAGGCTAACAAGGGGAAAAGTAACCGTGCCGGCCGGCAAAGGAGAAAGGGGCTCTATTTCTGACCTCCACCGTGCTGTTAGTGTTCCCTCACACAAGATCAGCCAATTTATGATCACTCCCTCCCTCCCTCACCACCATCCTCTGCTTTAAGGCAGTTAGTCCCTTCAATAAGATGTCTGAAATGAGTTAGTGAGTAGCCTTTCCTTAATCCGTGGCGTCGTAGGGCGAGAGCAGTTTACCCAGTCATTATAAGCCTTGTGAAATGAACTGATTTGGTGGAGGAGGAGGAGGAGAGCAGCGCAGCGTATTGAGTATTTCATTAGCCTGTGAGGGATAAGGACTGTGGAGAAGTAAGACAAAGGGACGGCTGATTGTCTGAGGCCCATTGGAGGAGGACTACAATGGTGGAGGCGTCAAAAAGGAGCTGGAAACCAGGGGTCTGCTTAAAGAAACAAACTGATAAGCTCCGTCCAGGACACACGGCGCTATAGTTGTCCTCAGCCGTCTACGACTTTTGTGCTTTTTTTTATTTTAGCGCTTGAGCCCTCGATGAAAAGATCTTTTTGTGTGTGTGTGTCTCAGCACAAGCCAGTCGGCAAATCCAGCTAGTCATTATCTGGCGCCCAGGCCACTTGGAGCAGCTTGCTGCACAGCATGGCCACCAGTCTATTAATGATACGAGACGGGCACTCCTTCAGAGAAGCCGCGACCCAGACGGATGTTTGTTGGGGACGTCCATCTCGGCTCGCTTGTCTTTTTCGGCCACATCAAAGCGTCGATATCTGTACAGATTCCTCTGGACCATGAAGAATAGATGAGTGCACTACTTTCCGTGCTCCCCCGGGGAGGTTGTACTTCTTGTTTGTTCTTGTTTGTTCCATTCTGAAGATGAGCGAGTCCACACACACACACACACACACACACACACACAAACACACACAGTGGGATTCTGATCCACCATTTCAGCAGGAAAGAAGTAGTTGTTTATTGTTTTAATTAAGAGTTTTGGAATCCAAAGTTTTGTTGGATAAAGCCTTTATTTTTGAACAGTTGTTTTATTTTGGAATGTTTTGGCATCACATGTAAGTCAGCCACGACTCGACTCGAAACTGAAAGAGATAAGGACAATTATAAACCACACAGTCATCAAGGGCCTGGTTTAGTTTGGACTTTTCAAGTTTGTTCGATAAAAGAAGTTAACTAGAGAAAGATAGAAAAATATTTTGAGCGAAAGAGCAAAAAAAAAAAATGATGAAAGTTGTAGTGTCAGACAAAATAGAGAAACATTTGTGATTAATTTGTCCATTACCTCCGTTATTAGTAAGAAATAAATCCTTATGGGAATAGAAAGCCATTAAGACACCCTGCATAGACAAAAGGGCTGAGAGAAAATGAAGTCATTGTGTTTGATCATAAAGCATTAATTAGTGACTCCTTTCAGAGTATCTTCTTATTAGATTAATTACATATATTATGTGCTGTGTATTAAAAGGACAATCCTACACATTATAATCTGTTCAAGGTCTGTCAATGGTCATTGTTACGATCTCTGTAGACTTTTCCCCTCTCTTACAGCGCACGCATGTATTTGATATGACTACAACAATGGAAGAGACGTGCCTAGAGCCTTAGGACTGAGCCTGCGCACCAACAAGGGAGGGTCTATCGTCTAAACCAATGATTCCTCTCCATCCAGTTGACATATGACCTTGTATTCTACCACTGTATAAAATGATAACAGACCCCTCCCATAGGGCGGCATTCGGTAGACTGGGTTTGTGTGTCTGTGTGTGTGTGTGTAGGACAGCAGACTGGTGTAGCATGGTGTTTGCCCATTGTTATCTTTTGATTTCATCGTATTCTTCTTTATTATTTTTGTATTGATTACTTTATTGATTAAAGCTCGCTATTGCCATTACCTTTAGTCCTGTCGTCTCTCAGAACTGCAGGACGCGACAGTTCCTAAACACCTATTGTTAACTCATTGTAAAACCACACCCCTGTGCAGGCACTACGGTTTGAGACTGAATGCCTGTTGTTCAAGTTGACATTTTCATCCTACAAGACTATTCTGCTCTTGCTTAAATTAGGTTAGCTTAGCAGATAGCTAACATTAAATTCGTGAAATAAAGACCCAGGAAACCAGAGTAAAGTGTAGGACCTTTAGTTCCTTAATTGTTTCTTTCTTTGTAAAACTGTGAAAACATGAAAATATGGCATTACAAACTGTCCATGTACATGTTTAACTTAGAATAGCCTATTGCCATCACGTAAGTAACATAGCCTAGGCTAGTCATAATCACGAACTTGCCGATTAGTTAGCATTGAAGCTAATTGTAACATTGACGTTAATGGATAAATGCTATTAGCGATTAGCATATATTACTAAGACTAACGTTATTCTGAAACGATGCCAAATCAGAACATACAAAGTATAAAGAATATATCGAAGTAAACATTTACATGCTACATACAGAAACACTTACAGACTTAAGACTTTCAAAGGCTAACAAAGATGAAAGGTAACGTTTACTGCAGCACTTATGTTGGCATATTTCTCTGTTGTGGCTAGAAAAACAAAGGACTACGGCAAGAGAGAAGGGTTAACTGTAAGAACGCAAATGCAATACACCTTACACCACTAGGTGGTACTAAGCACAACACAATCAATGTGGGGGCAGAACACTCCCCACCTGGTATTTTATAATACCACTATGTCCCTTCGCTGAGGAGCAGCACTATTTCTGACACAGGTCTTGAATACACCTTCGGGGTACCCTGTCTGATAATCTTTACATCCACTTTCCGAATTCTTCCATCATGACTGGGGATGGTGTCCACAATGACACCGGTGGGCCACTCATTCCTCTTAACTTGAGTGTCTTTGAGGAGTACCACATCTCCAACTTGCATGTTTGGTCTTTCTGATTTCCACTTCCTGCGGGGCTGGAGGGTCACCAAGTATTCTTGCTTCCAGCGTCTCCAGAAAATTTCAGCAAGGCTTTGAACCTGCTTCCATTGTTTATTATAGAGATCCTTGAGATCCATATTGCCAGGAGGAGCAGCTACTGGGTCAATCTTTTGAGTGAGCAGCATTGCGGGTGTGAAAACAGCTGGCATCTCAGGATCGGATGACACTGGGGTCTCGCGTTCATGATTGCCATTACTTCGGCCATGAGCGTCACAAGAACTTCGTGTGAGAGGCGACAGTTCTCTTTCAGTAACATGGCTTCAAAATGTGGCGTGCAACGCCAATCATCCTCTCCTACACACCACCCATGTGAGAGGAGTGTGGTGGATTGAATGACCAGGTGCAGCCTTTTTCTTGCAGGTGAGCTTTCAACTCTGGATCTTTGGAGTTAATCTGCAATTCATTGCAAGCTCCAATGAAATGTGTGCCCCTATCAGAACGTAGCAGGCTTACAGGACTTCTGATAGTGGTGAATCTCCTCAAAGCATTAATGAAACTAGAGGTTGACATTGTCTCTATAACCTCGATACGCACAGCCCTAGTGCTAAGACAAGTGAACATGACCGCCCAGCGTTTGTTTTCTGCACAGCCACCTCTAGTCCTGCGTGACAAAATGGTCCAAGGTCCAAAGACGTCAAGTCCCACTTGAGTGAACGGAGGATCCATGGTAAGTCTATCCACAGGTAAGTCACGCATTTTTTGTTCTCCAAACTTTCCTCTTATTCTTTTGCAGGTCACACATTTGTGTATCACACTCGACACCAATTCCTTACTTCCTGTTATCCACAGTCCAGCTGCCCGAACTGCACCTTCAGTGAAGTGTCGACCTTGGTAAGCAACCTGTTCGTGATAGTGTCTTACTAGTAGGATAGAGACATGATGGTTCTTGGGAAGAACGATTGGATGCGTTTCTTCCCAGGACATATCTGCTGAAGATGTTCGGCCTCAGACTCTCATTAAACCATAGTCATCAATGATGGGGTCCAAACTCTTGATTGGACTACGTCTTGAGACCTCTACACCCTTTGAGAGGTCCTTTATTTCCTCTTTGAAGACGTCTTGTTGAACGCTTTTCATAATTGAGTCTTGCTTGAGAGAGTCCATCCATTCTCTGATTATGCTCTGAGGTTCTGGAGAAGACTCAGACCTTTTGGACAAGCCTGGCTGTTGCTGGAGAATCTTTCAAACCTATGTGTGCCGAGAAGACCACTTGTAACTTTTGTGGCATAGGTCGAAACTTGAGGGCGCACTTCAACATCAGTCTCTGGATGTAAAAGGTCAAATATCTCCGGCTGAAGAAACTCTTCAGTTTCAAGTCTTGTCAGGAAGGCCGGACCTGAAAACCAGTTGGTGTCTTTTAGAAGAGCGGCTGGGACAGACCTAGATCCATAATCCGCAGGGTTATGCTTCGTGCTAATGTAGTTCCACTGATTTGGGTGAGAGGACTTCCTAATTCTTGTCACTCTGTTTGCCACGTAGACATAGAAGTTTCTGGATGTATTATGAATGTAGCCCAGTACAATCTTGCTGTCTGTGTAGAACTTGACTTTGTGGATCTCAACATCAATTTTGTCCATCATCAGGTCCGCCATTTCTGCTGCTAAGACAGCTGCACACAACTCCAAACGAGAGACAGTGTGTGCAGGACGTTGAGCCAGCTTTGCCTTCCCCATGATGAACCCGACATGGCTGTGTCCTTCTGTGTCGACTGCCCTAAGGTACGCTACAGCTGATATAGCCATCGTTGATGCATCCAAGAAGACACAAATCTCCCTGTGTGTTGTGGCAAGCAGAGAAACAGGAATGTAGGTCCTCTGGATTTGGACCTGCTCTAATTCTGTTAGAGAATCTTTCCAGACATTCCAAAGGGTTTCCATCTCTTCTGGTAGTGGAGTGTCCCAATCATACTCTTCTGTGGAGATGTCTCTGACAAGTGCCTTTCCCTCAATAGTGATCGGTGCCACGAATCCCAACTGGTCGTATATAATGTTGACCGTTGAAACGATGCCCCTTCTAGTGAACAACTTTCCCTTTTCAGACACGCAGAAGGAGAAGCTGTCTGTTTGTAGATCCCATCTGAGGCCTAGACTGCATTGTTGAGGCAGAGGTTCAGATGTCAGGTTCAGATCCTTTAGACCTTTGGCACAATCTTCAGAGGGGAAAGCATCCATGACAGTGCTATTGTTGGATGCTATCTTGTGCAGCAAGATGCTTGACTCAGCTAACATCTCTAGTTCTTTTCAGAACACTGATGGCTTCATCCACAGTAGAGAATGAGGAAATTCCATTGTCCACATAAATGTTCCTCATAATGAACTGCTTAGCATCCATGCCATGTTCTTTATGTCCTTCTTGCGCTGCCCGCCTCATGCCATAAATGGCCACAGCTGGTGAGGGGCTGTTACTGAATACGTGCACTGTCATTCGGTATTCAGTCACTGGTTTTGTGAAGTCATTGTCTTTGAACCACAAAAACCTCAGGTAGTCACGGTGGTCACAAAAGACTGTGAAACAGTAAAACATCAGCTTTATGTCTGCTGTGACTGCAATAGGCTCTTTGCGAAAGCGAATAAGGACTCCAAGAAGAGTATTATTCAGATCAGGTCCCTTCAAAAGGACGTCGTTGAGGGAGTCACCTTCGTGTTTGGCACTGGAATCAAACACCACCCGTATTTGATCTGGCTTTTGGGGGTGGTAGACGCCAAATGTTGGTAGGTACCAACACTCTTGATTCCCCTTTAAAGGCGGCGCCAGCTCTGTCTCAAAGATCTTCTGCATGAAGTCAATATATTGTTTTTTCATTTCTGGCCTTCTCTCCAGTGTACGACACAGGGATGAGAGACACTTTGCTGCTTGCTCTCTATTATTTGGGAGACAGCGCCTTGGGGAACGAAAAGATAAAGGGACCAGCCAGCTGTTAGCATCGTTAATGTAGAATTTTTTTTCCATGATGTCAAGAAAGGCTTCATCTTCAATGGACAAGGCTATTTTCTCATCTTCTTTTGTCTTTTCGAATACTTTGCTTCCAAGGTCATCAGTGTCGTCTTCCAGGTGGTCTAACACTTTGGAGGTTGGCACTCTAGGATGTTCTCTTGACTAGCTTCTCTTTGATGTGGATCACACTGGCACATGGTTGAAGGAAGGAAATACGACCATTAGGTAGGACATTGGTCCTGTAGACATTAATGCTGCTTGGCTTATGGACTCCCCTCAGACATACCTCTCCAACAATGACCCAACCAAGGTCAAGTTGTTGTGCATATGGTGCATTGTTAGGTCCACTTTTACGTACTTTGTGTACACGTAGTATGTCTCTGCCGAGGAGAAGGAGAATGGCTGCATCAGGATCGATGGCAGGGATTTTATCAGCCACTGGTCAAAGGTGGGGATAATGATGTGCTATCTCTGCAGTGGGGATTTTCAGACGGTCATCAGGCATCATATCACACTATGATTGTGGGAAGAGGGATTTGCACGTTGCTTTCTATTGACTCAACTATAAGGTTGCTTGCACGTCGTCCTGATGTCTCCACAACCCCTGAGCATGTTTTAAGGGTGTATGGTGCAGCACCCGCTCCAATGCCCAAAAGATTGAATAGTGTAGTCTTGGCCAGGGACCTATTACTCTGTTAATCAAGAACAGCGTATGCTTTAACAGCTTTCTCTTTTTGGCCAGCTGGGTAGACTTTGACCAAGCATATTTTGGAACATGATTGGGAGCCAAATGGGTTCCCGCAGACTTCTGTGCACTTTAACATAACTTCTGTAGTCTCTCCCTCCTGCTGCTCCCAGCCTTGGTCTTCCTTAATAGCAGAGCTCTCTTGTTTCCATAACGGTGGCCCTGGGTGAAGCACTGATGGGTGTCTGTTGCTGTTGCACTCTTTGCACTGCACTGTTTTGTCGCAGTCCTTAGCGTGGTGGCTTGTTGAGGCGCAACACTTGAAACAGATGTGTTTTTCCTTGAAATAAGCTTTCCGTTCATGTACGCTCTTGCTGCGAAATCCACGACATTTTCGTAAAGGATGAGGCTTATTGTGTAATGGACACAGTCTGTCAGGATCCTCAACCTTTCTTTCCACATTGTTTTGCTTGTCTTCCCCTTCCGAGACAACTTTAGTCTTCCTAGTGAACACAGATGGTTGGATGGGGTTCAGAGATTTATCTGCCTTGTTAGACCCACCCATGATAAGTTCAACAAAGCTGGGGACATTACGTGTTTTTGCTTGGTCTCGAATGAACTTTACAAAGATGCAAAAGAGAGGATATTGAACCTGATAGTCATCTTTGTATCTAGAACCAACTGAGATCCATTTCTCCAGAAGGTTATAGGGAAGCTTCTGTGCGATGGGGTTAACTCCACGAGGTGTGTTGAGGTAGGAAAGTCCAGGTAAGAATCCATCTTTCCTAGCTGCCTCCAGCTCCATCCATAGATCCCCTAGCTCCCATTTGTCTTTGTTTGAGATCTTTGGAAAATCATCCAACTTTTTCAACAGAGCGTTTTCTATCATTTCAGCTGATCCGTAGCATTCCTCCAATCTCTGCCACACCATTTGAAGTCCTGCACTGACATTATGGATGTGGACTGTACGGATGCGTTTGGCCTGCTCTGCAGACTGTGGTCCAAGCCATTTGGTCAGTAGATCTAGCTCCTCTCCAGGGGTCAGGTTCAGGTCACTGGTGGAGTTGAAAAAATAAGCTTTCAAGGCCCAGTAATTCTCCGGTCTATCATAAAACTTTAGGAGTCCAGAGCTAACAATTTCTTTGCGGATTAGTTATTTGGCTAAGTCGGTCGCGCCTGACAGCTCATGTAGGGGCGCTCTAGAGGATGTGAAGTGGTTTGTACCATCGGAGGGTGTTATGAGAGTCTGGATGGACGGTGTTCTCCTTGGAGGAACTTCAAGGGGCTCACGTGGTCTTGCCCAATGTAATCTGTGTTCATACTCTGGCGTCGTGCTGGTAATTCTTTGAGTTTGAGGTTGCCTTATTCTTCCAAACTGCATCTCTGGATATCCCGATTCTCTGTATCACCGTTGTCCACGTTTAGCTGGCGCTATGGTAAAGAGACGAGTTCTCGTTTCATGAGTTGGGGGCTATAGTCCAAAGAATGTTGATGCACGTATTCACTGGTGCGTTGAGATGAGGGATACGGAGCTAATTTTGTAACATTCTGCCGTGATGGTTCTCCACTTTCTTTCTCATAAGCTGCTTCTAGTATTTTAGCCTCTGTGATAGCAGCTTCAGCGGCACCCTGTATTTTCAATGCATGAAGGTTGGCTTGTAACTCAGCTGCCCTTCGTTGCTGATCTGCTTTTTTCTTTAATTCCTCAGCCTCTTTCCATGCCTGTTTCTCGTTGAGCATATGTAGCCTTGACTTTTGCAGATTCGGCTTTGGCTCTTGCGGCAGCAGAATTCTGTGTTGAAGTACAGCTAGAACGACCTGAGCGACTGGAACGGCAGGAGCATTGAGACTGCCCATCTTGTGTGTCTGGCAGAGGGTTTTCTTCAATATGTTCCTCCATGTTAGCTTGTATTTCTGGTTTTGCAATGTTTGTAGTACACCTTCGCTTTGATAGCAGACTGAATGTTGAGTCTTTTTACTATTCTGCTTTTGCTTAACTTAGGTTAGCTTAGCAGATAGCTAACATTAAATTCTTTAAATAAAGACCCAGGAAACCGGAGTAAAGTGTAGGACCTTTAGTTCCTTAATTGTTTCTTTCTTTGTAAAACGGTGAAAACATGAAAATATGGCATTACAAACTGTCCATGTACATGTATAACTTTGAATAGCCTATTGCCATCACGCAAGTAACATAGCCTAGGCTAGTCATAATCACGAACTTGCCGATTGGTTAGCATTGAAGCTAATTGTAACATTGACGTTAATGGATAAATGCTATTAGCGATTAGCATATATTACTAAGACTAACGTTATTCTGAAACGATGCCAAATCAGAACATACAAAGTATAAAGAATATATCGAAGTAAACATTTACATGCTACATACAGAAACACTTACAGACTTAAGACTTTCAAAGGCTAACAAAGATGAAAGGTAACGTTTACTGCAGCACTTATGTTGGCATATTTCTCTGTTGTGGCTAGAAAAACAAAGGACTACGGCAAGAGAGAAGGGTTAACTGTAAGAACGCAAATGCAATACACCTTACACCACTAGGTGGTACTAAGCACAACACAAGCAATGTGGGGGCAGAACAAAGACGATGTGCCCTTCTGACCTCCAAATGGTCTTAGAAAGCACAGATTTAGTTTGTTAACATCTGCATTGAAATCACATGGCATGTAGAGCAGTGGATAAAACCAACTCGCCACAACACTGCTCTCTCTCTCGCTTTCATTTAAAACGCCACTCTCAAATCCCTCAGCCTGTGCCTGCATAAATAACCACTCTCCCCCCGCCCATTCTTTGAGAGATGTATATTTCCATTAATGTGGATTTTGTGCTGCTAAATTATTTAAGGGCCAAAGATGAGTGAAATGTGTTGGGTTATAAATACAAGCTAAGAGGGGCCTAAACGGAAGAAGCAAAAAAAGGAAAAGAAAAAAGATAATGGTAAGGTAACCCGTGCTCTGGGAATAGAGAGTATTAGTACAGAGGACACTACACGCCAGCTTACCACAGAGGAGCATCTCAGAGCTCTCCTCCCCTTGAGTGTATATAGTTCTGGAACGATCCTATTTTCTGAGTTGGCAGGAGATGCAAGGTTCCCTCCTCTGTGCCTACTGCCTAATAAGCAGGCTGGTGAAGTACAAATTAGCATGTCCTTGTGATGTGTGATGATGAGGGGGGTGCTTTGAGTTAATACATCTATTGTAGCTGTGCGTTTGGTGAACTTTGAATAACCTCCGAGGAATAGTTCGATAGGTCTAAGCAAGACTGAAAGTTTCCCTATTTATTCGTACTTGTTCTATCAATCTTACATTCCTGTTTCGATTTCTTTGTTGTTGCTCGGTGAAAAATTACTTTGTAGATGGCAACAATCAAGCTCGCTCTGCCGTTCCTCCTAGCAGAATCTCCACACAGTAAGCGGCCTCACAAGGTAACAAAGAGACATACATACAAACAACAATCCTTTCAAGAGTTTCATCTGCTTTCGGTTATCCATTCCTTGCTACGAACAGTTTTCACAAAGAAGCAAAATTAGCACAAATTAACGACTCTGGGATATCAGCGATCTGTTACACTTCCAGGTCAATGAGCAGAGCATGTAGGACAGCTGACGACAGCACACTGGGACACGCTGTGCAGCAGCTCGAGCACACACGCTAGCGAACCACCATGGTGTCCTAACACGAGGTCCCCTGCTCATCCGCAGTGACCCTGCTTCCTGCAGCGTGCCACGTCTTAATTGCCTGGAAAATGATCATCTGTGCCGTGGAAAGTGAAGGAAGGCAAAAAGCCGGCAGAAGTTTTTAGTTGGATCCTTCCGTCCGCGCTTGCTGCTGCCCAAAGTGAAAGTGCTGCACTGTGGGGAATGCGGTGGTAATTGGCAGACTCTGGGCAAAGCAGACCTCAGGCTAGCCCATGGCAACATTTCCTCGGGCTACATGAAACACTGACGCAATTATGCTGCACAGCTTTCAGCTTTTTTCCTAATAAATGCATTATAGCTCTTTTTTTTAATATTAATGAAGATGTATAGTCTCCAGTGGCATATCCTGGCTTGTTGGGGTTGTTAGGGTAAAAGTTGTGTCCACTAAAACTCATCAATAGGATTCCATTTAAACTTTGAATCAGAGTTGTGCTGGGGTCATATGATAACTCATCATTGTAAACTAGTCCTTGGTGGGTGTTAATTGCCCACGGCATTCCGGGTTGGATAAATTAATTTCTCCACCGTAGGTCCCTACTGTCCATTTTCTTTAAAACTAATAGCACATAGCATGTACTTCTGTTTTGTGTAGGGGGCAATTACATCTTGACAAGATGGGATTTCAAAAAGGGAAGGACCCAGCCTGGGTCATTAAAACTAACCATTAGCACAATGGTGTTGGAAAAAACACAAATTAACAAATCTCGAGCAATGGAACTACCATACTGAACTGACAATATGCAGCAATGATCTAATCTCTAATGCTCACATTGGATGGATCCTAATGCTCCGACGGCAAGCAAATGGTACATCACATAATATTATCCCACTAGAGAGCTAGGCAAAATGTGACACTGAAATGGCCACTGGCATGGCTAATGTTAAAAATAAGTATATGTATATATACACATCCCTTGCATATAAATCCCTAGAATGTGAGATCTGAGTTGAGTGTAAAGCCCTTTGTGCTTAGTTGTTAGCAGGCTGTCAGACTCCAGACATGCCTGCTCAAATCAGGCTCACCCTTGAATCAATGCCCTCTGCATTGGGCTTTTTCAAACAGCTAACCTGAGGCTAAGTAGATACGAACTCTCTCATCCTCCGCCCGCCAACCAGCCCCCATGGCGGATTGGTTGAGTAGATAACCGAGTGGAGTTTGTGTTGAAAGCCTAAATTGCCCACTAAGCCCCCACACACCGCTTTCCAGAACAAAAGTGTTTGTTCTGAACCGCTCCCAAACTGTTGCCATTGTTTGTGGGCTGTCACTAACTCACATGGGGGACCCCGCGGATCATTCATCAGCACCGCCACAGACGATGAACCGTGTCAGTGAGCGATGGTTGTGCCGGCACAAGCCTGACCATTCGACTGGAGCCCAGGCCTGCCTAACGAAGAAGGAGTAGACTACTCACCCAGCTCTTTGCCTTCCCTCCCCTCAACATAAACACACATCCAGAACCATCTCGACTCACTCCATGATTTACTAATTTCTGATTAATTATGAAGACATGTGGCATGAATGCCGAAAGGATGGATGCCCTGGATGCAGACGGCAATCAACGCTGCTCTTCATTCGATTGAACTTCAGATGTAGGATTTCTCGTGGCTATGCAATTCCGACTAAGCTCTTGTTTGTCTTCATCCCGCCAACCGGTGTGGGAGGAACGTCTTCCATAGTGTGAGGTTTGGATCGGCCAGGTTTGTCCACCATTTTGGCCTCCCTAGGTCATTGCTCTGCTCTCTGAGAACACACCACTAAAGTGGAGTTAGCATTTATGTGCTTAGACAGAGTGATTGTGTATGTGTGCCTTGGTTTTACGCTGCTACTTGTTTACACAGTGAAAGTCTCAGTTATATGTGTGTGGGCCTTGTGAGAGATGGCATATTGCTAGCCATGAAAGGTGTGGGTCTCGCTCACCTCTTAATGACAACACCCATCCACCTGGGAAATTGAGCTGGAGTCCAACTGCAGGTCCGCTCGATACATCTGTTAGACAATTGCTTTTTAATGTTTCACACAATGAGCCACAACCAAGTGGATTGCTTTGCCATAAGACGGAGTTGGCCTTTTAGGTTAGCGTGATAAATGGCTTAAAAGGAGCTCAGTTATCAATGTCCAAAGAAAGAGATCGGTAGGGAATGTTGTTTGACTTTCATCTGTGGCTTCATTTTACCAAAAGTATAACAACCTCAAAACAATAAAGTTATAATTAGGATTTAATACAGTAGGTTACAGTGTTGTTGAAATTACTAAATTATTTAGTCATTGCTTTTCCTAAAATTAACAACTATGGAAGAGATCCTTGGGGTAGGGATCTGAATTTGGTGAGTTAGCACGGCTGACATTTCATGCACAGATAGCATAGAATTACCCATAAGATGATGTAATTCTGCTATTTGTTAGAAGGGGCAACTTTTTTTCTGCATCAGATGATTCAGCCAAACCATTGGCCCCTTTCTGGAATCTTTGACCAATCCCTTTCAGTTCCTAGCATTGCATCAGCACGAAAGGCAGAAACTGCACAATGTGTCTCAAAAGAGAACATAATCGGAATAATATTAATTAAAAGCTGAAATAATTGTGTGTTACTTTTGCTGTCAACCAATTATGTTTTACATTCTTTAGGGAGACAAGGTCCTCTGTTCACTGTGAAATTCCAGCTGTCATTGAATTTAAATAAGCATGTATTCAATTAACATACTAGCCCAGCGGAGCATGTATCAATATTTATTTATTTAAAGACATATGCCTACAGTGGTGTGTGATTATGCTGCCTCCAGTCAGTTCTACTTTGTAACTACTTCATGTTAACTATACTAACATGGATGATAACTCCATATTAGAAGTGAATTAGAAGAATCTGGTACTATTAACTTTATCCCAGATTATGCTTAGACCTTTTTAAGAAAAGGGGTAGTTTAAAGGTCTTATGATGTCGAATCAAAACAAACAATTCCGCAAGCACAAACAACATGGAGTAACTGAATGAAACAGAAAAAAATCAGAGAGGTACGCAGAAAAAGAGAGTGAGAGTAAGAAAGAAACATACAGAGAGAGAGAGCAAGCAAGCGCCAGAGAGAGATATTAATGTTAGTTCTGTTTCTCCTTACAGTCTGTTTGTCTTGTGCGTCTATCCCCTGTTGTTCTTTTATCAACCGCTGGTTTTGACAACGGGACAGAGATGATCCATCACCCTGATTTAACCAACAACCCTAATATCACCCGGACAGTCCAATGCCATAACTCCCCGGGGGAACAAATGCATTTTAGGATAGGCTTGGTAGTGTATGTGTGTGTGTGTGGGGGGGGGGGGGGGGTAGTTGTGAGTGTGTGTGTGCGTGTGTGTGTGTTGGTGTGTGAGTGCAGGAATATAACAGTGACGGAGCGCACAAACTCAAACAGCATCAGCCGGCTGAGCCCGAGGCAGGATTCTTTTCGCTGGGTCAGCAGAAAAAAAAAGTGCACAAAGCGCTGCGGATTGATTTATCCATGATATCAGGTGGAGGGACCTGTCTCCCCTGTTGCGAGCCTCGCTCCCCGCATAGTGCCTCTCCCCCTACCCTCCTTCCTGCCTGTCGACCATAATGAACCCGCTGCACGGGGTGAGTACACTGTTGTTCTTGACACTGTAGCTGTCCCTGCTGCAAGGCACAGAAATGCGCAATACTCCCCTCACTGGAAATGGTACCTAACTTAGCATAATAGCACCCCATAGATTCCCACGGGGTAAACGGACAATAAAATGATAGCGCTAAAGTTCAAGGCGGTTCCACAGGGTCTGGTTAGGGGGCATATGTTACGGTTATACTCTGTATGCGTACCCGCTAATGATGATCCTCTGGGGAACGGGTTTCGCGCACCTTGCAAGGGTTCATTTTGGAAATCTGTCTCAAGAGCAAGAACATCTGCCAGACAAGCTAAAATGTTCCAGTGTTTTTATTGGGTAATTGCATTGATATGCGTGGCTGTCCCACCAGTCCAGCTTGTTACTGCAACTCTGTATCAGTAGCATGCAGTGTTGTCAACCTAGGTGACGCCGTCTTTTGGAAAAATTGCCGTAGCCTGCACAGACGGATGAGAGACAGAACAAAAGCTTCGGTATTGCAAAAGTCAAAACTAAAAGGTATGTATGCCCTGTAAAGTGTTCTAGGTAACTCCGCTAGATACAAACCATGTATAACCATGTATCCTCCCTCCACTGTGTACGGCTCCATCCCCTCTCCGTGCGTCTCTCTATAACCCATGGCAGTGTTTCAACAGTGTCCATAAAATGAGTTCAAACACGTTAGCATGCTAACACAGATGATAGTTGAGGTTTAGCAGAGTGTAGAATAATAGGTATTCCTAATTTCACAAGTAAGTAGCTCCGTTGGTGTCAGTGGCATAGCTAGGGGCTGTCAACCAGGGCACCGTTAAAGGTGTTCAAACAGATAAAAACATAGACGAAAAAGTGCCAAGTGTCTGAGTCTCCCAGTAAACACACCAAACACTCCCCCGTTTAACGCTTTGGGGAGGAGGAAATGAGCCCTCGTCTGTCTCCGATTAGGGTGCCCCAGGGCTTGAAAGTGGAAGATCGAGGCAGTCAGTCACACGCCCCTCCCTCCTCTTCTCCTTGCCCTTCCCGCCCAGCTAGCCTGCTAGCTTCAAATGTATTTAAAGAGCCTCATTTTGACGAAGCTCGCTATCAAACGGAGCGATGCCGAGGAATTGCCCAAGTGGAGTCATTACTCGATGCACGTGATTGCACTGTCATTGGTGTGACAGGGGCTAATTAGAGCCGTCCTTTCTCGTCACTGTCGGCCGGTGGACGGCCCATAATGGGCTCCACAGAGACTCGTCGCGTCCCTCTCCCGAGACCCTGCCGTGAACCGCGGCTGCAGGAGAACCACGGGGAGGTGGCCTTTCTCCCTAATTTGTGTCACTTCAGTCGCATTAAGTTTTCAACATCCTTATATAACGTTTTCCCCCTGCGGCTCACTGTTCTCGTGACCTTGCGTCCATTTGTCAGACTGGATTTGAGGAAATGGGACGTACAGCCTGTCACGAGCCATGGTTGCGTCCCTTTACCTGTCTGAAATCAAGGGCCTTGAGAGGTTTAACGCAAGCTAAGTTATTACGTTATTCCAAACATAATACCAGGAATTGAGTTACCAAGAAATAAGCTACTGGAAGTCACTTGTACTAATGGATTATAATATGAATTAAGCCAACTTCAACCACTTAACCTTATTTTACGAATATTTTGTTTTGTTTTGTTTTCAAATAGAATAAGTAAAAGTGTCAACTTTTTTGTATTGCTTTTTATTTTGTTCCTCGGCCTCCGGTTGATCTTTTCCCTCTGTATATGCCAAGCTTTTGGCAAAGTCTTTGAATGCTAGACATTGATTGAGACTCTGTAAAGTCCTCCTTTCATTGCTTTGCTTACTGACGCATCTTCTTTTCCTCTCCTCCAAATTTCCTCAAAGGCTTTTGTTTGTGTTCATAGCATTGTTCTCCCGCTGCATCACTTGTATGAATCATATTGCCATATCTCAAAGTGTTTTTCTTATTTCTTAGGCCATATGGTGCATTTTTCATCAACACAGAATGGGCTGCTGTATTGTTTGAGGATTTCATTTTAATTAATGTGAATAATTAGCAACCAATTAATTTTTGAATATCATCAACATTTCCCTGCAAGGAAACTTGTTAAACTAATAATTATTAAGCTGTTCACAATAAACATATTCAAATAAACTATATAACTGCACCAAACTATTTCTCTGTTTATTTCAAGTGTTTTTTGTAACCTGTGAATACTCTCGAGGCATGTTGAGTATACCCGGCATCGGTCAGGTTTTTCTGGAGGAGCTGTGTGAGCTAGGTTGTCTTCACAGCTTCTGTTGCCAACTCCAGTGTTTCACCCAACACTCTGTGACTGTGAATAACTAATGTTCACACAATGAAGCCACTGAACTGTCTTTCATTGAACAGCAACACAATTAATTTCGTCCACAGCGGTACGGCATTACAATAAAACGAGTTTCCTGTTGAATTATCAAGGGGAATATCAAGCGACTGAACTGCAGCGTGGAGTGCTCAGCTTCACTGGCTCAGGGGAGAAAGTTGATGTTTTGAATAATTACACCAACATGATCTGCATCAATAACAAAAAATAATAACTCGTGCACACTAGCATGTTTGTTACCTTTAGTAAGACACCCCATGAGGAAATTGATTCATGTAACATTGATTTAAAATGTTGTGTTTTACAAATCACACCTGAATCTCAACAGTACTCAGATCCTAACCCATGTAAAAGACCGTAACCCCTCAACTGTTTACTCATCATGGCAAAACCAATTTTAACCAACCTGCCACTAGTGGCTATCCCCATGCATTCTAGAGACGTTAAAATTCCTGATATTTTGGAAGGGTTCATACATAATACATTAAGCACTATAAATATAACCCCTAAAATTATATTCAGTTCAGTTATAAAAACAAAAATGCCTGAGAGTCAGATTGACAGAGGCACAGGTTCACAGCACGGTTGTGCGAGTTAACCCAGAAGAACAGGACATTTGGAAGGGAGAGCTAAACGGTCCAATTAAAAGGTGCTGAAATTGAATTGAGCAAAGGTATGAAAAAACAAGTCATGTTACAGCTCCATAGTCCTTCCTAATATATCTGCTTAATTAAAAGGGGGTTTCTTTATGGTTCCTTCTACTGTAAAGCACTCAGCGTGGCTTGGAAAGAGCTGCTTTCTTTCAGCAGACGGGACCCCCCTCGGCTCCTTCTGTCCCAGGGGGCCCAGTGTTTGTAGCCGTTTGAGACGGGCCCACTGAGACTTTTCCCACGGGACTGCCGGTGTTGGCAGCTTGGGGAACAGCCCTTATAAGGCTGCACTCTCCCAGTCCCGCAGTGGAAAACCAGTTTTGCTCAACACAAAAAAATAGCCTTTGGAAAATCTGAGCAGCCAGTCCTATTGCTGGGTTAATCCATTTCATAAGCCTTGGGGACCGAAAATGTGATTCATAGCAAAAGTATGAATATACATGGCCAATAACATTCCCTGACAATATCTCGGGCTCACCACCCGCGGGACAAACCAAGGGGGTCGGGTGCGCTGCCAGAAAGGTGGCAGTGAAGGCAGAGGTTTTCGACGGATCGGACCCGGGTGGCAGAGGCTGGCTTTGGGGATGTGAAACGTCACTTCTCTGGGAGGGAAGGAGCCGGAGCTTGTGCGGGAGGTGGAGCGCTACCAGCTGGATCTGGTGGGGCTTACCTCTACGCACAGCCTCGGCTCTGGAACCTCACTCCTGGATAGGGGTTGGACTCTATTCTTCTCCGGAGTTCCCCAGGGTGTGAGGCGCAAGGCTGGTGTGGGGATACTCACAAGTCACCGGCTAAGTGCCTCTATGTTGGAGTTCACCCCAGTAGACGAGAGGGTCGCCTCCCTACGCCTGCGGGTCATGGGGGGGAAAACTCTGACTGTTGTCTGTGCCTATGCACCGAACAGCAGTTCGGAGTATTCGGCCTTTTTGGAGACCCTGGATGGAGCCCCTGAGGGGGACTCTGTAGTATTGCTGGGGGACTTCAACGCACATGTGGGCAATGATGGAGACACTTGGAGAGGCGTGATTGGGAGGAACGGCCTCCCTGATCTAAACCAGAGTGGTTGTTTGTTGTTGGACTTCTGTGCTAGTCATGGAATGGCCATAACAAACACCATGTTCGAACATAAGGATTCTCATAAGTGTACCTGGTACCAGAGCACCCTAGGCAGAAGGTCGATGATCGATTTTGTTATCGTATCATCGGACCTGAGGCCATATGTTTTGGACACTCGGGTGAAGATGGGGGCGGAGCTGTCAACTGATCACCATCTGGTGGTGAGTTTGGTCAGGTGGCGGGGGAAGCCTTTGGACAGACCTGGTAAGCCCAAACGTGTAGTGCGGGTGAACTGGGAACGTCTGGAGGAGTCCCCGGTCCGGGAGGCCTTCAACTCACACCTCCGGCGGGGCTTCTCTGGCATCCCTGTGGAGGCTGGGGGCATTGAACCAGAGTGGGCGATGTTCAAAGCCTCCATTGCTAAAGCTGCGTCTGAGAGCTGTGGTCTCAAGGTCTTAGGTGCCTCAAGGGGCGGTAACCCTCGAACATCCTGGTGGACACCGGTGGTCAGGGGAGCCGTCCAATTGAAGAAGGAGGCCTTCCGGGATATGTTATCCCGGGAGACTCCGGAGGCAGTTGCAAGGTACCAACAGGCCCGAAGGACTGCTGCCTCGGCCGTGGCAGAGGCAAAGCAGCGGGTGTGGGAGGAGTTCGGAGAAACCATGGAGAAGGACTTTCGGTTGGCACCAAAGCGGTTCTGGAAGACCATCCGACACCTCAGGAGAAGAAAGCAGGGAACCATCCAAGCTGTAAACAGCAAGGATGGGACGCTGTTGACCTCAACTGACAAGGTGATTGGGAAGTGGAAGGAACACTTTGAGGAACTCCTGAACCCGACAAACCCACCCTCTATAGTAGAGGCAGAGCTGGAGGATGATGGGGGATCAGCATCAATCTCCCTGGCGGAGGTCACTGAGGTAGTCAAACAAATCCACAGTGGCAAAGCCCCAGGGGTTGATGAGATCCGCCCAGAAATGCTGAAGGCTCTGGGTGTTGAGGGACTGTCATGGATGACACGTCTTACCAACATTGCGTGGAAGTCGGGGACAGTACCTAAGGAGTGGCAGACCGGGGTGGTGGTTCCCCTGTTCAAAAAGGGGGACCGGAGAGTGTGTGCCAACTACAGAGGCATCACATTACTCAGCCTCCCCGGGAAAGTATACTCTAGGGTGATGGAAAGGAGGGTTCGACCGATAGTCGAACCTCGGATTGAGGAGGAACAATGCGGTTTCCGGCCTGGTCGTGGAACAACGGACCAGCTTTTTACCCTCGCGAGGGTCTTTGAGGGGGCCTGGGAGTATGCCAATCCGGTCTACACGTGTTTTGTGGATTTGGAGAAGGCGTATGATCGGGTTCCCCGGGAGATACTGTGGGAGGTGCTGCGAGAGTCTGGGGTGAGGGGGTCTCTACTCAGGGCCATCCAATCTCTGTACTCCCAAAACGAGAGCTGTGTCCGGGTTCTCGGCAGTAAGTCGGACTAGTTTCCGGTGAGGGTTGGCCTCCTCCAAGGCTGCGCTTTGTCACCTATCCTGTTTGTGATGTTCATGGTCAGGATCTCACGGCATAGCCGCGGGGGAGGGGGGCTGCGGGTTGGTGGGCAGAGGATTGCATCACTGCTTTTTGCAGATGATGTGGTCCTGATGGCATCATTGGTCTGCGACCTGCAGCACTCATTGGATCGGTTCGCAGCCGAGTGTGAAGCGGCTGGGATGAGGATCAGCACCTCCAAATCTGAGGCCATGGTTCTCAGCAGGAAACCGATGGATTGTCTACTCCAAGTAGAGAATGAGTCTTTACCCCAAGTGAAGGAGTTCAAGTATCTCGGGGTCTTGTTCTCGAGTGAGGGGAAAATGGAACGAGAGATGGGCCGGAGAATTGGAGCAGCGGGTGCGGTATTGCAGTCGCTTTATCGTACCGTTGTGACGAAGAGAGAGCTGAGCCAGAAGGCAAAGCTCTCAATCTACCGGTCTATCTTCGTTCCTACTCTCACCTATGGTCATGACGGGTGGGTCATGACCGAAAGAACGAGATCGCGGATACAAGCGGCGGAAATGAGTTTCCTCCGGAGGGTGGCTGGCATCTCCCTTAGGGATAGGGTGAGAAGTTCAGCCATTCGTGAGGGACTCGGAGTAGAGCCGCTGCTTCTTTGCGTAGAAAGGAGCCAGTTAAGGTGGTTCGGGCATCTAGTAAGGATGCCACCTGGCCGCCCTCGCTAGGGAGGTGTTCCAGGCACGTCCAGCTGGGCGGAGGCCGCGGGGCAGACCTAGGACCAGGTGGAGGGATTATATCTCCACACTGGCCTGGGACCGCCTTGGAATCCCCCAGTCAGAGCTGGTTAATGTGGCCCGGGAAAGGGAAGTTTGGGATGCCCTGCTGGAACTGCTACCTCCGCGACCCGACCCCGGACAAAGCGGATGAAGATGATGATGATGATGATGATGATGATGACAATATCTCGGGATAGGTTCTTCAAATTCTCAGCTGAAACTGAAACAATCAATCCACACAGAGCCTAAAACTACCACCTCTGCACAGACTTGCAAGAATTTCCAGAGATGTATATGAATATAGAACGGTTGGAACCCAAATAAAATGAGGGTCACCGCTTGTAAACTACCCCCAACTCCTCGAGCATACATGGGCTGTTCATGTAAAGTAAGAAATAATGCTGTCTTTGCCTTGTGTGGCAAAATATGCTTATTTTATTGGTGATTGCTGTTCTACAGCAAAGGGCTGCTCAGCTTATGCTTTAGAGTATTTCTAATCACTGTTCCTCCCTGGCGTTCACAGTTGTAGTTGTTATAAAAAAATTATATCAGGTTTTGATAAAACAAAAACCTTGACCCCTTGTACAGAGGGGAATTGGGTTCTATAAGATTAGCAAATGTTTTTTTTTTCTGGCAAGAGTAACAGTCACTTAATATTCCCCATTTATAAAACCCTTTCATTTGCAAGAATAAAGATAAAGGTTCTGATCAACTGGACACAAAAATATGCCAAGAAGCTCAGTGTTAGCTTACCCAGTTTACTTTCTCTAAGCATTTCAAACTTGTCATTCTTTTCAGTCTAAGAGTGCTTTAATACACTTCAAGGTAAGTCTTTAATTAATATTAGTTAATTAGCATTTTAAAGGAGAGAAATTGCTTTCATGTGAATGTTTGTTTTTCCTCTTCTGACCTTATCAACAGGCACACAAAGTAAGCGCACTGGAACACATGCTTCTCCTTCAAGTGATCTTTCTTTCATGTCTAAGGTTACATCAAGAACAGGGTAATGATAACCGAATGAAAAAAGAGAACAGAGCACATTTCCTCGCTGCGATTTAATATGTAAATTAAACAGTTTTCCAACTCACTCTACACAGCCACTGAAATATGTAGTTCTTTGGTCCAACAATGTAGTCTCACACCTGAAATAAGAGTGTTTGTGTACTTGAGTAGTTTTAAAAGGAATCTACTTTCTACAGCAATTCTGATCCCCATCCTTCCGGTGTATCACAATTCCTATAATTTTCTGGTCACATTAATAATTTTTTTTTGACAGCTGCACAATTGCCCTCCCTGGTGAATATTCCTGGGTGGCATGAAGAACCCCCAGCGGCCCATGAGTAGTGATGAGCTGCTTTTTCTGCTACCAGACAAGATAGCGCCTGGAGCCATCCGCTACGCAAACAAATAGTTGACATGGCCGCTCTGCCAGGTGCCAGCGGGGAATCCCCCTCAGTGCAAAAACAGCGGGAACCCATAATGGCGGTCTTACCTGTGATTTAAAAATAAATAAAAATAAGACAGATATTGCCGCTGTCTTCTCCCCCCTGAAAAATTACTTCCCTGCAGGGCTGTCAGAGGGCAATGACAAAAGAGCACAGGACTAAAATGTGGGACGGGGAGATGGAAAGGGCTCTGTGGTTTGTTTGTTTGTTTGTTTGTTTGCACAGCATCCTTCAGGAATTGGAGGGAAAGTGGAGATAATGCTAAATGATGTGTGCCTGACGTGCGGCTGTCTGTCTGTCGTTGATAAAGTTAGGACCTCAGACATTTAAATGTAGGCCACGGCTGTTTCTCTCCCCCCACCGTATCTGGATAACTGTCTGATAGGGATTTGCTGGTTGGAATCACAGGAAAACAGCTCAGGATGCCTAAACATGTCGGCAGTGAATAATAGAGGTGCATTCTCCCTCAGCCTTTCTAGAAAGTAGGCACTGTGAGCCGCTAATCCTTCTGTGCTGTCTGTGTAAATCCGATGCCTGTGGCTTGATAGCTATTCTCTCCTGCTACGTACCGGGTGGACACAGGCGTTCCGGAGCCAAGTGTATTCACTGTGACTCAGACAAGCAGAGGAGAGTGGGAGTGCAGGGCATAAAGAACACAGGCTTCTGGGTAAATGGGATGGAATCACTCGCATACTGTACCCTTCGTCTCAGGGGCACTGGTGGCAGAGTAGCCATGAACTGTCATGTGAAGGACCCATGGGCTTCATTTGAAATATGCAAGAAAGAAAATAAAAGAAATACATGGTATCTGCCTTTATGTTTTGCCTAAAATATGAATTGTTAAGTTTAAACGTGTCTACAAAAGCAGTGTTTGAGGGATAGTTATCTTGTATCCAATTCTTGGACTACAACTTAGTTTTAAAGTTCAATGTTAAGGCTACTTTTTAGAATCTTTATCTTCCCACATAAGTATAAAGCAGTTCAATGAGAGCATTTCAAAAATCTCAAAGAAATGTCGGGAAATAATAAAATACACAGACAGACTCTATTTGACATGCATTGTCTGTCGGATTCTGAAAATATGATCGGGAAAAGAAAGGAAGCCAACAAAGCGAGAAAACAGGAAAAAAAAGAAAGAACATTGATATTCATTTTCTCTTAGGAGTTGAGACTCAGAACTCTCCACTCACAATTCAAAACCAATATGATGCCGCTTTGAAAAAACTCAGCAATGTCAACCCCATTCATAATGCATGGGAAGAAAACAGAGCTTTTATCAATATTGGTATAATATCTTAGCCTATGTCACACTTAATATAAAAACCTAATACTTTAAAAACCAAATAGAATAATAATCCCAATCCAATAGTCTCTGTTTTACTTTCTCATAAATCAAGGGGTGTTGCTTCGACCTTGCTACATCTTCAAGGAATCAAGAAATGTAAGGTTATCTCATTAGGCAAACTGCTTGTAGCAGCTACATACTTGTAGGCATTAGGTTATTCTCCAAGAACATTATAGGATGATTTATTTACAGTGTCAGATGTGTTTTGCCTTAACACATCTACAATACATTGCTGTTGGTCAGAGAAGCTACATTATTAGCCTGGCAGAGATTAAGAATAGCTGAAATCTGTGCCCTAGAAAGTACATTTTACTAAACTGTTTGTACCTTTACTAACATAACGTGAATTGTTCAAGCTAAAATGATTGGGGAAATATTTCATGCTTACAGTCACTGGAGTCTTATTGACTCATTGTGATGCAGGTCTACTTTTGAGTGAAGTGTTGCAAACTTGCGTGGCGAACAGCGTCATACATTTTGTCGAATTAACTTTACAAAGGAGTGGTGAGATACTGTACAGCTAAGTGGTCGTGCATCATTTCCCATCTCCGGTTTGATTGCACTATTGTATTTTACTGCGGTGTCGAGACTCTAACCAAGCATAAAGAAAGGCAGTGTTGCGTGGGGAAAGATTTCTCCAAGCTGTGCTGTTGCCCGACACTGGTCAGGCGCCGTGTTGCTTCACTGAGCTCTGGGCTTTGACTCTTCTCAATGCAGCAACACAAACTACCAAAAAGTCAGCAGGACCACCAGAAAGAGAGAAAAAAAAACAGATGGAGAGAAAAAAACACAAAATTCCGCGGACCACTAGACTTGTTGTTTTGTTTGTGGCTCTGTACTGACTCAACGGTTAATAGTCTCATTAGGAAAAAAGATAACAGTTGGTGACAAACTGGAAAATATTACAAAGTCCTTCAAGTCCTCCCCGCCCCTAAACATATACTGTCAGAAATTCGGAACGTTTCTGCTCTGTAGAGTTTATGTTCAGGATTTTGTGCTGCTCAGCTAGCTTATCTCCTGCGAAATGGATACTGTCTCTTTCGTGACCTGCCCTTTACTCTGACCCTTCCCTCACATTGGATCACCAGCATAGGCTTGAACATATTGTAAGATTTCCCTTACAATACCCAAAGGGCACGGTTTAGATGGTCCAGGTCCCTGTAAACAACATACTTGTCCAGGAGCTGAGGAAATAATTGATACCTCCAGCATGAGCATTTCTTTGTGAACAGGCGTTAGGCCTCAACCCTACAGGCTCGTCCCATTTACATATGGCTGTCACCTGTACCGCCCCCACACCAGCTGTAAGGGGAATATAGCAGCATGTAGGCTGCTACAGTATCTTGGCGGAATGCAATCTTGATTGTTTCACGCTGTGACTGAGAAAGAAAAGTTAACAAGGAAGTTATTTTTGTTCTATTGCACCTATTTGCATTGGGATTAATAGCTTTGCTGGATTTGCCAAATAATGATTTCATGCTTGAGTGCGAAACATGCACAAGAAACGGGAGAAACTTAAGTTTGTTCACTTAAACGGCCTGCATGATGCTCCGTGTAACAACAACTGATTCTTGTTTGCAAAGGGTGATATTGGCATATTCTCAAACCCAAGCAATCCCAATCCGCTTGCTTTCTGCTCTGCTCCACAGCTCAGCAATCAATCTCCGGCTTCTCTTCACAGTTTTCCTCCCCTCCTTCCTCAGCTACCAGCAATAGAATATGACTCAGTCCACACTCAAGCACACACCAACTATTGAGGGACATAAGCATGCTTGGTGAAAGCCAATGATAACTATTAACAATTTATAGTTTCACCAACGTCCACATCCCACAGCGGTATAGAAGCTAAGGCTTCCTTTATTTGACTCTCAACGCTAGTGAACATGGCCGAAGTGTAATTTAACCACCTGCTGCTTTCATATCATGTGAAAAGCCCTGTGCCTCTGTTTGATCTTAGTTTAAAATCTTTGATTATAATATGGTTAGTTATGCACTTCCTATAATGGCATTAAGGTATAATTACATATTCGACCAATCACTGGTCTGTATTATCAATAATATTGAAAGAGGGCTGCTTCACCGCCATGTTTTACATTTTAAGATCCAATTTAAATTGGTTGGTTGTCAACATTTCATTGTTAAAGGGACAAAATCGCACTGAAAGCCATCAGAACAATTTATAGTTATCATTGTAGTGTGAACACGCTCCTTAATCTGACTTTTTCATTGTGATATTTCTATAGTAATAGTTAGTATAAACAGTAAAAAAAAGTTTGTACACAGTATAAAAGTTTGTACACAGTTCTAGTAGTATGGTGTACTGTGTACTGTTCTGCGGGTGGTAGTGGTGTTGTCCTACCCCAGCAGAAGCCATTGCTGGACTGTCATCCCATGTGCTGGTGAAGGTTTAATTTTAGAATGGCACAAAATTATTTTTCAAGTTATTGTTTTACCCAGACCCCTGACCACCCGGATGATTTGGTGCCCCCCAAATGTTAACTCAATGGCTACGGCCTTGCCAAGATTAATTTATTACTTACTGTCCTCCGCTTACTTCATTTATCTGTATCTGTGAATGAGGTTATAGAACACTAGTTCTAACATTCCCTCCACACCACAAGCAGTACTTTCACTAAAACAGCAATTTATGTAAGACCCCTACAGTAGCATGAACATGTATCATGCATGATACCCAACTATGGCATTGATTTATTTGAACCCGTGAGGTTTTACAAAAGGTATGTTCAAACATAGTCATTTTAATGGCAGATCTAAAAAGAAATACAGATATGCATATGTGAATTTACATGTTCGGTTCTTAAATTCTTCATATAGAATAGAGTTCGAAGCTTTCTCATAAGAAAATGGAATATGTTTAAGGATTAATTTCTTAAATTCAAGAATCATTGGAGGAAGACTTTGACTTGTAGGCAAAATGGCAGGCTTAAGTCCAAGAGAAAAGCCCTCTGTCTAATACCGTATTTGGTCAGAAACTGCTGAATAGGATTGAGAATCATTTGTTAAACCATCCATCCACACTCACTTTCCAGTTTTATGATTTCAAAACCATCAGCGTTTCTTTTTTTCCTTGTATGTATGTGTGTGTGAGTCTGTGTGTGTGTGTGCGCATGCGTGTGTGTGTCAGAGCTGAATGAAGACATTATGCCCTCGTTTCAAATCCTGAATTCCACTCTAAAAAGACCTACCCTGATTAAATGCCTAGTTAAGAGTCAGGGATATTTCTCAAAGGATAACTACCCTCAGCCATCCACTGGGATTGGCTCTAAACTCAGCAGTGTTTCCACTATGTACATTTTGCAGTGGCGCTCCCCAATACTCAATTGGGGCCGAGCCAATTTTGTCGTCAGTTTCCATAGAGGCCTCACATGGGTTAGCCCAGCTGGGTTGATGAAGGGCTCTTGATGGGCTCCATACAGTGCCGATATGGGTAACCCCAACTTCTCCCATTTGGGGACTACAGGAGTCTGCCTACATAGGTTGATGATGGAATGGAAAATACTTGATTTATCCCGGGGGAAATGATGGGACCCAGCTGGGGCTTCGCTAGTACTCCATGGGCCACAGCAGGTTACCTACTAAAATGGTGTAAGTACTCTAAAAATAAAAATGTATTTTAAGACCAGTAGTATGCTTTTATTTTATATAAAAAAAGTAAGGTGCTCTAAAGACCATAATCGGCAAACCCAAAGGTGAACTGTTATTAGATATTTTAACTCTAATTAGACCTCTTCTTTTTAAAAAAACAAAACAAGAAATGTTAAGCCAGGTTGCAAATTTAGGCACTGAGGCAAATGTACAGTGTGCTATGTAAGGCATAGTATATATCCTCCCCTGCTCAGACTAGATTTATAGCAGCCTACAATTGTATGAGTGCTCCTAATAAAGGCACAGATAATGCCTAAAACAAAGAGGGCACTTTGTAACCAGGGAAACAGGAGCATGCGTCTGAGCAAGAACAAGTCATGATCATTCTGAACTTTAACAAGATCAAGCCTCACCCTAACGTTGCAGAACATAAGGGCACATGCACTTGCAACAGTGAGCTCCAGAATTATCGGCACCATTGGTAAAGACAAGGGAAAAGGCTACATTGTTAATCAACCTGAACATCTATCTAAAGGAAAATGCTATATTGTTAATCAACCTGAACATCTATCTAAAGGAAAAGGTGTCCTGATAAAATCCTTATTGAAATAATAATCTTAAAAAGATCACTATTACAATAGTGGAGTCCTCAGATATTTGAATCATGAGCTATCTCAAGTATATCCTTATTTATGTATAACCTAAGCCGGACTCCAGTGGTGATCTTTGTTTCACTTGAGTACAAGTACAAAGGTGAGGTGACACCAATAGAATACAGCCTTGGTCATCCATCAACTTGGGGAAAATGCAGATATCATACAAAGTAACATTTGAGGAAAAAAAGGTAAAGTACCTGAAAATGTTAATTTCCCCATCAGGAAAAGAAATCAACAATGCTACTCAGCTAGAGCTGGATCCTGAAAGTACCCCAAATGTACAGTGCACATAAATTGTTCACTCACCACAGCCTCAATGTGTCCTCCAGTTCCCTGACCTAAAGCCCAGTGAAAACCTCAGAGCTCAGAGGAAGGCCGCAGCCAATAAAGGGGGAGCCAAGGGAGTTTTTGTTTTTCATGGAATAGAAAAAATATAAATAGTAAAATATTTATCTGAATAGTGGTATCACAATACAAATGTATAACTTTCTATATCATATACTGTAATGTATATTATTTTTGAATCACATTTTTTTCTCATGGTAAGTAATTGAGGATGACAATGATAGGTTGTGGCATCATCATCATCATCATCGTCATCCGCTTTGTCCGGGGTCGGGTCGCGGAGGTAGCAGTTCAAGCAGGGCATCCCAAACTTCCCTTTCCCGGGCCACATTAACCAGCTCTGACTGGGGGATTCCAAGGCGTTCCCAGGCCAGTGTGGAGATATAATCCCTCCACCTGGTCCTAGGTCTGCCCCGCGGCCTCCGCCCAGCTGGACGTGCCTGGAACACCTCCCTAGGGAGGCGGCCAGGTGGCATCCTTACTAGATGCCCGAACCACCTCAACTGGCTCCTTTCTACGCAAAGAAGCAGCGGCTCTACTCCGAGTCCCTCACGAATGGCTGAACTTCTCACCCTATCCTTAAGGGAGATGCCAGCCACCCTCCGGAGGAAACTCATTTCCGCCGCTTGTATCCGCGATCTCGTTCTTTCGGTCATGACCCACCCTTCATGACCATAGGTGAGAGTAGGAACGAAGATAGACCGGTAGATTGAGAGCTTTGCCTTCTGGCTCAGCTCTCTCTTCGTCACAACGGTGCGATAGAGCGACTGCAACACCGCACCCGCTGCTCCAATTCTCCGGCCCATCTCTCGTTCCATTTTACCCTCACTCGAGAACAAGACCCCAAGATACTTGAACTCCTTCACTTGGGGTAAAGACTCATTCCCTACCTGGAGTAGACAATCCATCGGTTTCCTCCTGAGAACCATGGCCTCAGATTTGGAGGTGCTGATCCTCATCCCAGCCGCTTCACACTCGGCTGCGAACCGATCCAATGAGTGCTGAAGGTCGCAGACTGATGATGCCATCAGGACCACATCATCTGCAAAAAGCAGTGATGCAATCCTCTGCCCACCAACCTGCAGCCCCCCTCCCCCGCGGCTACGCCATGAGATCCTGTCCATGAATACCACAAACAGGATAGGTGACAAAGCGCAGCCTTGGAGGAGGCCAACCCTCACCGGAAACGAGTCCGACTTACTGCCGCAGACCCGGACACAGCTCTCGCTTTGGGAGTACAGAGATTGGATGGCTCTGAGTAGAGACCCCCTCACCCCATACTCTCGCAGCACCTCCCACAGTATCTCCCGGGGAACCCGATCATACGCCTTCTCCAAATCCATAGGTTGTGGCATATTGTATTTTATTTCCGCCAATTAAGAGTTCTATGTATATACCCTAACGTGTTTAATTATCTATTCAGTATTGTCTGTTTAGATGCATGTTTGCCACTTAGACAGTAATGACTTTTAAAACAAAAGGTCAACAAAATACCTTCAATTTCATTCTAAGTGGGAAAACTAACACTTTCTAAAAGGCATATAATTGATTGATTGGACACTGGCCTTAAATACCAGCATGTGATTATTTGTAAAGGCCACTCACCCATCAAACAGGCTCAAGAAAATATACTAATAAAAAGGCGATATTATCAACTTGAATAATAACAGAACTCAGACTACTTTGAACAGTTCTGCATGATGAACTAAGGACTTATTTTGTAGGCATTTTACTATCGTGAAACATTACGGTTTACATTAGTGATGTGTCGTTTGTGAACATGTCGGCTCTATGAGCTGGCTCTTTTAAGTGAATGCTAGGAGCCGGCTCCCATCCGAGTGACATTTTTGTTTTGTTTTTCTATATATAAATAAAAGATGAACAGACACTAGTACACATTACGTAAATCATTGTCAGGCAAGATTTTTATTTAACTCACATTTAATAGACTTTTTTTTTAAATGTTTAAATTATTAAATCGGTGTTTAATGTTTAAATTAGTAAATTGGTGCAGCAATTATGTAATTAGTGCAACGTCACGATTTGACAGGTAGTCTGTGCATTGTGGCAACATCAGTCCCACAACAACAGGGCAGATAATAGCAGAAAGAAAGCTCAGACCCTCTAAGTTGAGACACTCAAGGCCAATCTACCCTAAAGACAATGTGTCACTGTTAATATACCGGTACTACCAACAACTGTTGGATGCTGTTGTTTTGCACTTTGTAATAGTTTTTTTGTTCTGTTTTTTACACCGTGTTCTGAGGTGGGTGTGATTTTGTTTGGAATGGTTTGTATTGTGGAAATTGATTGAAATAAAAGTTAAATCCGTAGGCTACACGTGTAATAGACCACGTGTTTGATGTTTTTACTTGATTTGACGTTTTTGTACAAAGCAATGTAAAATTATAGTATTTTGTAAATTATAAGGTTTGATTGACTTAATAATTTAAGTTATATATATCATACCACATAGGTCAAAACATTGCTAAATATGGCTGACTTATAAAAGCCCAGAAGTGGAACTAAATGAAGAGCTGTTTGGGAGCCGAAAGAGCCGGCTCTCATTGCTCAGCTGAGCCAAATGATCCGGCTCACTAAAAAGAACCGGAATTCCCATCACGAGTTTACATGAAGGTTTATTCAACATTTAACAAGGTGCTCTGGGCATAGAACATGTTGCCTGATGAAACCTAAACCTGGTCAAGTGCCAGGAGTGAGAAATGGAGAGTGCGAGGATGCGGCTGCTGTTCTAGAGGCTTTCGAATGAGAGGAGTCTTTTTAAAGGAGGGATCCCGAGTGAAGATCTGCCAGCTTGCCTTTGAAGGGCGAGGCAAGGACGAAGAGGCGGGTGCCAGCGGTGAGGGCGATCCTCAAACAAACGCCTCTGCCAGCAAGGGGATTAAGCCTTGGGATTTGAGAGTTGGAGCGGGATTGAACTGTGAAGCCCCATCTGAAAGTACTGAGGCAGGACCTATTCTCCAGAGCTGCTTCCAAACTATGGGTTGCACACAAAAAAAAAAACATATATAATAATCCTGTACTTGTTGGAATTTATTAAGGAGTAACTCTCTTGCATTCTTTGAGGTGCAAAGGTGTGTGAATCTATAAAGAATCAAAGAATCACTGTGACATTATAAGAAAATTGTAACAAGGACTGTACGCCACATGTGATAGACAGGTAATGAAAAGTAACGCCAGCACCTTCCTTATAAACGGCAGATCTATAGATGTGAAGTATGCCGGGGTGGTGGAAAAAAGATTTCCTTCATTGGGCACAGAGATTGAATGGCCTCATTGACCAGACACACCTAGACACAGGGCCCGGATTAACACTCACTCTGTTCCACCATCCCCCCTCTCTTTTTACTCCCTCCCAGACTGAGGAAGAATTGAATGACAAAGGCGGCCCGGGAGACCCACGATACCATGGATCCTGAGTGCTTGCTCTCTTTGATGAGGCCCAACAACGGCTCTTGACAGGAGAAAATGATGTGTTGTTCTCCGGCGAGATACCGCCACCCCCTCCCCACACACACACACACACACACACACACACACACACACCAAGAATATTGCAGCTGAGAAATGAAGTGTAGCACAAGAAAACCAGTAAGGTTTTCTTTTTTTAGGGGGGGGGGGGGGGGCTTGGTGGTTCTCTAGGGGTCTCCCAGTGGGCTGAGGAAACTTGCAGTGTAAAGGAGATGAGTGACGTTGAAGTGCTTGTGGTGGAGTACACTTGTGTGTTTAGGCTTTCACTCAAACACAGAAATAGACCTGGGGCAAAGCACCTGGGAGCCACTTAAGGTGTAGAAGCCATGCGACAGACAAAATGCTTTGAAATCTTTACATGAACATTCGAATCTAAGTGGATACAAAATAAGCCTAGTAAGATGCTTCAATAGTACTGAAATCTATATAAAAACTCAATATAAATGCGTATAATTACAAAACATCGCATGAGAACAGCACATACTGAAACATTAACAATAATGAAATACGGGATGACTTTGTTATGCGGCTACATTTGTTCATCATAGTAACATTGTCCATTGAAATTAATCGGACAGAAAAGGGACGTATTGATGGCAGAAGGCTAAAAAAGGGCCGCGCGGCTGATGCTAGCATCTAATCCCTTTATGTTCTATTAAAGCCATGAAAGGAGGCAGCAGGAAGGTCAAGCAGACGGAATGCTCGGTCTCTTGCTCACAGCTCAGAAGCAGTAAATTAGGTGACATCCAAAGACTCCTGGCAGTACAATAAAAGAGCGCTCAACGCCAAAGCATCCCATCGATCTGACCTGTGTGGGCCTAACAAGCAGCAGCTATTAGTGCTCTCTCTGATGCTGCTTCCAGATTTACTTGCTTAAATGAGGTCCCAGGGTGATTGCGTGGCGAGAGTTAGAGGGTCGCACATGTTTCTTCAAATCAGCTAGCAAAAACACGAGAGCACTTCCTGTTCTACGTTTGTTTTAGCACGGAAATAGAGTCGTCCAAAAATGACATTTGAAAACTCGCCACTGGCTTTAAAGTCTCACTTGGTAAAGAGCATGTTGCTGCACTTGGGTGGAGAACGTTAGCGTATAATGGAAATGAGCAGTACATCAGGTTCTCTCAGCCAAGCTGGAGAAGAAGATTCAAAAGATTAGAGATTGTTTTTGCGGTGTGCAGTAGAAAGATATGGAGATGGCAGCTGTAACAACGTTGGTCGAAAAGCAGCTGGCTATTGGATATGTCAATGTCAAATGTATTTATAAAGCACATTTCAAAACAACAACAGTTAACCAAAGTGCTGCACGATCAAGATAGTAAAGTGATGATGTGAGTTATGATCAGAATACTGTCAAATTAGAGAAGCCAGCGCCTGCTGACTGACATTTATCCAGCCAATCATTGACTTAAGTGGCAGATTATTTGGGAGAAGGTTTTAGCAGATGCAACAGACTTAGTTCTACTGTATAGAAATACTGACACAAATGTTATTTGCCTATAATACTACACCATGCACCATTACTGTACATCTTTTAAAAAAGAATGTTACGATCACAGTTTTAAATTACTTATCGTTAAATTCTAGGTGACCCACTAAGACAAATATTAATAGAAATACACAAAAAAGGGGTTTGTAGACAAAATTGTACAGTTGTTTAGTATATACACATTATATTACATTGGTGTATCTTTTGTTCGCAAACAGGCCCATTATAGACACTGCTTCAGATGTTTGTCTTACGCATTTACTGGCCAATTTCTGAAGCATTTGGCATCCATCGGCTATCTAACAATGTGCCTTGGCACCAAAAAGCCATTTGCAACTATTTCACAACAAAAACAATTATTTTCTCAAACTCGGCATCTGGAGGACATGTTGTGAAAAGACGCAAAACAAATTGACCATAAGAGCTCCAAAATTAGAACAGGCTTTTCAGAGAGAGAGGGACAATTACTATCTGTTTCAGAAGCTAGTTTTAAGTGAGGCATGGAATATACAATATTGAAACGAGTCTAAACAAGTCTGTAAAAAGCGCTTAAAGTGTATTAAAGGAGACCTAAATGATGAATATATTTTAGTAGATTAGAGGACACATGTTTTAGGTAATTTATTGTTTACCAGTGTATTTAAATATCTCATTCATAAGCCACAACCTCCAAAACATATCGAGTTTTACCTTAGTCTGCTGCTAATATTTTGGTACTTTCATTAAAAACTATTGGTCCAAAATCATATAGCCAAATTGAGAATGAGGTTAACAGATAGTCACTGAACATAATCAATAAAATTTGTGGGAAGTTCTTTTTCACAAGCTTATAGTATGCAAATATCTATTTTTCAAAGACAACTTCCGCAGAGACATTATCTCTCATATTTGCCCATCGATTGTGCAGTATGAAATACTATATCCACAAAGGACGCGAGTCATAATGGAGTCAACACATGTCGTAAAATAAAAAAGTGAGAGCGAGAGAGAAGACTTGGCTTCCTCCCAAGTATGAGATGTACCTTAATTCTGCCTTTGGGGGTTTTAAAGTTTAATACCTCTAAGTTGCATGTTCAAAGCGCTGAACTGCCAACGACTTAGTGGTTTTGAATCATTAAGACAGAGGTTTGCTCCCTTGCCTAGCATTGTCACTAAACAGCTACATTAATGCAACCTGAAATAGTGTTAAGTATATGAAAGAGCTTTTTTAATAATGCAAGACCGTGTTCTCAACCTAGCCCCGCCAATTTCCTCAAAAGAGCGTTTGAGCACAAATATAGCCCTATGGGAGGGGGTGAGAGAAGGAAGTCCTTCAATCCACTGTCTTGGTAACAGAGGACGATATTCACTGGGATGATTGGCATGAAATGAGATTTAAGTTTAAGAACATTTACAAACTAGCTCACAACAGACAGCCATCTGAAAGTCTTGAAAAACGTAAACACACTGAGCTCCACTAAAGGACAAAGGACACAGAGATTAAACTGGGCCAATCTGCATATGACCACCAGACTTATTTTCTCACCTTCACAAACACTTATGTTCCTCAATTCTCATTTATGTATATATATATATATATATATATATATATATATATATATATATATATATATATATATATATATATATATATATACACACACAGTGTATCCGGAAAGTATTCATATCCCTTAACTTTTTCCACATTTTACTATGTTACAGCCTAATTCCAAAATGTATTAAATAAAAAATTGTTCTCAACATTCTCCATACAATACCGCATAATGACAAATTGAAAAAAGATTTTTTGAATTTTTTGCAAATGTATTAAAAATAAAAAAATAAAATATCATATGTACATAAGCATTCACACCCTTTGCTGTGACACTCAAAATTGAGCTCAGGCACATCCCGTTTCCACTGATCATCCTTGAGATGTTTCTACAACTTGATTGGAGTCCACCTGTGGTAAATTCAATTGATTGGACATGATTTGGAAAGGCACACACCTGTTTATATAAGGTCCAACAGTTGTCAATGCATGTCAGAGCACAAACCAAGTTATGAAGTCCAAGGAATTGTCTGTAGACCTCCGAGACAGGATTGTATCGAGGCACAGATCTGGGGAAGCGTACAAAAAAATTTCTGCATCATTGAAGGTCCCAACGAGCACAGTGGTCTCCATCATTCGCAAATGTAAGAAGTTTCGAACCACCAGGACTCTTCCTAGAGCTGGCCGCCCGGCCAAACTGAGCAATCGGGGGAGAAGGGCCTTGGTCAGGGAGGTGACCAAGAACTCCATGGGCACTCTGACAGAGCTCCAGTGTTCCTCTGTGGAGATGGGAGAACCTTCCAGAAGGACAACCATCTCTGCAGCACTCCACCATTTAGGCCTTTATGGTAGAGTGCCCAGACGGAAGCCACTCCTCAGTAAAAGGCACATGACAGCCCGCATGGAGTTTGCCAAAAGGCACCTAAAGGACTCTCAGACCATGAGAAACAAAAATCTCTGGTCTGATGAAACCAAGATTGAACTCTTTGGCCTGAATGCCAAGCGTCATGTCTGGAGGAAACCAGGCACTGCTCATCACCTGGCCAATACCATCCCTACAGGGAAGCATGGTGGTGGTGGCAGCATCATGCTGTGGGGGTGTTTTTCAGCGGCAGGAACTGGGAGACTAGTCAGGATCAAGAGAAAGATGAATGCAGCAATGTACAGAGAGATCCTTGATGAAAACCTGCTCCAGAGCGCTCTGGACCTCAGACTGGGGCGAAGGTTCACCTTCTAACAGGACAACGAACCTAAGCACACAGCCAAGATAACAAAGGAGTGGCTTCGGGACAAGTCTGTGAATGTCCTTGAGTGGCCCAGCCAGAGACCAGACTTCAACCCGATTGAAAATCTTTGGAGAGGTCTGAAAATGGCTGTGCAACGACGCTCCCCATCCAACCTGATGGAGCTTGAGACGATCTGCAAAGAAGAATGGGAGAAACTGCCCCAAAATAGGTGTGCCAAGCTTGTAGATTCATACTCAAGAAGACTTGAGGCTGTAATTGCTGCCAAAGGTGCTTCAACAAAGTATTGAGTAAAGGGTGTGAATACTTATGTACATGTGATATTTTTTATTTTTATTTTTAATACATTTGCAAAAAATTCAAAAAAACTTTTTTCACTTTGTCATTATGCAGTATTGTGTGTAGAATATTGAGAAAATGTTTTTATTTAATCCATTTTGGAATTAGGCTGTAACATAATAAAATGTGGAAAAAGTGAAGGGGTATGAATACTTTCCGGATGCACTGTATATATATAATTGAACTCTCTTCTGTTTTGCTCCTTGCTGTGATAACGGAAACAAGTCGTTTTCCTCTTTTAATTTCCAAGGTTCTGATTGCTTGCTTTTTTCCTCCACTCTGATTCCCTCCTGAAGTTATCAGTTAAAACCAATCAAAGGAGGGCTTGATTAAGCGGTATAATTAGGAACAGCAAAATAACACACCTGCTTAGAGTGAGAATTGTGGCTCCCATAGGGAACTGCAGGGTGGGGGAAATGTCATGTGTTGCAAAGAAAAGAAAAAAAAAAATATATATATATGTATCCGTCTTAAAACATCCCGGTGACCCTGTGAACTCAAAATGCACTAGCATGAATAAGTTGTGATGACAGATGTATGCATACAAATGCACCTGCATGGGTGTGGGGGGGGGGCTGTAGTTTATGTCCTCATGCTATAGGCTGGTTTGTGGCTGCTGAACAGCAGTATAGCCATGCAGTGCACTGACCTCCTGTCCAAAGAACACGCTTATAAATCACTTTAACATAGACAGCGGGTCCCCCACATACACTGAAGGCATTGGGCTTCCACATTCAATCCAAGATGAATTAGGATCAATAGATTGTCTATTCACTTGAGAGGGCCTAAGGAGGTGGTTTGAACAGAGCATACGTGTTGGTGTGACCACAAGGAGAGGGTTCCATTTTCTGGGGAGAGCACTATTCACCCAGTGGTGACGTCGTTCTATCAAGACAACTTGACGTCAAACTAAAAGTAGCGTACGGGATGGCATGAAATTATTTTCACCCGACTCCCTCTCTGTTTCGTAATCGTCTCTATTGTGTCTCACGCTACCTTTCAATGTGTGGGAGGATTGAATGTGACAGGCGATTTGTGCATCACTCATTAAAGCTGCGAGTGCCTCAGTAGACATTTCACTATCAATGAGTATTTCATGTTTGTTTAAAAGCAGCATCTGTGTTCTTTTCCACCACGGCTTGCTCGTCTGCGACCTCTTTCCCACTGGGACTTGTTAGGTATTCTGAGCGTGGAATCCTTGCACTGCTCACTTGTTAAGCCAATGTTCAGATTATTACAATACCAATCATTTTGTTCCACTGAAATGTCTTTTTGGGAAGAAACTAATTACTGCTGTGATCATGACTCAGCTTTTATGGGTGAGAGCACATTGTTTTGCCCAATAAAAGTTTCATGACAAAACATTACTTGAATGAGCACAACTTAATCCGTACTGTTTGAGGTGCTGCTGGCCTCATAGATTCAGGCTAGATTATTCTAGCTAAACATAATGAAACCAAGAAATGACAGCTCAGATGAACCTTAAAAATATGTCTTAACCCGAAGATAAAGCGGTACCGCATTTGTCTTTTTATCCACACATATTGCTTGTTGGGCTTACAGCAGTATTCAAATGAATATGCACTGGCTCAAGATCCCAATAACAGCGGAGATCATACGGATAGTTTCCTTTAAACAAGACATATTTAATTAAGGGAGAACGAGAATTCAAAGTTGATCACCTAATATCTCAAAATTAAAAAAGGAGCAATGCATTGTATGTTTATTCATTTGTAACTACAGGTGTACCATTATTAAATTACATTTAGACTAACCATCATCTGAGGATGATGAGTGTCCCTGTTTTCAAATGTAGGATTTCTCATTTAGAAATGTAATTTCATATAATAGTATTAAGCTTTAGTCTTTTCAACGGGTATTAACTATACAGGTTGTGAACAGACTACTGGTATGGTTGTTGTTACACAAAAATGTGTATAACACAGTACGTCGGTTTATGATTAGCCTGATAGCCTCTGATAAGGATTCATTCATATCTTTGTAGCATTTCATAACCTTTGCTATTAATTGCTATAATGACTCAGATGTTTATTAACATGACTACAACTAATGTATATAAATGGAATGCAAGTGTAAGACAACTGTGTTCATATCTCAGAGCTATGAACATCTAATTCTGCCCCGAGTATTTTGGAGGCCTAGGTTTGATTAAAAAGTGAAATTGCATGTGTGCTCCTTTCCACCACATTTCCATTTCTGTTGCATTATGTTGCAAGTGAGGAGGAAAATCTCCAGTTCAGCTCAAATCTCCCCGCTCAGCAAAGCTTTTGTTTTGTAATGATTTCTGCTCTGGCGAAGGTATGTTGAATAGCATAAGCTCATAAGCCGCTTAATTCAGATACTGTGACTTCATTACAGTTGCAGTTGTTTGTAAGGCATTCTTCTGAAAATGGGAAGTTGCAGAGGTTGAACTAGCAGAAATAGTGGTAAAAAAACTTCTGAGAAAGTCTTAGTTTTTTTAGACAAAGCCGTCCCCTAGGTGCAGAGAACATACTCCAGGGGCTCCAGGTATATTAAAAGTTTGACCAAAGCCTGTAATAAAAACCTTTGGCTCCCATTGTGCAATCAGATGGCGGCCAAGGCTATTGATTTAATCCATTCTTTGTCCTTTCATCCACCTGTTACATTGCTCACTGGGGGATCCCAACAGACTCCACACACAAAGAACACCTAGGGAGAAAACCGGTGTGGTCGATGGCTTTTCATTAACGAGTTTACACCTCAACCGAGGTTCCGTGGGTCAAATTGTTCTGAACTGTAAATGTATTTAGAAAGGCTTCAATTGTTACCTGCTTTGTGAGCAGAGCGCTTACGTTACGTAAGTGCTTAGCAGTTTGAAGCTGAGTGGATGCAAAGCGGCTGTTTTGAGTTGGGGCAAGCTGAAATTCTGAGAGTTTGTATCCTGTGCCGAGGATCTCAATATAACAAAGTGCATCATATAACCTAGTGTGCGCATCTACCATGCAGCCAAATAGCATGTCATCTACCATGCAGCCAAATTATAGCATGTCATCTACCATGCAACCAAACAATAGCATGTCATCCACCATGCAGCCAAACAATAGCATGTCTCCACCATGCAGCCAAATAGCATGTCATCTACCATGCAGCCAAATTATAGCATGTCATCTACCATGCAACCAAACAATAGCATGTCATTCACCATGCAGCCAAACAATAGCATGTCTCCACCATGCAGCCAAATAGCATGTCATCTACCATGCAGCCAAATTATAGCATGTCATCTACCATGCAACCAAACAATAGCATGTCATCCACCATGGAGCCAAACAATAGCATGTCTCCACCATGCAGCCAAATAGCATGTCATCTACCATGCAGCCAAATTATAGCATGCCATCTACCATGCAACCAAACAATAGCATGTTTCCACCATGCAGCCAAACAATAGCATGTCTCCACCAGCTGTGTTTGAGGAGAACAGATGTCAGTGACAGGTTGGAAATGGCTTCCTCGCTGTTTACAGCTCGAACCCGCCGCTTCTCTCTCTGCCCGCGCCATGCCTTCTGCTTAACTTGGAATGTGGATAAAATGGACTCCTGGTACTACAAGCCCCGGCGGTGGCCTCACGTTACGAGTAAACCAGCAAATCTCCACATCTGTCCCTCAACTTTAATTTACTTAAAAAGGAAAAGGGGCCTGGCAAACTCCAGCACCCCGGCTAGCCAGTGAACAGTCTCATTTCAGAAGCCCCACACGCTGAGGCCTAAGAAGCCGTCAATTCTGTAATCTGGACACACTTAAGAAGATACAGCCACTAAAACATGATCCGAGGATCTTCCTAGATGCATAATTGAACAGTTTGCTCTCAGCTTGATCGCTGGAAATCCGCTTCATCAATCAGCCCCCGCAGAGGCACGGTGACTGTTGGAGGAGGCTTACGCCGGCACCAAGCAACTCCTTGGAATGACGATGGATGCACCGCTACGAAAATTGCTTGTTCAGAGACTGGGGAAATGTCTTTCTCGCATCGCTAGAGAAGGCTGACGATTGATCGGTCCCACCGCCTAAATCTATAACGTGGTCATAGTTGTAATAAGTAATGTAAAGTTACAGGCGATGTAACATGTTTATGTCATATTTGAAATGCATAAAAGCTTACATTTTGCAAAACACTAAGTGTGAGCGAAGGTTTTTACAGGACTTGATTTGCGGAAGGACATTCAATGGATGACTTTCCTGAACATTATATTTTGCCACAGAAAATAAACCTCAACCTATTGTTTCAGTTCCAATTATGTATACCCGAGAGATAAATTGGTTGTGATGAATTAGTAGCAAAATTAACTAAAATGACCCAAACCAGTGTTTTTTGTGAACAAAACTCTGTTATGGTATAGTTTACAACTCAGTCATGGAATTGATGTGAAAGCTAAAACGTTAACGCATGCTTAGTCTTTGAATTGTTTGATACTGCTCTTAATCTTTCAATCTCTCACTCTCTGACCCCTCACACTCTTGGAACTCTGTCCGGCACTAATCAACCACAATCAAGGTGGGCATTCCACCATGTTGGCCCTTGCCAAATGTTAATAGAGGTTGAAAACAAAACAAACAATTATAAACATACTTCCAAAAAATGAGTGGGAATGGTGTCGCTATGAGAAAATCAAACAACAGTGAATGCTAGCCAAGAGGAGCAAAATGAGGGGCAGTAGCCATGTTGATAGAGACGTGAAAGACATGATGAAAGCCCATTATCAGTAACTCCAGGCTGGCAGAACTTCAGCCTATGGCCCTTACCCAAAATTAGACTTCATATTGAGATTCCAACAATTATGAATTTTTCATATTTGTATTAGCCAGACGCTCAGATTTTGGGCATCCAGTGGAAACACAATTAGCAGAACTTGTTTTTCTGCTTTGTTTTAAAATAAAATGTAAAAATGAAAGCATGCGGTTAGGACCTAATGGTGTTGACTAACTGAATATATGGAGGTCCCCTGTCCTTGTGGTAAAACCAACTGGAACTTTAATCAGACAATGAAGCAAGAACAAAATGGACTTTCCGTGACCTCAGCCACCTGAAATCCAATTCTCTGTTGTCTCCTGATCGTCAGCTGGAAGAGGAAGGCACATGGGGCTAAGCGCCAGTCAATGGGAACCTCAGGTTGTTGCTATGGCAGCAAAACTGCTTCGGGAGAGCAATCCTCCAATCAATGCTGCCATTAGCCTGTGCTGAGAGTAGGGACAATGGAAATACATTATATATTTAGGACAAATTACTCACCCATGTAGAGAAAATGCCCGCAAAACCAACCGGACCCAGCGGTGTATAAATGTGTTAAATAAAAGTAGCAGTGAGATGTACGTGTCCTCTAAAACGAACTCAGGCAACCATGAAAAAGAACGAAAGAGTACAGGGGTTACAATCTAAAAAAATAAACAATATCTTCATAACGAATGCCTATACCACTTACAGATATCCAAGCAAAGCCTCTGCCAATCGATATCGTTTGCCGAGATAAATGCAGGTTTGCATGCCTCAAACGTAAGCATCAGGGACTATAGGGAGACAGCAAGCATTCTACTTGAGAACAATGACATGCAGTTTGAAGCTTTGTTTTTGTCTCCAGTGAGACAAAAGTACATTGTATGATGGTGCCATGTTCTGTGGGGCCTTTAAACAGCGTTTCTCTGGCTCAGCGGGTGAATCATAGCCAGCACGATTGATAGAAGGAGAGAACGGAGACAAAGTGTGAGGGTACTGAAAGACCAATATCAAGACATCAAGGCCAGCCAGACTCACTCAGGTCCTCCAAGGTCAACCATCTATTGGGAGCATGATCATATCCCTTCAGGGTCACCGTGTATATATATATTTTTTTTATAACAAGTACACATGGGCAGCGAGTTGAGATTACTATAGAGTACAAACATTATCCTTTACAGCTGGCTAGGCACGGTCTTGATCAGTTTCTAAGAAGACTGTACTTGTGAAAAGCAATGAAGCGTTTTGACAGTTTTGTTGCAGGGGATCAATGATCATTAACACAATGCCAAAGTGACAGTCTGGGTTGGTGTATTATCAATCAATTTCGCCGCTGAGTGCACTTACACTCCTTCACAACCATCCTCTCACTTTTCAGTGCCAGATTCTCAGCCTTGAAAGCGATACCGAAGCTTTTCTATACATTTATTTTTTTTGTCAGCCAGCTTCAAATGTCATTTACAAATGGGCCTCCCCTAAACTAGTAGTTGCAAATGAACCAGGAATGAAATGATTGGGGGGCTGTCGCCAGCTGGATTTGTTTACCCTACCCCATCGCACCTGTCGTTTCAGGTTCATTTGTTCGTTCAAAAAAACCAATCAACTTCTGCTACCCTGTGGTTTGTCAAAAGCGTGTGCTATGCTTTGACATGGAAAGCCATCAGACTGCAACTGCTCAAGCGAAAAGCACACTTGTCTAGGCAAATATATGTGGCATGTGATGCTGTAAACAAGTTTTCTTATTCAAGTAATTTTTTTCGCTATTTGTCTGGGTCGGTGTGCTGTTTTTCTTCTCTTTGTGTAATTTGGAGTTTCACATTCCAAACTGGTACAAATTAATCCAGAAGCTAATGCAATATTCATTATCTACATCTTAATTTAACAATATTCATACTCTGGTGAACACTTAAGTCACTATAATTGGAGTTTAATGAGAAAATTAAGTATATCTAATTCATGGATCAACAAATGGGCACACAAAGATTGTTTCCACCGAGGGATGTCAACCAGACCTCAAGCAATTTGTCTGCTCCCACTCTCCGTTCCCACAATGCACATTTACAAGAAGGCAAATATAGTGACAAGTACAAGTTCCGCCACAGTGAGCAATAAAAAGGGCATGATCTAGAAGAAAAAGTCTACAGAAGTTCTGTTCTTCCAAGTCTCCCATTATGAAAAAAAAAAACTTCTTCACTGTGAACAAAACAAAGAAATATTTTTGGTAACCAGAATACTATTTGGGCCCATATCTGCACAGCCTTGAAAAGGCACCCAAGGGCCAGTGACGTAAAGAGCACTGGGAAACATTGTAATAACATTTTCAACACTAGGACAGTGTCCTATATTGGCTAACTTCAAATATACCTTATTGAAATCAATAAGAAAATACCCAGTATAGTAGAGTGAAGTCATTGGAAGCAAAATTACTGGCTGCTCAAATCTAGTGTTCATTCAAGGAACTGGCCTTCATGGAGATAGGAAGCTGAAAAAAGGCTGTTGCTATATACCAAATGTATTTCCTGGAAAGTAATATAAGATAAACAATAGTCATCTATAAAGCATATAGAATTACACACCAAATGTTGCAGATTCATTAATAATGATTACATAGCAAGGCCCTATTATTGATAGTACCACAGGGTCTAGATGCAGCCTGCAAATGTAGATAAATATTTCCTGTGATGGTTGATTTTTCCTCTCACTATTATTCCCAGTCTCATTCAAAGTGAAAAGCGGGTTCAAACTTTTTTGCCATCGTTCATCCTTGCCTCGGGAGAGATTTACATTCAGGCATTCCGCTGGCTCGCACTGGCCCTGGGGCGAACGCATTACCTGTTCTCTAATGAAAATAAAACATTTGTTCTCGGAGCAGCTCATAGACAATCACCCAATCTGCTGTTGGCCTGCCGCTAAAGACCGCAGGCGCTGTGATAGATCGCCTGGCACTGTGGTAGAAGCTAACTTTAGCCCTTAATGGTTTGAAATATGCTAGCGCTGCCTTTCCATCCGTTAAAGCAAATGATCTCTCCTCTCACACCAATTAATCAAACCCTGTTGAGAGGCTTTCTCGTCAAGGATAAAGTGGCTCCTGCTTTGCGTTTCTTGTCATCAAATAATCAAGACAAAGGAGTATATGTGCCTGCTGCTTGACAACGTAAATAAATATGGAAAAAAAAATCACGGGTCTCAAAATCGTGCGTCACACCAATAATGAACATTTTTCACGGTTAGGCAATCAACTTAGAAGGTTTAACGCCTGTATTGCAATTTCAACTCTGACCTCTTCACACATTGGTCTACTGATGAGATGTAGCATCTTAAAGGGTCAAAAAAATTTAATAGCATCTCCAATTCCATCAATGTACATCATCCTTTGTCTCTACTATGACAGCAGTCTCCCTATGTCACCTCAAAGAAAGGAATTTGCAAGTCCCCTGTTTACAGAGCGTATCCCCTATACAGAAAACAGTAGGCTTTCTATACAGGTGAGGAAACTAGAGGCTTTCCACCCAAGTGACATTGGAAGATCATATACTTAAACTTTGACCTTTGAAAAGGTTGCTGTATTTGCAGAGTGTTTGGTCTATAAGACATAATTAACCGTGTATACTCTTTATACTGTTGACTCTTAGCCTGGTCTCTTTTGCATCTCATATTTCGTTGCACTTTGCCTTTTGAAAAGGTCAACTTACTTATTATGTCCATTATCGTCTATTAACTAGCCGTGACGTCCTTCTGGGTAGAAAGCATTTAAGCAAACTGTCCAGGGCACTGTCATAGAATAATAAGATTCTTGTTGAAGAAGTCACCAAAGCAACACAGTTTACGAGTAAATAATGCAATGCCTTTCAACTTGGAGCACATTCATATCTTATTTCACGCTCTTTCTCTCTGCTTCAATGGTGACTTTGCCCAGATCTCTTCTATTGTCTCCTCTTGGTTTCAGGTGGATTCTCCTTTCCAAATCTATTTATTTTGACAGCTATTTGTATGTAAAGTGAGGGCAGGTCCCGCGGATGGTCATGCCTTCTTTTAGCTATTTGCTGAGGCAGACATTTCCTTCCAGCTATCCTCAAAGATGTCCTCTCTGTGTATTAGCTAGATACACCCAAAACACACCATTTCTGCATGATAATGTCCGCAAAGAAAAAGGCAAGAAATAGATATTTTCTATTTTCCTTACTTTCACACTACTATTTCTCCTCCCATTATATAATTCCGCCGCTTTTAAGTATGCAATTCCACAAAGAAAAATGAAATTGCTTTCTCGCGGCCCCCTTCTTCCGCTCTCCTAGTTAATCATTTTCATCCCTGTTATTTATGACAGTTTTATGCAATAAGCAATGCCCGCCTTCACCAGTCTTTAAGACGCATCACTTTTGGAGGCCAGAGGCTTATTCTTTGCCCGCTGAAAAACGCAGTTATTTTGGCCTTCAATTAGTGTAGCATGGGCTAAAGCAGTTGCTGCTTTTACAGCACAGGGCATATAAAATTTATGAGAGTAACATCATTTCCAATGTTTTCGTCCCTTTTTTTTTTAAACCACTGGTGTTGTTGCTACACACTATGGGGTTGGTGACACTGTCTCTAGCTTTTGGTGTCATTAATTAATTTATTTATTTTATATATTTTAACTGTTTAAAAGTTTTTTTTCTCCAGTAACTCTTTCTGAACTTTATCATGCGGGGACGCTGGGTTTTCAGTAATGGGAATGACATGAAGTTGAACAGTCTGGGAAGCCAGGTGGGAATATTGATGTGTAAGAAAAAGAAATGTTGGTCATGATCTATAAAATGTATTCTCTTGTAAGTGTGCCTTCAACAATTTCCACCACAGCAATTAAATTCCCATTAATATTTCAGTGACACAAACAAGAAACCTAATCTTTCTCATTAGATTGAGGGTGAACGAAGACTTAGAAGCGCTAGAACCGCAAGAGGTTTCTACGGTGTCTGTCGATCAATTATGCTGTCTCATAATTCAAACGCATTAAGTGGATTATGTGATTTATTTTTCTTTCCGAACGTTTCGCAGCTAAAGTGGATTCCTTGCAGGCGAGAGACAAAACTCCTTTAATTTCCATATTTGTTTTCCTGCTTTCCAATGAACCAGACAAGCATTCATTTGTGGTTTTTAAAAGCAGAGACTATGAGAAACAAAAAGTTACTTCTACACTTCACAAGTAAGTCATAACATACCCGTAACACTGTCAGTAAAGGTCAAAGCATGTTTTCCCTTTTATTCCCATCAAACGCTGCCAATTGATTTTGGGACATACTGTAAGTCCAACAGTGTGTACGTTTCTCGTCTAACCTTTTCCCCGCGGATTGACATCAATAGTTGACCATCTGCAGAGTGTATTCCGTACTCAGACATGGTTGCTAAAAAAGCACTTATAGCACAAATTCCTCTCACGTGCCATAAAGTGGACTCCACGAAAGGAAAAACCTCTTTGCCACACATCAGCTCTTCATCCAGCCATTGCCAAATAATATCCCACTATTAAACATTCATGGGGCTTCTGTGCCAGCCTTTTCTGTTTGTTTTCTTGTTTACTACCAAGGCAGCTAAAGGGGGCTACCACTACACGGCCCTGTTAATTTCATCCTACATGCATTTGGTGTATGCCTTAAATTATGCATGTGTCTCTAATCTGGTATGAATGCTGTTTGGTGCACGCTGAAAGCACTCTCACTATTTGTGTCAGGAGCATGGGCTGAGGTAGCAAACCCATGGCCGTGCTGAGAAAGTGCCACATTGAGGAGCCATCAGGCGTCACGCTTAACCTATGAAGTCAAAGAGCAGAGGCTATATGCTACTACTTTTTGCTAACCCACAAGTGTCGTGGGTCAATCAACTGTGTTGTGCTGTCAACAGCATGTCATCTAAGCATCGATTGGAAAAGGACAAACTGTCCATAATATTACGTGTCTTAAGTGGTGTGTGGTGATATTTCAATAATAATTAAAATCTTGAATTAAGAAATTTACGCTAATGAAATCGACCCCGCTAAAGCGAGAACTTTATTGGTGACACTATCGGGAGCACAGTCGAAAATGGGCGCGCGCGCGCGCGTGTGTGTGTGTGTGTGCGTGCGTGCATTTGTGACGTATGCATACTGTACATGCCTCATGTTTGTGGTGGGGGGATGAGGAGTGAGAGCATGTCCCTGGGGTGAGAAGCAAGAACATGGTGTATGTACGCTACTGTTGGCTGGGCGGGTAGTGAAGGCGTCGATACAGGAGAGGGCAGGTGGGGAGCGAGGTCTAAAGTTACCTCTTCTGCTGTGTCGCTGCTGCTGCTGCTTCCGCTGTTAGCGCGCCAATGTTTTATTTATCAGGGTGCAGAGCAAGCCATGTGTTTAACTCAACAACAACCGCAACAACAGAAGAAATCTCAGGCGTTCTCTCTCGCAGCAACCCCGGCGAGGGAACTTTTTGTTTAGGAAATTATGTGGCGGAAAATGTCTCCTGTGATTCATTTCCCCTCAATAAGCTGCAAATAGCTCAGTGGCAAAGCCCAGACATTACCTTTTAGAAAATAGTTTTTCAAAATTATTACATTGAAACATTTGAGAAAGAAAACTTTCAGGAAAATAACATGGCCAAATGTCAGTCAAGCAATAGGCAATTGATTAATTCTGCTTTTAAGTCCGACTTTTGGTTAATTGATATTAAGATTGTATTAGATGTTTTTCTAAGCAATTATGCACTCAGAGGGTAATTCCATTGGAACTTGAATGGGACACCTAATTAGAATGTGCAGGGCTCTCATTGTCTCTCCGTTAACCCTATCAGCTTGTTTATGAACCCATTTGATTGCTGCAGAACTGATAATCCACCTCGGCACAGAGAGAATTCCTTTCAGTTTTCGATTAAATGCAATTAGTAAATCAATTACGCCACTATCAGACCCGATGGGAGAAAGGGAGCGTGATGAGGTGATCCGTGGTGGGATTCGACTTGCAGATAGGCGCAATTATGCTCCCATTGATCGCATACGCTAATAATTGAACCTGGGGTTAAAAAGAAGAAAAATCTATTTGTAATCAGGGAGGGTCTGTTGTCCCCAGTGCCCGCGTTATCATAGCACACATTCTTCAACTGGGGCCTCCAGCTTCGATTCAGCCCTGTGAGGAGGAACCCGAGGTTGACCCTCCCTTTGCAGTCTCCATCGGACAACCACCCGAGGGAAAAGGGTTCCCCCTCTATAATTGTAGCTAGGGGTGCTTCTTGCCTGTCCGTTTTGCAACACCACAGACATACCTCAACCTCCTCCCCCTCCATCTTCGCTAAAACCTTTTCGAGTTTCCTTCTCTCTATTCTACTGATCTGTGACTGTGACTACCCCTTCTTTCTTCCTCCCTTCCCCTCTTTTGCTTTATTCAAATGAGAGCCATTGTGTAATAAAATGAATTGGATCTCACTTCCTCCCTCGATGCATTTCATATTGCCATGACGCCAGCAATTGTGCATTTACAGCCCTGCTTTATTTCTATGCTAAAATACACCTTTGTGATATTAAGTGGTCTAATACACAGCATAAAATACATGTAACTAAATGGTTAAATCTTAACAGAACTCTTAATTATGTCCACACATTTCTTGTGACAGTAGCCCCTTTCAACATGGTAATTCACATGGGTATCTTCTCCATCTATTAAACAAAAAAAAGATGCTCTCATTATCATAGGCCAGAAATGTAACTTCAGGATGAAATGAAACACAACACATTACCCAGACATTACAGTTTGAGTTTATATCTTCACAGGCTCCATATTTGCCAATTAAATGGCACGATGTGTGGCTCTCACCAAGGCGTAACCAGTACAGTCCAAACGCAATGTCCCGTACCTGTGGAAACACACTGTTGACATGCCCATAGCATACCACAAACCCTTAATCCCAAGAAATACAAATTAATTTCCTTGTTAGTCTATCTCTTTGTACAGTACAACGATTACTACCAATTCTAAAAACAGTAGGCTGACAGTTTTTCTTCTTTGTATTGCAGATCTATACAGCGGTTTGTTTATAAAGATTTTGTTGATTTATGAGGGACTCTAATTCTGTCTATGAGGGGGGCAACCAGCTCTGCGTAGGGCAGGTGAAGACAGCAGAGGCACCGACGGGTAGACAAAGGGAAAAACAGACCCAAAGTTAACAGTGTGTCCTCGCCCCACGGCTCAGACAGTTGTTCCCTCTGTGGTCCAGGGCCGTAATCCTGTTAGCTGCCTGTGGGTCAGAGGCAGAGCAGGAATCCGACGCCGCCGCGGGGCAGCCAGCAGCATCAGACTCCTTGTGATACGGTTGATTCCAGTCTTTGTGGATGCCACTGCCATGGCGGTGACTCAGGACGGTTGTGGCAATAGTACAAGTGTGTGTGTGTACAATATACATGCAAAGGGATTAGTGTGTTTTTGTACCAGTGTGTATCTCTGTGTGTATGTGTGACAGTGAAAGAGGTAGAGGAGAAGAAAGAGTTATTCTCCAGTGTCAGAGAGTGTCTTTGGACGTACTCCAGATCAGACTACATTAGGGCCCAGCTCCGAGGATTTCAGGACAGAGGAGACAGAAGACTGTCGCTCAATGTGGGCTCCTTTCTCAGGCCACGTTCCAATGTCGCCCTCTCTCACGGTGTTCCATTAGTCTGCGCGTGTGTGTGTGCGTGTGTCTGTTTGCGTTGGAGAACTTAGGCAAACACAGGGCTTACCATTCCGCCCCTTTTCTGAAAAGGTCAACGGGAATCGTTTGTCAAAAGGTCCCACCAGAGTCTCCGGTCTCCGTCCTTAAAGGAGCGCTCCAAAGCGTGCACCCTCCCACATGCACTCTCGGCTTGAGCCGTCCGGGAAGCACCCTCGTCTGCCGTCGTCCTTTTCAATTAGGATCACCCCCTCAGTCCTTCTGCTGATGAACCCTCCAAATACTGATGAGAGATTATGAATTGGAGAGAGTCATCAATCCAGGAGAAGATTCAATGACAGGGTTCAGCTTTGACTCCATTACCGCAGGCCTGTGGCGCAGAATGGGAGCGCTCCATTTTTTTTGCCCAGACAGGCCTTTGAATTACAGTGGAGTTCCAGCACCCGGCGCAGGAGCGGCTGCTTTACAGTAATTGATATATCCTGAGACGGTTAAGTGAAACAACCTCGCTGGCCCAGGGCGAGAGGGTTTCCCTGAAATGTAAATGAAACTGGAAGCGAGCAGGAAGTGATTTACGAGCCGGTGGCATCTACAGTGTTGTGCGTCGTCAGTGAAAGTGCTGAGTGCAGGGCACCAGCGCACGCTCTGTTTTTTACAAACGCATACACACGCATGCTCACTCTCTTATACACACAAACCAACGCAAACATTACTTTCCTCCATGGGCAGCTGCCATGAGTCAGACTCCATCTTAATCACTCCTGAGTGCTTTACACACGCGCACGCACACGGCAACACAGCACATTACTTTCTTTCTGAAAAAAAAGAAGCATGCTTGTCCGCAGCACAGTGTGATTAAACCAAGTCCTTCGTTTGATGGGCCAGCCGACTAATGCATGGTTGGTTTTCAGGGAATGGTGTAGCTTTGCTCAGGAAAATCCTAGCACAATGTTTGGGCTGGTGGTTTAGGATACAAATCTGGGATTAGGAAACATTTTATGCCCATCGTCTGACATCTTTTCTCCAACATATTATTTTTAAATAATTGGAATTCTATGAATTACGCAAGGCATAGATCAGCCTCACATAGTCAGGCTATCTGGGAGCTATCACACTGCGACCAGAAAACGTGGAGAAAACTGCGAGCAATTTGGTGAATTATTTCAAAAAAGGAGGAGGGCATAATGGAGGAGGGCATAATAAATTAATTCATACACATCTGGGGAGGTGTTGCTGAGAGGGTTGCTATTTTGATAGTTATACAGGATGAAAAAAAGGTTGTAAAATGAATTGAGAAATGCCTACAGTTGGAACTCTGTTGGGAAAGGAAGTATGACTGCTATCTACGTTTTGTTACACCTCTACCCAGCCTATGTACAGACCAATAGAGAGGGGGAGATATACTTTATTATATAAACAGTAAACAGTTTCCCAGGAATATTCTTGTCATGTGCATGCATAGCAGCTGGCTTTCTGGTAAGCTACGGATGCTTGCGCGCTTGTGTTTGCTTAGCGTCCCAAACACTTATCCAAAGGAAGCAAGTTCTTCTCTCTCAATTATTGGCTGGGTCCCTCGCAGAGTTGCTGCTCCAATTAGAAATAAATGAGGTGATTTCACACGTCAGTCTGAGGTAATTATGTCTCGTTAGGGAGGCAAGCGCTCTTCGAACCAGCCGAATCAGTTACAAACAATGGGATACAAAAAGAAAATAGCTGACAAGACGTATTGGGCAAATTAAGGGAGGACGAAGCCAACACTGGCAACAGTGGTAGGGGGAAACTCGACTCTTGTTAGCCTTAAATATGCTGAATGTTTCATTCTTCAAACAATCTTGGCTCTTTGATCATGCAGAGGTCCTCGGAAACGGAAAAACAACAATGGTAAACATGCTAATTTATTCCAAAGAAAGGTTGTAGCGCCTATTTACGCTTAACTGTTGATTACCGGTGGGAATAGCACACTGTGCTGTCCCTCTCTCGGATGGAATTTCGAATCTCCTCAGTAAGACAAAAAAACAACACGTGCAAGACTGAAATCAGGCTAGCTATATTCCCCTTAGTGCCAGTGCATACAAACATACACACAAACAAAAGCACTCTCCCGGGGTGTGTTACGGGCTGGCCAATGCAAGATAGGGCTCTTGCATTGGCCAGCCCGAAACACACCCGGGAGAGTGCTTTTGTGTGTGCATGTGTTTGTGTGCGCGTGTGTGTGTGTGACTAAGATGGTGGTCCGGGTGGTGTATCAGTGTCTTTGTTGACAATGGGGAGTCCCAATCTTCTCTGATCTCCAGGTCTTTTACTTGGGTGGGCCGTTTCATTAGTCTCCTTTGCAACAATACCCTCTGATTGCCATCTTGTTTCACATTGATTTATAATTCAGGGCCGGCAGACTTTGCAGAAATACTTTGACCCACTGCTCAAATAAGATAAGGAGAGAAGGGGATGTGCTATGTGTGGTGCTGTATGCCGTGTGTATGTGAGGCCCTGGGGTTATGAAATACTTTTCTTTGCTAGCACTTACAGTTTCTTACTGGAGATGCGAGAACACTGTCGTTTATTTTTTTATTTCAACTCCCGGAATAAACAACGGCTGCGAATAAATGAGGCAGTTGCCAGGTGCAATTTGGTTTACAGATGAAGGCGTCACCTTTTGGAATCCAGCGGGCGCAAGATAAAACAGACACATCTTGTCGGTTTTGTCCTTTCCAAAGGAAGTTGTCAGTCTTTTTGGTTGCCGACGTAGCATTTACATAATGTTCAACACAACCAACAGATAGCGGGGAAAGAAGCCTATAGACAGCATGAACAGACTGGAAAGGGGATGGATCAATCTTTAGACGTACTGGCTAAGCAGGAGTCGAACGGCGCTCATCTTTTCTCAAGGAAGTGTCACCCTGTTAATTGGCTTCTACATGGAATCAATAAGAAACCGCTGTACGTTTCTGTTTAAGGTGTTCTATTTTAAGTCTTTTTTTTGCAGCTAATTTTCACCTTTATATTACAATAATCATGGGTGCGTTCTACAATGCCCCTGTGGCTTGTGTAAAAAGGCAGGTGACATTGTTTGACATCCAGGTGAATATTGGGTGTTGATTACATGTGCACATTAAATTCTGCCGCAAGCTTTCTATAGTCATGAATTGTTGCACGTTGTTGGAAAAGTTTTAAGTATGAACTTGCTTCACGGTTTCGTGTAAGGCCTCAACCAAATACTAACCTAGACAATTTTAAGTACATAATAAAAAGATTAAAGGTGCCACTTCCATCAGAAAATTCATAGATTTTTACTGCAGTTATTCATATAAACAACCAATGTGGACCGCATCTTGTAAGCTATGCACCACAAAAGCGTGGAATATGGTTTACTCAGTTAGGTTAAATGTTTATCACACCTGTAGTAGTTGGCATTGCACATGTACAGCAACGTGGAATGTCACCATTTACCCCCATAACAAACGGTTGGCATTTCGCATATAAGGAACTACATTCCCCAGGTTGACCTTTGCAGTGTACAGTAGCTGTGAGTCGGCAACCTGCACGTGTCTGTCTGCGGTAAGATGCGGAGATTGAGCGGCCTTATTCGACAGCCCGGCACCACGCTCACATGGCATTTGGATGAAGCTCGCGGCAGAGGCTCACAGACAGCACGGTTGGTTACAACACAACACTTTGTATCCATTGTCTGCCATTGACTTTCTTTCACTTGCCTTTTCTCTCTCCTGCTCCTCCTTCCTGTCTCAGCCTCGCTCATGTGCTCCCTCTCGTTTTTCCTACTCTCCCCATCAAAGTATCACTCTCTTCCTCTCTCATCCTCTCGTTACCTCCAGCACGTCCCCGGTCTGTCTGCGTCTCCACCCCCCCCAACCCCCATTCTCTTGCCTTTTCCCTTTCTTGGGGGGGGGGAGCTTTATATTTCACTGTGAAATATGGCTGCCCTGCTCTCCTCAGTTGAAGCGGGGTCTTTTATCCACCATTTATACAAGTCATTGGTAAACGCTGTTCACTGAACGGAACGGTGTGTCTAAGTGTGTGTGCGCGTCCGAGCTTTAGGTCCAGTCCAGTAGCGCTACTCTGTCAGTATAGAGTGTGAGGTACAATCCTTATCCCTCACGGTCTTTACACACCGTGAACGTTTTTTCGTGCGATTGATTCGCAAATCAATAGTTTTTTTTAGAACGCATACATTTGTTATGGGTCCTTTCTCACAGGACGCACAGTTTCGGCCGTGAAAAAGCGGCATTTATTTTTTTTGAAGTAAGTTTGATTTTTGTAAGGCGAATAAAAACATAACGATTTACAATCAGGTTAGTTTTGATACGTCAAATTCACATTCACATTTTTGTGTCGTTTATTCGTTACGTCCCCAGGGTGTAAAGGCCTTTAGGTTTACTATAGTCTGAGGTACAATTCTTATCCCTTAGGGTCACTATAGAGGGTGTGGTACAATCCTCATCCTTAGGTTCACTATAGAGTGTGGTACAATTCTTATCCCTTAGGTTCACTTAGACCCTCAACCTACCTCCCTCTGGCAGCCTTCCAATACATTATGGAAAAACATCCTATTTTCCTGACCCACACAAACATGCACACAGACACATTTCAGGTAATCTGGAAGTGTGTGTGTGTGTCTGTGCTTTTGTGTACGTGTGGTACATAACCAGCATTGGGACAGCTTCACACCGCCCTCGTCCCTATCGGCACTGAGGTCTGGCACCTGTGTCTATCGCCTCTTCTTTTTCCTCTCTCCATGTCCTCTCTCGCTTTCTCCCTCTTTCCCTGCCTCTCTGTCTCTCTCCTTCACTGCCTCCCCTGACACCTAAAAAAAATCTGCCATGCTCTCCGGTCGAGTCATAGGGGGCTACAGGTATGAGAGCTGTCTCTCTCTCTCTCTCTCTCTCTCTCTCTCTCTCCCTTCCCTTTTTCTCCTGGATCTCATTGTTTCACTCACGCTCAGGGTGTGCCGAGCAGGGCAACTGAAGCAGCAGTGTGGCAAGGAGTCACTTGAGTGTTTGCAGAGATAGGACAGAGGCCCGGTTCTGGAAAAGGTGTCCAGGAGAGACTGGCAGTGGGGGGCAACCATGTGAAGCGGTTAGGGACTCAGACAAAATGTGCGTGTACAATGTGTGTGTGTATGGGGGAGGGTGTTCAAAGGTGAAAGAATCCCTACCGAGCGTACCTTTGCGTCATTGATCGCGGCATTGACCACTACGGCTTTGAAGACAAGGCGATTATTGTATTATGCTCTGGTGCAAAAGGAATAGTAGATGAAAGCCCAGCCTCTTTGAATGAACCTCCTGGCACAATAGGCAGAATTCTGAAACATGATCGCTCAGTACTCACAGCCGTGTCAAGTGACAGCACGCTTCGTTCCCACCACTTCAACTAATTAACCAAATCTCTGGATGTGGCCTGGGGGGGGGGGGGGGGGGTGTATGGAAGCCATAGTTCCAAGGTCATTGCAGTCACAGCAAATTTGAAAAAAATGGCCGCTGCCGTCTGCCTAACACGCTCCGCTCCTGTGTCATGCCCCCCCCCCCCTCTCTGTTAGTGGTAGCATCACGTCTAGCCCGCTTACCTCACTGTCTGCAGGAGGAGAGCTTTCTTTGCAGCTCATTATGTGGCTATGTAGGCCAGCGCTCCACTGTCGGCCAGCCGAGTTAATCTGGCCGTCAGTTGTGTGGAGAGGCCCCCCCTTCTGAATGATGAATCCAGCCCCAGGGCTTGTCTGAGGCTTTCATGTCTCCCCCAGCCATTCTGGTCTCCAGAGCCAAGGGTCTGATTCGGACATATTAGCGAGTGAATGGGCCCTAGTTAGTAACACTCCAAAACCAAATGGTTGTTATATACCTGGAATTTCAAAAGGTCCACATTTTAAAAGGGAAAGACAAACTAGAAGCACAAGGCTGCTAATCGGCGAGCTAAATTGCTTTGGCCTTTACCATGTCAACTATTCTTGGAATTCTAGATAAAACCTTTTTTTTTAGGTAGTGTTAATGGTTATTATGAGAAAGCGGATGTGTTTCAGCCGACCGACTATTTCCATGGAAACTGCATTCAATCTGACTTGGCCCTTTTATTGTACGACTTAACGGAGTAGAGAATTTGCGGTGTGGATTATGGGGCTATAGGTACCGGACCTCGGCTGTCTCGTGAGGCTGTAGATATGGGCACCTCGGCTGGCTTGTGAGGCTGTAGAAATGGGCCCCTCGGCTGGCTTGTGAGGCTGTAGGTATGGGTGCATCGGCTGGCTTGTGAGGCTGTAGGTATGGGTGCATCGGCTGGCTTGTGAGGCTGTAGGTATGGGCACCTCGGCTGGCTTGTGAGGCTGTTGGTATGGGCACTTCGGCTGGCTTGTGAGGCTGTAGGTATGGGCCACTCGGCTGGCTTGTGAGGCTATAGGTATGGACGCCTCGGCTGGCTTGTGAGGCTGTAAGTATTAGCTCCTTTGCGGGCTGTGTGTGCCGCTCGCCAGCACTCGGAGGGAGGCTAATAATATGTCCGTGTGGCTTCTCCTCATTGACGCGGGAGTCGCTTCATTAGGCGACGTTCTAGAACGGGGAGAGGTGCAAGGTTGAGTTTATTTTAGTCATTTTGCTGTTCCCTCAGGCATGGGAGGGCCCCCTCGCTTCTCTCTTTCTCTCTCTCTTTCTCTCGCTCTCTCTGTCTCTATGCAGAAATATAAATATCCTCTGCCCTATTCCCATCTCTCCACAGTGTCTACAAAATAAACAATTTAAGTAGAAGCAGTCCACTCCACAATCGAGAAACAATGCAACTCCCATGCCCTCAAACGTAACACTAAATTACATCTGCCGATGAGCGTTACAAGTGTGCATGTTTTGCATGATATGAGAACTGAACGATCAGTAAAATTTGCCAGTCATGGTTCCTGTAGAAGGCCCACTTGTCCCTCCGGTAACCTTTGTTCAATGGACCTGTGCCATGATAAGTTCATGCATCATTTAGTTACAAAAGAGTAGCTTCCCACCAGCTCCGCTTCCGATTTGATTTTCAGCTTAGTGGATCGTTTTTGTTCAATCTACCTAAGCTTTTAACCTAAGTTGACAGCCGCTCCACCAAAAGAGGCAAGCTGGGTGCACACTCTTAAGTGTAAAAGAAAACAGCAGCCCTATTTCACTGTACATTAAACCAATGAAGGGATACGATTAAGGGTTCCAATGATTTAACTAAATGCTTGTCGGCACTACTTCTTCCAAGGTTAATGCCTTAGTATTTTGCAAAGGCACACCCAGAAGTGTTGCCGAAGGCCGCCTACTCTTTGGCATGGAGAGTCTCAGTGAGGAACACAGACAAACAGCCAAAATAATGATCTTCATAAAGAATGTTAGTAAAGGACTGGTGAGGATTCACACACGTTTTAGTGCCAGGCTCTGGGAACACTGGCAGCATGAAGATTATCAGGCGGCTGCCACGGGGACATTGGGGGGAGAACAAAACACAACCAATCCTGTTGCAGCGCTAAGACCTGAGAGGGTGGAAGTTTGTGTGTGTGTGTGTGTTTGTTTTCAAACGTGCAAAGGGTTCACACTCAGCGACACACTGCCAAAGGCTTTATGTATATGATTTGTGTATGTCTGTCTCTGTGTGCTTTTGTTTCTGTATGTGTGTGTTTGTGGAAAGGGTTGGGGGGTGGGGGGGGGGGAGTGGAACGAGGAACTAAAGAAAAAGAGACCACCTCTAATCCCGTGGATGCCCTGGGATACCAAGGAATAGGACAACCGCTTCCACAGGGGCCTCCCAACCCGAGGGGCAGCACCACAGACAACGTCCCGGCTCCCATCCCAGCTCCGGTCCCAGCCCCAGCACTCGCCATGCATCTCTGCAGAGATCACCAGGGGCTGTGGGGGAGGAAAATCAAAAAATCAAACAAGCGTGTCATGGACGGAGGGCACATAGGGAAGGGAGGGGAAGGAGGAAAACAATAAACAATCCGACTGAGGGAGAGTCCACAAGGAGCTGGCGAAGGTCAAATCCCGTCTGCCAGTTCACTTAGGAGAGGTTTATTGCAGAAGATTGGGTTATTAACCCTTTGCTCATCCCAACATAGAGGTTGGACTGGAGATCACACAGGAGAATAGAACTCAAATAAACGGAACGGCCCAGTTGTTGGCAAGCCTGTAGCTCACTGCCAAGGAATGGATGGTGAAACAAATCAAGTGTGGTAATTAAAACACTGTGAATTCCCAAGCCCATGTAATCTCACACATTTTAGCATACGGCTTTCGATCATCTAACCCCTTTTAAGTTTTAGTATTCAGCCTGTGTCGGTTTGAATAAAAATGTAGCAATGCACACAGACATATTTCAAAGTGTCCTAGATTTGGTAAAACCTGCATAAAGAATAGAGCTCAACTGAGACAGGTATATTTTTGTTGTTGTGCTTTCCCTTCTCTCTGTCTGTGCAGCAGGAATCCTGAGCGTACATTATTAATGTGCTCCTTGCTATATATTCATATGGCTTGACACCTTTATCAAATTACACACAGGATATCCAGTTCTTTGGAAGGTACTCTTTTAATTTGAATTCTGCAAGGGAAGAGTCTTGCCTTCAAAAAAAAAGTAATTGCACATCCTCGGATTTTTAGGAGACGGTATTCCATCAAAATGTCGGCTTGAAAACTTTTATTCGTCTTAAAAAATCTACAGGAAGTGCTTGTCGTAGGTGTCAAGGACTTCCACCGGGAATCTCCCGACCTCTGAAAGATGGCTTGCCTCAGGTGGAGATGCGACACCGCTTATTTTGCAATAATGTCAAGTGGTAAAACGACTCGGCAGCCTATCGCTCTTTGGTATCAAATTGTCTCCACTGAGGCTGGAGTGAAGGCACTTGACCCCTGTCATCTCACAGTTATTACATGTTTTGAAAGCCACTGCGGGCAGGGCTGACTACCCTCCCTCTCCCCTTATCTCTCCCTCCACCCATCCTTATCTCTCTCTCTCTCAGCCCATCCTTATCACTTCAGTCTCTGGCTCCCTCACTCTTTCCCCATCATGCCATGGGTCATGCCCCTTCATAATAACGTCCGTTTGTTTCTCGGGCAGGGGAGTTCAAACGGTGTTAGTATGACTCAGTGGAAGCACGCGGCGAGGGCTCGCCACCACTACTAAAACACCGACGGGCTCCTCTCCACCAAACCAAACACTCAACTAAGTCTAGCCCAGGGGAATCGCACTGTTTAATCACATTGGATTTCATTATTGACCAGCAATGTTAATAATAGCCATATACATTGAACATTAATCTTCTCAGCTATTTGAGAAGTGTGTGTGTGGGTGTGTGTGTGTGTGTAAGGGGGGGGGGGGAAGCGGTATCCTGTTGTTGGTGTTGTGTGTAACGCGATCCCACAGCTAAAGCACTTGCTCTGCGATCGAGCCAGAAAAGTTGTGCGTTGTCTCACATCCTCTTTGCTGACAGTGGAGGTTTTGGCTGGCGAAGAAATCTATTGAGTTCTGTCCCGGTGCATCTTGGGAGCAGGGCCCAGGCATTGGCAGTGCATGAGCCTCAGAGAACAATAAAGACATTTGCATGTCTGTGCCCGACCAAGGTTGTCCGACTCTTTACGAGCACTTCCCTATTATTAATATTTGAAGTAATTTTTGTATCAACTCGACGGCCCTCCACCTCCCCTCCATTGCGGGGCTCAGGAGAGACAGGCCTACTTAAGGGCCCCGCTACACTTTAATCACTAATGTGTTGTTCAGTGAACCGTCGTGGTGCCAGATTGACACCATTTTTTACCCCGTCCCCCCATTAGTGTCACTCAGGCCCATCTCGGCACATTAAAACAAACCAATCACGCTCGTGGAGCAGATGTGGAGCGGCGCTCGGAGAGGAGTCACTCGCTGCGGAGGGTGCGGAAAGAGAGGAAACGGTTGTGTCAGCCGTGGGTTTTCAAGGTGAAACGCGGCAATCAGAAGCTGCTATGATGGACTGATCGGTGGGAAACGCCGCAGTGAGTTGTGGGGGGTGGGGTGAGAGGCAATGAGAGTCAGTGGTCCCCCGGGCTGACCAGTGTGGCTTTGCTTAGGAACTGCGGTGACGTGGGGCAGGCGGATCAATGTCACCCCGCCTGACAGGGGCAGCAGCGAGGCTTAATCCCAGCCCCGAGGCCATCCCTGGCACACGGTGTGGCCCGGATAGATCCGTGTCCAGCCCTCTCCTGGCTCTCTCCCTAGACGCTGCTTTGGAAACATTGACCCCCTCCACCCCCCCCCCCCCCCCCCCCCCCCCCAATCGAAATCTGCTGTGGCCCTCAAGGTCAGGCTGGGATTGACATCCCCTGGCATCCGTGGTGAAGGCAGCCACCAGAGGCTGTTTTGACCCTGCCTCAATTGTGTGTGAGAAAACAACAGGCTTATTTTATTTCCTCTCTCTTTGTTTTACCTGATCAATTCACCAGCAAGCCCTGTAAGTAGGTGGGCGTTGGGTGTGTGGGAAAACAAGACATGCCAAAGTGCTGGCGGAAAGACTATTGATTTGCGTCTGTTTTTCTGTGGGAGCTGATCGACTCTTGCTGATTACATGTTGGACTTGCCAGGAGGCCAGATAGCTCATGTAAATGGCGAGCGTGACAGTAGCAAACACAAGAAGAGTTCCTGGGTCAACGCCGCGGCGCTTTGTGCCTGGGAATTGTCTTGGCTTGGCGGTTTCAACATGGAGGTTGGTTTCTTGATACTCGCCCTGCATCTTTTCTTTTTTTCACTCTCCGTCACCACTCTCTTTTATTCTCTCATGCACTCTCCCTTTTCGTCAGTCCCCAGTTGTCTGTTCAGTAGACAAAGCCCACCATACATTCAGCTGAATAAACTGCAGTTAATCCTACATCCGTGTTGTTTCCTGCCTTCTCTACCAATCCAAGCCTTAGTATTGTCTGGTTGGTGGGTGTTTCTGATGAAAGTGTTCATTACATTGAATTGAGTTTACAGTCGGCCAGCCTGTCATTCATTCATTTGTTGGTTCATTCATTCATTCATTCTATGCTGGCGTATCAAATCAGACTACATCTAGACGGACTGACACATCAGCTAGTAAACCTGGAGAGGACTCATCAAGCCTAACCTTTCAGCCAATCTCCAGCAGGGGGCACTGACCTCTTTGGCCAATCAAGGTGTTGATTTGGGACATTTGTACCACACTGATGAGGAAGTAAGATTAGATATGAAACCACGTGATACAATCTTAACACAATTATGTTTACAGAAAATTGGAAGCCATGTGCTTGGGCTTAATCCTCAAAAGTATAGGATTAATGTCATCTCATTATGCGTGGCAACCGGACATGACTGCCAGGGGCACTTGGGGAAATCACATTCCTTGGAGTGTGAGGGAGTGTTGCTTTTTATTACCTGCCTCAGAGCCTCAAATCCAATTCCGTCTCTCAGCATCTCTCGGGGCTCGCCTATATATGCTGGCGAGCGGGGAGAACATTGGAAAGGTGCTGCGGCGTTATGGATGACGCTGGCCAGCAGGTACCTTCAAATTAACACTCCTCATCAGAGCATCCATCACAGCTAGCACATAGGGGCTCCTGAGCCCCATGCCGGATGGCAAACCCACCCATGGAAGACCAGAGTAGACTTTTTCACTTTGGCTCTTCAGTCAAAGGAGATCTCACATGAGGGTTCTCCTCATGCTTCTGTCTACTATTCACTGCCTGGTTCCTTTGTGCACATCTAGACTCTGTAATACTTTCCCACACCCCCTAGCCCAGACCTCGGGAGGACGGAGGAGGCAGGACCAGACAGCGTTGGAATGTGGTCGGCCCCGAGACTCATCCGGTCGTGGGTTTGGAAGGCTTTGTGCCCGGGGGGGGGGGGGGGGGGGGGGTTGGGCCAGCTCAGCTACCTCCTTTTTGGGGTGGAGACAGCCTAACCAACCATCCATGGCGAAACACAGGGCCAGGCAGACGGTGCCACAGCAAAAGGTGCCTATTATACATGCAGCAAGGCTCAGGAGTTCTCCCCAGGCCGACTTATCCTGCTGAAACAGCGGCCGCCTTTGGCCGACTGAGCCGCGATTCTCCTTGGCGCCCGGTAGCCAGGCGAGCTGACGGTGGGATTTGCCGGGGAAGAGGCGAGAAATCCAGGCTGCCGAGCGTGCCGTCGGGCCGGGATCTCTGAGCGGAATTGTTGAAAGGCTCATTATTCTGGACCGGGGAGAAGGTGGCAGCGAGTAGCGGGGCGCATACAGGGGAGCGCAGGGGCGAAACGTCCATCAAAACGGCCGCGGAGCGTTGAGGCATGTCACCGCTGGGACAAATGGGTGCAGGGGTTGGAGACACTGGAGATCATGTGACTCACTAGAGGTAGCACCACGCCATCCGTGAGCTGACTCCCCAGCTGTACAATATGACATGTATCTGTGACTGAACAAACTAGCGAATGTATTAATAGTGTAAGCTCCAGTTGCCAATAATTAACACCTTCTTGCCTTCTAACTCAAACCAATTATGTTGAACCAGTTTATAATTGAAGAGGGTAGGTCTTAGTAATGATCATCATGTACGCTCTGCATTAAACAAATGCTGTTGCACTGTGAGGACTTTTCAGAGAGTGCTTGTGAAAGTAATTTGATGAGGTTGTGCCATAATCCATGATTGGTTCAAATGAAAAGACAAAATATTGTTTTTCAGATCGTGTGTTTTTCAGTCCTGTCTTGGTGAGATGGAACACATTACTATCTAGGTATAGTGCACTTAGTACTGACATTCCGGCAATTTCCATTCAAGGGCTTCAAAAGGGAATAAAATTATGAGGTAAATTACTGGGAAAGTGAGTTTTGGTCCCACATGGGGAATTAAAACTTATTATCTGTGACAGCCTGTCAGCCAGTGAGAACTCAAACATGAGCGCAAAGCTCCAAGAGCCACATCAAAAAAAAGAAAGAATGAAATTATACAAAAAAGAGAAAGACAAGGGTGGTTAACGACATCAGTGCCAGACAGAAAAAGCAATGTCTTCCTGGGAAATCAAAAACCTGCTCATTCAATAGACTTCCATCGGCTTTGATACCATGCACTTGATCTCAACGTACGGCCGCGTAATTTGCGAAATGTCGTGTTTGACGTTGTTTTGTTTCAAACCCAAAGATCTGTGCTTAACGGTGTATTGATGGCTTGGATTCAAACACTCAAGGAGGTGGCTCTAAGCAAAGAGGCTACCTGAAGCTAAAGAACCCTAGAGAGCAACGCAATTATGCTCTATGAATTATATTAATTCAATTAAAATCCTTGAGTTATTCTTTACCTTTCTATCGAGTACTGAGACATTATAAGAAAGAAATGGATGGAAAACCAATCAGACGTCCATTTGGCCTAACTGAGTTCAAGCATACCTCATCACAGACACTTCAAACCAATTGAAGGGAATTACAATACTCTCTGGAAAGGCAGTCAGATGCAATTAGAGGGACTGATGGCAAATTACAGGGAATTAACACGCTATCTGACTTAATGGGGCTAGGTTGAGGCAGTCACTAGCGATACTGTCGCCCTGATGTCGTCATCGCCCCTCCCAAGGGAAGGCAGCCATTTAGGTTTTTACTCTGTGGAATTTTGACGGTCCAGATGGGAATGCTCTTTTTTTTTTGTCATAAAAAAAAACATCTAAACATTTCTGACTTGAAATGACTTTTCAAAACCTTGGGTTGATAACAAATGGGTGGACTGTGAATGTTATGCAGCTTCTTTGTGTGTGTGTGTGTGTGTGCTATTGAATGAACTCATGGAGCACAAAGGACTCCAGCAAGCGCAGAGCGACCAGTCTAACTGGAACAGAAGGAGCCGAAAAAGAATCACAAGAATTTCTGCTGCTCATTCCCCAGCTTTGTGTCATCGCTGCTGACATCTGGTACATTTGCATGGCAGCCGGAGATCCTTGGATTAAGCGCTTACACGAGTACTGCCGTATCTCAATTAACAACATAATCATCTTAGGAGGAAGGCCATGTTTCATCCCTGGCGCTGTAGAATGCTTTGGCACACATCTCCCCAACCCATATCTGGCCATTCCTCTCTGTCTCTCTTGGTTTTTCCTCAGTGTCTCTTCCAGTGCCCGTTTTTGGGATATTCACCTTAAACATGGTCCGTGAAAGATAAGCGGTAGATTGCACATTGAGGCACACTGAATTCTCTAGGCAAAGCTCTTTCATTCCCTCTCTACCCCCCCACACTCACATTCTCTCTCTCTCTCTTTAAGGCTACCTACGCGTTGTCCTCAAAAGCTCAATCAACATATAAACCAAGGTCTTTGGCAGCATCCCAAATACAACATATCTAAACCCAAAGCCTCAAGGCCCTGTGCTGCCCTCTTCTCCACTGGTGAAGAAAAGAGGGATGATCAGAGAGAGAGAGATTAATAGCGAACTGTATGTATGCTTGTGTGTGTGTGTGTGTGTGTGTGTGTGTGTGTGTGTGTGTGTGTGTGTGTGAGAGACACGGTTTTAATAAACGAAAGTACCAACACAAATCAACAAACACTGAGACAGAGAGAGGGAGTGAGAGGCATATTGGGGCCTCAGTGCTGCCTCCCTTAGACAACGAGTGCAATGGCAGGCCTTTGAACTGCAATTGAACCCGCTTGGATGAAAGGCCCTACCAACCTACTGTTAAGTCTGGAGGAGGATTCAAGCTCGTAAATGTGGCTCATCTATAAGTGGTGAGAGGACAGAATAACGAATGCTATTTTAGTTTGCAAGGTAAGTACCCAGGTTAGGACAGAATGTTGGTATCTCAATGATATGTGAACAGAGGAAAAACGCTAGCTAACCTTATGCCTGCATTAAAAGCAACATAGGATGGCTTGTGGATCCTTCTGTTTTTCGAGTCATGAGCAGAGATAAATGAGGAAAAAGCCATCCCCTGCTTTGGGAGCAGGCCACCCTTAGCCAGTGAGGGATCTTCTACTTGCGATGCATACAGCGGCCCGGCTGTTCCATGTATCCCCATGTGATGTGGCTGTCGCTGCCGCCGCGTACAATTGAAACCAACCGACCCTGCACCTCGTGGCATCTGGACTCGGGGACTGGGGCCCCGCTCGGGTTCCATGTTTATTTCATAAAGAAAAGCACAATATCCGAGTCATCGGAGCGGGCCGTGATGCGAGATAGCGGCCCAGTGTGAATCGGCTGACGCTGTCAAGCCCTCGCCTTCGCCTCGCCCCGACTAGTAAGCGGTTCACATTTCGCTCCACAGAGGCTTCTCCGTCGCAAGCATTTTTTTCACCGCAGGGGGAAAGAGAATCGAGTTGACAGAGAGGGCCGCTCCACTCCTGTGCGAACTGACAGGCGGACGGAGGGATTCTACCGCCCTCAACTCTTCCATTGTCCCACTGTCAGCTGTACCACAGAGACGCATAGACAACACTCAGCAGAAATACAAATCTCTGTGTTTGCTACAGAGTCTGTACTACACACAACCTATTCTGACACACACTAACTACACTGGACGGGCCGGAATGGAACGGTTCAAGCTCTGGAATGTTCTGGAACTATTTCCTATGCGTCGGTATTTGAACAGAAAGAAGCAGGGAGCATAGCAAAATTGTGTTACATTTACACATACACATAATTGGAATGGAAAAGAGGTAGGGTGAGGCAAAATGCTTTCATGACAATTGCATTTGCTGTGTAGTATGAATGTTAATGGGACACTGTATAGGACAAGACAGTCTATTAGTATTCATGTAGCTTGTGAAGTCCGATCTCTTAACGTTCGTTTGCAAATTATTCCAATACTGTTTATTTCTATATTTCCGGGCTAGCCTATAAACTTCAAATACATATCTAGCCATTCTGTGTCTTTGAAATCCCTTGCGTTGTGTCTAGGGAATCCAGCGGATGCTGATTTGTTATTTTCCCTGCGCTTTTTAAAGCATGATTGATACCTCACATTAACCGTCTGTGCATAGCCAAATACAAATATATAAAAAAATAAATAATAGGCTTGAAAAAAGAAAATGAACTCGTTCATGGATTATTCATTAGATTGCTCTTGCAGCCCCCAATGGCAGCCAGCGCGGCATATGGGGGAGTAAATTGAGTCAGGTTGAGAGGAACAGGTGGTCAGTTTGTTAGCAGGACAGGGACCATCCCCCCCCCCCCCCCCCCGGGGCAAGGAGGGAAAATCCCATACGCCGCACTGCAGCCAATAGTCGGACAGACAGCTTGGTGTAGGCATCCATAATAATCCTCTATAAATTAAACAGCCTCAAGGTCCATTCCGACAGCCACTGCACTGTGTGTAGCTGCACATACGGGCACAGTGTTTTGTGGACAAATCAACCATGTCTGGGAAATGAGTGTTCCTTATAGGTTCATTGAAAACGACATTGATTCATGATAACTGAAAAGGCTTGTTTGTGTAGGTTATGTGGCTGTATTCACCTAAATACGTGAATAGAGTGGATGCCTATGCAAATATACTGCGTGACAGAGCGGGAGAATAGTATTATCCATCCTCTCTTCTCAGTTTCTTACACAGCCACACCAGTAATCCACCTCCAGTTTCCTTGGTCTCTTTCCCTCCTGCTGTCTCTCTCTCTCTATCTCTCTATCGCTCTCTCTCGCTCCCTCTCTCTCTCTCTCTGTCGCACACATACACACGCAAGCATAAACTCTATCTCTCTAGCTCTGATCTGATAGCTTCCTATGAGCTGCCACGAGGGTGGGATATAGCCTGGGGCCACCTTTTTCCCTGAGCAAGCAGCCTGCTACTCTGCACTAGCTAATAAACCCCAGTGAACAGACCTCCCCAGTCTCTTCATCTGCTCCTTCCCCTAGACCCTTCTGCTCTCCTCTCTCCCCTCCCAAACAAGGCGTCGGTGAAAAATCCCACATTTGTTTTTTTGCTCCTATTTGAGCACTGTACTGGAACTGTATATTACGGCCATCCGCTGTCAACATGATTTACCAATAGTCCTGTTTCAATGGACCATGATTGTATCACCATGTAACCTTACTATTTGTGAAAATTATTAAATATTAGTTTTTCTACTTTATTATAAGAACAGGGACTGTTATGAGAATCCCATGTAGGCTACAGGTATTTTGCAACATAGCAACAATTCTCATGGACATATGGAAAACGGGATGTACAGGAGCATTTGGTGGCTGTTATCTGTCATTAATTAACCAACCAGCTGTTTGATTTCAAAGAAAAAAAGAAAGCACAAATATGCAAAATGCAGGAAAAATATATGATACTATATTACAGATATAATCAGGGCTGACTTGTTGATACAATAAACATTTAGTAGTAATACTTTCATAAAAGACTGTAATTATAAAGCCACTAGTTAACTAGTTCTTTCTCCATCAACATAAGGGTGGAAGTCATTATCCCAGGCTTAGTGTACAGGTGGCCTATTTCCCTCAGGATTAGCAAGTGTCTCCTGACTTATAGCACCCACACATCGGTACTTATGAATCCTCCGGCTCTTGAGACCCACCATCAATATTGAAGTATCACACATGGCGCTGTCCAAAGTTAGAATAATTTTTTTTCCCTCTCCGCTGCTGTAAACGGCGCCAGGTCCGTGCCCGTTCATCCTGCCAACGAGTCCCCACGCGGACTTGGCTAGACAGCCGCTTGAACAAAAGCCCTGTGAAAAACATGGCAAGCTCCTGTGAGCTCGCTGCCATGGGCCTGTTTACCTGGCGTGCTTTGGAGACTTTGGCGACGGTCGCCCGACTATGTGTAGAGGCTGTTGACGGACAGGACGTTGGCCCAGGCTCCGCTTTGCATAAGGGAACTCTGTGGGAATTGGTGACATCAATGATTCACTTTGTCACCACAACTGTACCATATTGTCTACCGGAAAACCCTTTGAGCGCCAAAAGGGGAACATGCCGTAATGACATGCCGTCACACGACATGGCCACCAATCACAACACAAACACTCCCCTGAACGGCTGACCTCCGCCAAAAGCCCTCGGTCTCATTGATTTGTGGTGCCTCATCGCTCCATATAAAGTCCTAAGTATAATAATGCTGTCAGTGGGCTTGGTGCGAGGCGTCTTCACACCGCCACTGTCACTTCATTTAGATTCCCCCCTCGGAGCCCTGACAGCTATCATCGCTCATAACCAGCGTGTCACTCAAAGCTGGGTAAGGGGAGGCTTGGGGGGAGAAGAGGCGGGCGACATTCCTGCCCGTCGAATGTGCGAGCGCAGTGAGGGAGACGCCGCCATGGGTCTCCATGAGGAGGAATTAGAGGTTGTTTGTGTGAATAGGAGATGTGTGACGGAGCAGAAATGAGCTTGTAATCGAAACAAACTATTTTTGACAATGCGGACTGTCAGTTTTGCCGGCGCCTGGCAACAGGTGACTAGTGGCGTCTGAATTTTTGTCTTGTCAATTATAGTGTTGGGATCAAGATGTGTAATTTGACATGGTATTGTGGCATATCAATGGATGTCATCCCTACAGCCTGAAATAACAGATTTTATAATAACCTTCACGTGATAACAATTTGCGTTAAGTGTGACATCTACATCAGGCTCTAACATCAGATTTTTGCTCATTACTTAAATTCTAATCCAGATAAGAATTAAACCTATTCAAATTGTTTATGTGTAATTTATTGATTCATCTTCATCATCATCATCATCATCATCATGATGTTAGAGCCTGATGTAGATGTCACACTTGACGCAAATTGTTATCACGTGAAGATGTGAAGATGATTATTGATTCATGGGGGTTCACAGCAGGACCGTGAGGAAAAAAGAAACATTACTGTTTACATTGAAATATGTATTCTCCTGCCTTCTAATGCATAAGAGCATATGTGACTTAATATTACACATCTATGATTTTAAAAGATTGTATTTAAATATGAGCAGAAAGCGTTTCCTTTTGTAAATAGATTTATTTTCTCTCTCATATTTTCTGTTCTTGGAACTAATTACAGCAAGCGACCTTGGGAGTTTACTATTTATTTTTTAAATAATTGAGAACGTTTTTATGCATTTTAATAATCTGTTCATGAATCACCAAACCATTCACCTTTTACCCACTCCGTTGTGCTGTCAAACAGTTATTCAGCAATGGTCCTTCACCACCTTAACTTTTTCATTAAAGTGCTAATTAAAACGTTCATTTTTACCCAATTAAGAAAAACAAAAAACAAAAAAAACAATGTGAACTAGTGTGACAGAATACCACCTCCTAAAACATTATCCATAACAGTTTTACTCCAACAGCGACCTACACTGAAGGGGAAGGCGGCGTCTCGTCAGCCTGCCCCATAATACCACATATGACACTGTGATAAATTTAGCCTTTCCAATCTGCCTGAGAGGCTCCACAGTAAGATCCACTGCCTCAAAGTGGGTTTTAAATCCACCCGCTTCCCCTTCCCTCTCCCTCGGGCCACATTTGCAAAAAATCGGGTCATCCCAGACACCGAGCCAGCGTCTCCCCCGGTAGCTCCAGCTCTGTTCGTCTATCATCCAGTTCCCCACAGGACTTCCCCGCAGCGTAAACGGAGGCTCCCAGGCCCCCGTGAGTCCCAGAGAGGCCTCTCATGTGCCCTCCTCTCCCCCTTATTTCTCCCTGGCTCCCGCTCTCCTTATCAGTCTGCAGCTTCATCCGCTGGCCAAGGTCAGACAGGCTGGTGGTGATCGCGACGGATAACTAAGGGCGGACTCGAGGGAGGGAAGAAATAGTGTTGGAAATGCAGGGTTTCATAGCAGTCTGGATTAGTTGCTTTATTCCCCACCCCCTCCCCCCCTTCTTCCACTTCTTGTGATGAATTAGGAGAAGAAATAATAAGCGGCACCGTGATGGTGTAGAGATGGAGGGAGAGGAGATCCTGTGACACCTGCCGGTTCCCACGTCGGCCTCCGGGGAGGGTGACCTCACCACAGAGACGGACTGGTGTCTCTTGGATCAGGAAACAGGGATGGGGTTGACAGAGCCCCGCTGATACCCTGCCTGTGTCCGACACGGTGTGCCGGAGGATAAGTGAGTGATCCATGGCTTGTTTGATTACGTGGCGGAGGAAGGGGCACCACTCTATCAACACAGATGAAATCTCTTATACACAACTATGGAACGATTACACAGCGATTAGATCCCGTTGCTTGATTTGTTTGTTGTTTTTGGGGGGGAAAAACACAGACCACATATTATTTCACTGTTGGTCCAGGGGGGGAAAAGGAGGAGTGACATTTAGGTTTTCTACTCGAGTAAAGCTCCGCTCGCCTCCCCCAAGCCTGAGAGAATACCGAGCGACAGAGGCTATAAAGACTGTGCCCGCCCACGCCAACACGCCCTCACACACAAACAAACATATCTCTTTCTCGGCCCCTGCTCGGGGAACGGGGATTTCTGTTAAATAATTCAAATGGCTGTCCTAGGATGCCAATCAGAAATACTACAGCCATAAAAGGCCTGTCTATAGTTGGTGCAGAGCAGGGCGCCTGCTGCAAATGAAGGCATTATTCTTGTTATCCTCGGGAGGACAAGAGCAGCACCAGTATTTCTTCTCTCATTTATTTATTTATTAATATTTTTTATCGCCGAGCAGAGGGAGAAATGTTTGGTTTTGAAGCGAGACATATCTGTAGGGGGAGGCATGCCTGTCAGCCGACTTTATCCCTGTTTGAATTGTGCTTGGTTGCACTCTGCTGCAAGGTGAAACGCGCTGTCGGGAAAAGTGGGTTAGCGTAAACGCGGCTAGTGGAGCCCACTACCGAGAGCTTGATTGGATGCTTAGGACAGGAAAAAGCTGAATTACTCGACCTGAGATTTCCCTGAAGTCCTTATAAATCATTTTGGCTGCTGATGATATTAAGTATGTTGGTAAATTAAAAAGCATGCTTCTAATACACAAATATAACACTGGGTTATGAGCAGATTACAGCACATTGTTACTGCATAATATATGTTACCTGCACCCTCCCAATAAAGAGAAACCACACACAGCAAAAACATGTTAGGGTGTATCGAAACAAATTGCTCACAATTTGTTCCGGGTAAAAATTTGACCTATAGGAATAAAGTTGTTATTAGGAAGCACATTTTCTAGTGTTCAAAATCTAAATTCATTCATTTTTATCTGCTAGGTTAATGTCTACAGGTAATTCTGAGTTTGTGAAAATGCATTTCTTAAATGTGAAACAAAAATGCAAGCAACACAACCATCTACCAGCTATTTCACATGGACAGGTAAGTGTACCATGTACATGTATTTCCATACCATTTATTTTCCTTCTCTTCATATTCTCCTCCAGCGAGCAAATTCACATGTCACGTATGGAACACAGCCATGTGCCTTGGAGAAGACTGTGATGATGAAGAGTGATGGCGGTGGCCGCTTGTCTTTGTGACAGCGCTAACACAGCTCAGGTTCCCCTTTCATCTCGTGCCATCATTACTGTGATGTTTTGCGCGGCGCGCGGGCGCCGGGAGACGGCTGAATATCACAGAGGAAGCTTGCCGAAGCACAATCAATGCCCCATCTCGGGTCACCTGCTTTCTGCCTTCCCACGCGCTCGCACCGTTGGCTCCTCCGCCGTGGATGGCTGCTGTGCGGTGTAGTGCGATGTACAGTAAAGCTTGGCTGACAATTGGGGGGCGAAACAGCGTCGCCGCGAGAATACTCTTCTTCTCCGAGCGTCTTTGTCACGTCCCAGGTATTCATGCCGAGATGAAAGCAGCTGGCGGTGAATGCCGGACTGATTGCAAGGAGATCATTTATCCCTCCATTGTGCGAGGGAGCCACTGTTTCACCGTCTTCTCAAGGGTTAGCGTTCTCTCTAAGAATGCCTCCATAATCATCTTCTTGAAATTAGGAAGTAGATCTATAAGGGTTGGAGAGTGTGCATTCAAATAGGTCCCCGAGTCTGCACGTCAAAGCCAGCCACGGATACCAAAACGCAAGGGGCCGTCTTCAAATTCGCCCTAATGGTCCACTTAACTGAACCCTCTCCATAAGCAAAGTCAACACCCCATAAAGCCACTCAACGCCCCCCCCCCCTCCACACACACACACACACACACACACACAAACGCATCCACTTGGTTACCATGGAGGGATCACTTAGAGTCATCGTGGGAGTATGTGTGTGTGTGTGTGTGTGTGTGTGTGTGTGTGTCAAGACGTGCCAAGGTCATTCCTCACGGATAAGGCCCCCGTGGCACTCTCACGTTATCTCCACCGCCCTGGGAGTCCCCAGAACGACCTGTGCAATTAGCCAAGCTCCCCCCTCGATTCATCCACGTGACAACCCAAACCCCTGGAACCCTGGCAGGGCTGGGAGCCACCAGACTACACTGGCTTCCTATGAATTATGAGTCGTTTAAAGGGAAACGGAATTGAACAACAACGTTTCTTGTTTAATGGACTGAGGAGACGAAGATGATCATTAGGACAGTGTTCCTTTTACAAACGTTTCACAATTGCATTAACATTACATAATATGAGGCATTTGTCAAAGTTGTACTGTACCATGTGACCATGACAAGAAGCTCAAACAAGAGGGCAAATTAATTAATATAGGATAAACACCAATGTGCTGATTTCTGGTTAGGCAGCAGTGGATAGACCATTTAAAAGGTTTTCAGATACTTACACTTGCATTGTGATGTAATATCATTTTGATCACTTAATGTGCAAGGCAGGAAGCTGGGAGCCTGTGGGATCCAACATGTTATAATGTTCACCACCGTCAAACATGAAGTCCTCTCATTAGAACGCATTAGCAAACATTAGACACTTAAAGTGTACTTCCACGTTACTGTCTTGATTTATTTTTTAAATGAGTGTAGCTGCTCTTCTAAGTGTATGGCTGTTTTACTGTACAACTGTGTGAGGTAAAATCGTTGAGTTGAAACCTTTACTAAGTAAGGTGATGTTATGTGTAATGACACAATGTACTTAAGATAAAGAAATTATTACCTGGTATCATGTACTCTTCCATAAAATCTTCCTTAATTAATGTAAGCAATATTTTTTGGTAAATATTGCACTGCTATTTTGTAGCACTGACCTTTTGGCTTATATTGGTGATAAAGATGGTTTATGTAATGCTTCTGCAATGTGCATGGCTCTTTATGGATTCTATGCGGTTGCATCGCTTCAGGGGCCTGACAGGGCCAGCTAGAAGCATTCTTCTGGGTTGCGTCTTTCCCAGTTGATGGAGAGTGTCACCGTCGTAGGCGTCCTCACTTGGGGCGTCACGGAAGACGTGGATGGCTGATCTGTAAATCACAGCCTGTCTGTCCACACCGAGTGACTGCGTGATCATCAGATCCATGGCAATACACAGACAGGATGTGACATGAAGGGATGGGCTTACCGCACGATTAGTGGTTGTGATATGTGATTAGTGATGTGGAGCGTGCTTTAGCTGTGTAAAGCTTTCTGACCCTCTCGAATCTTTATTTTCTCATTAGTGTTTATCCTAAAAGCTCCCCCCTGACTTCTATCGCAACGCAATTAAAAGTTGTTTCTTACTTGATACATGTATTTTCCTCATGATTGTCTATTTATGGCCTTTGTCATTGAATTATTAAACACGGTCGTGGTAGGAATAAAAAAAGCATGCAATGACAAAACATTACTAAAGACTTCTCCTGAAGTCAGTACTGTCCGAGGCCCATTCCAGCAGCGCTAAAACCTGATGGAGCCCATGAAGTTTTATTTTTTTACTATTTTCATAATATATCTGATTAGAATAAATACATCGCAATTGTAGTGTAGATTTAGTAATAGTTTTGTAAAAATGGTTGAATACTCGGTAGTTCGATCTGGGGAAGTGAGGAATAAGGTGAAGTAAGGACAATGTGCAGAAATAATTCACAGCACAAAACAGTCTCTACATCTTCACACATCTGTGAGCTCAAAATAAAATGGATATCAACTCAGTGGTTTATGCTGCAGAGCCTAGGGGGATCATAAATGCAGTGCATTCTACTCTACAATGGTTTGGAGTTGATCTGCCAGCCTCATTGCATCCACCTGCTGTGTGTCATTAACCTGGGAGACGAGTACTAAGCACCAGGAAAAAAACAATGGCCTTCTAGGAGCTGTCATTAAGTCAATGCTGAGACTCAAACGTATTGGTACGGAATTATGAATCAAAGCCACAGTCATCCACAAAAAAATCGGTACTGTTTATATTTAATGTCATGCAATTTCCTCATTTAATAGTGACCGGGTCAACTGCTGCTCGCAGTGAAGATGCCATGCCAGCTGAACGCCATCTGAAATCTCTCCCAGGCTTTGGCCTGATCTCATTAGGTATACATTGGTTTGGGGACCGCGGTGGGTTTTAGCTCTCCGTCGACCGAGCCTTTCTTAATAAGAGTAAAGTGTCTCATTTCTTTATTATTCCGGGACGTGTGCTAGGCCAATTAGTTAATCATTACTGCGAGGCAGGTGGTGCGGTAATACACGATAATAACACACCTTGGGCTTTCACAGTCACCGCACCGCTCGGGGCCTTGCGGCAAATGTCTAATTGGTTTGCGGAGCACAGGGGCAGATGGGAGAGGGAGCAGAGAGAAAGAGACGGGGAGAGGGTGTGTAACTTCAACGATTGTGTGTGCTGTTAAAAGTAAAAAAAAACTAAAATTGGTATGGGTGGTTCTGGGCAACACAATGGAGTTTTGCGAGTTTTTGGTGGGACATCTTTCAATGGACACGTATTCAGTGGGGGGGGGGGGGGGGCATGTTGGCGTGTTGTCGCACGTCCCCGAAGAAGTTGTGAAACATTTCTTTTGCGGGAGAGAAGAAAGGGTGAAAATAAAGGGGGAGGTCAGGGTGTATCCCTCCTCCCTCGTCTGCCTCCACTGATTAGAGACAAACAAAGACGACAGATTGTGTCGAAATCTGACGAGACGAGTCTCTTATACCTTTCATTTGATATCAAGCGAACGTGGCACAAAAAGAAAGGACGCGAGCAAACTTGTTGGCTTTTGATGTGAAGCCCCCCCTGCTGCGTCGTCTGGGATTGTCGTGAAGGAACCCCCGTTTTTGAAGCAGCAACATCAAAACCACAATCTGACGATCCAAGTTCAAACAAGAAGAAGTTCAAAATGGAAAATCTGGGATTTTAGAAAAAAAATTGTTTATATATCGCAGTCATGGTTAATCATAGGATATTTATACATCTTCTTTCTCCCTGTGTGGCTTCTTAATCCAAAAGAGAACAAACATGGGGACAAACATGGGGGTGGAGTGGGGGGGGGGGGGGGGGGTGCTACATTTAACCCCACTAGACTGATTTTGGCAGTGTAGTTACTATAGCTTTGCTTTGAAAGCGGATCTGTGTGTGAATTTCAGAGAGAGCAAGATAGAGGGACAGAGAAAATGTACTGTGTGTGTGTTTGAATTGTATTTCTCAGTAGAAATGTAAGCGTGTGTGTGTGTTTGAATTGTATTCCTCCGTAAAATGTAAGTGTGTGTGATCTCTGTTTATGTCTATGAAATGGAGTGCCATTTACAGTCCACGGCACCCTGCTGTGGCTTCCGGTCTCCTGATGGCACGTTGTGCTCTAAACTAAGTGGTGAGACATCAATTGACTATTGGTCTGCATGTGCGACAACCTCAGTACATGAGTCATCCACATCACCGATCGAGAAACGACTTGCAGACAGCCCGCCTCTCTGCACCACGGATCTCCAGGCCGGTGGGTCAATTACGGCGCCCGATTGGACCGTTGATTATGAGTGGAAGACCATGAGGTGAGGTTCTGCCTGTCCAAATGGTAATGACTGAGACGTGTGTTTTTCCAGGGCCTTCCGGAAAACAAGCTAATGTGAAAAGAGAGCCTAACTGTGTTTATCACTCAAGGAGGCACGTCGGCCGATGATAGGAGGGGGGGGGGGGAGCAATCCTCGTATGGATGTGTTGACTCAGGAAACATATTAGGCAGGATGCAGATCGTTGGTTAGTGGATTGGCGTCACTGACGAGCCCTGCTTACATTCAGAAACCTCTTCTTCTTTTTCTTCTACCATTAAAGATTTTACCTTTTCAAACCACTTACAGTGCATGATTGAGAATTTCTAGCAGTAGACCTTGGCTAACATATTCCTACATTTTCATTGGATTGTATCTTGTGTTTCACATGGAAATCAGATAAGGTCTACAGTAGTGACGCAAGCATGTTGTCATTATGTGGGCAAATTTGCATGTTGTCATTATGTGGGCAAATTTGCCTGGAATTTTAACACATCTGTAGTGGTGCAGCCATGGGACATTTTGCCATACAACTATACCCTTTAGCTTATTTCCTTTAACCTTGTATGCAGGGATGGCATTGGTCAGTCTCTGACCTTTTAGCAGCGAACCATTTGGCTGGTGGTGCTGTGAGTTTACTTTCAGTCAAACATGTTGCCAGGAGAAACGCAGAGCACGCTGCCCTAGAAAGGTTAACTCAGTTGTCACCACTGGTGCTCCCAATAGTTATATCAGAGGCTGCCAGAATGTTATGAATTATGTTATGAATACACTGTACTAATGGACCTTTTATGAGGAGGAGGAATCAAATTATTTAGACGTTTCAAGGAAGTTCCATTCAAAATACACAAAGAAATATAAAATTTTCTCCTTCACTAGAAACTGTTTTGGATGTCGGAAGCAGGTGTGTCTATACCACCGCTCATGAATGTTGTTAGGCTAATTACAAAAGGCAGTTCCATTAGTCCCAGTCAAAGTCAAGCACAAAAACCAAACAGGAAGCATGTTGTAAGCCAACAATATAATAGTTTCATTTAATATGGTGGAATAGCCATGAGTGTATTTTGTATTTTATAAGTTGCAACAAAAAGCGTAATATAGTTATTAGACTATTGTGGGATGTAACAGAATTACAGCTCTCTCTTTTTTCCTAACCAATTAGTATTATTCTCTTTTTTGGAGTTCTCTTCTTTCACCTTTTGGAGGACTGTTCCATCTGAACGTTCCCTCCAGGTCAGTCTCATGTCGCCGTACTGCTTCAGACGTTCTCCAATCTGAATATAGAAACCACACACACACACACACACACACACACACACACACACACACACACACACACACACACACACACTTTCCATGTCTACTGTGCACGATGTATAACTGCCAACTAGAGACAGCAGAGATCATTTTATTGAGTTTGGGTATTCCGGTCCATCACTGGTCAAGGTTCCACAGCCATAGTTAATCCCCATAATGTGATTATGTTCCATTACAGTGTGTTTCATATGGGTGGGAATGTAAGGTCAAACAACTCACCTGATCCAAGAGGGCCTGTTTCACCACCGGGTCATTATAGTTCAGCTTGCTCTCTGCTAAGGTCACCATTAATCTCACCAGGTTTTCTTTTTGGTCTAGTTTCGGAATTTATGGTTGAAAAGATAATTCAGTTAATTAAAGTCAGTCATCAAAAAAAAAATCTGTTTTGCTCTGTGCGTTAAATCACATGTACTGTTTTTAGTTTAATCTTATAATGATCTAACGAATTGTAGATTAGGTGACTTGTATGAGTCTTTTTGTCTGACTCACCTATGTAACAGACAAAAGTCATTTCTGCATTACACAGACCTTGATGAGTGAAGAGGTAGTGCATATGTATGCAGTTCAAAGAATGATCAGGTGTTTAACCCCATTCTGAATGATGAGTCACTCTGGTCCGACCACATCAAGGAGTCACTAAACAGGCCGATCCAAGCGGAATCCACCCCCTGTTGCACCAGCATCTTCTTCACTAACTGATCCTCTGCCTGGTTCCTCACACTGCAGTACCACTGTGCATAAAACCAGGTTGCTGTTATATTAATTAGTACATACATCTGGTTGGTGCATTGTCGTTCAAAAGAGTAACAACGTGGTCAGTTACAAGCATTTCCCTATGCTGTGTGAAAACCCTGATATATCACTTGGACATTTTAGATCAAGGTACTTAAGGCAAAAATGATTATACTATATGCATTGTCAAAATCTAGATCTGTTTGATCAACAGACTGCCAATATTAGTTCTTACCATCATAGCACAGGAAGGCATGACTTTTAAGACAATCAGCTGAGCGCCAACCCGCTAGAAGCGCCAAGGCCAGAGTGCATTGTCCTGCGGTATTGTTATTGCCTTTCCCGTTTCTGTGTTCGGCCTCTCCTACTCGGTAGAAATCTCTGTCAGACAACGACCACTTCCACGTTAAGGTGTTCCCGCTCTCTATGCCTATCCAGAATGGATCGTTTCATTTTGGTGTAAGTTGGTCGTATTGTTGCTGAAGCCTTTTCAGATCGTTTGTGCCTCTCAGCGTAGCGAGGTCGGTGTAGTGCGTTTTGTAGTAATTCTGTGCCGTTGTCCAGTTACTTCGTTCAGAAATAAAGTGGAATTAGCGACTAAGACCAACGGTATATGTGTATGAACCTGAGGAAGAAACAATGAGTAATTTGTTTACGAAAGATTATATTGAACATTATAATTATTTTTATTATAATATATATTATTAGTGTACATATCTTGTATTCTTATGACAAATACTGACTTTTTTAACTCACCTGAGAGAAGTAGGATTAGGGAAATAGTATTTTCCATCACTAAATAATAATAAATAAGATGACAATTCATGAGAATAATCGAAGATCAATGGAAATACTTAAAATATAAAGATATCAGTTTGCGATATTGATTTCATACCTGATGTGTTCCACTAGTGGTGTTTCTAAGTCTTTACAGACCAATGGAACGTGTACTGTAGATTGCTCTGTGTATAAAGAGCCCATTTCAAACCATACATAAATAATGTAAATGAGCTGGATGATGCACCAGGAAGTATTGCATGTACTTGCAAGATTAAAAATGGCATTTCTAAAACAAATGTACAATTTACATTACATTTGCTTTGGATAATTTACTGGGACACTTCTCATCATTGTTTGCGACAATATGAGGAAATCCAGCAGGATGAAATGAGTTGTACTGCATTTCAAAATGTTTACAAAATAGTCTTTTGTATTAGTGAATTTGTGTGATCACAGTGCTAAAAGGGCACATTGAAAACCAGTTGGCAGAGTTTGAGTCTGCTTAACCTACTACCACAGCTACAGTCAAACTGGCCTGATCCAAGAGGGCCTGTTCCACAGCCGGGTCATTCCAGTCCAGCAGGGCCTCTTTTAGGGTCGGCTTTAATCCCACCCTCTGCTGTTTTCTCCATTATGTAAGGGATATTTAGGTGAACATTTTATTTCACTTGATTTTCTAAGTAAAGTAAAGTTTTGCTGTGTGCGAACATGCACTGTTTTTCTTCATTTGATCTAAATGATCTAACAAAAAGATAACTTTTGAAGAGTCTTTTCTTCTGACTTACCTGTCCAGCAGACACGTCATTTCTTCATCACATGGACGTTGATGCATTCTGAGGAAGGGCACATGAATGCAGTCCATATAATCTTCAGGGTTGAACCCTATTCCTATCCAGGGTCACAAAGCGTTATGCTGTTCTTCATCTTTGTAGCATTGCTGTTGTACTTTTCTGTCTTTTATCGTAACAAGGTCAGTATAGTGTGTTTTGCAGTAACTCTGTGCTCTAGTTCAGTTGCTCGGTTCTAAAATAATGGGTGACTGACAAGGCAAACTGTCTTCACCATTATAATGCAAGATTTAAAACATTTTTATTTACCACACAAAACTGTACTAACATAACCGTGATAACCGCTTGTTTGTGTGTAGAGGCTCCCTATATGTTGGAAAATATAAAAACATTTTAAAGAGCAGGAAAGAAACCAATTTATGCACAAGCAAATACGGTCTATGCAAATGGTAGTGTTAATGCAATCTATTGTAGAATGAGCTTTTTGAACCAAGGCATTACCCTTTAGCTGAATATAGCTTTCAAGAGGTCACTGTTCTAACCTCTAGGCTAGATATGGTATTCCAACCTTTAAGCTGCATTCTTCTAAACTTCACTACACCTGTTGCAGCCTGGAAAAAGCAAGGCTTGCATTCTATGGATGTAGATATAAGACAGCAGACTTTAGGTTTAGATCATCATTCTCTTTGGGCAGCGTCTTTACACGTTGTGTGAGTATGATCCTTGCAAAACAAACTTTGTCCTTTGCAGAAGTACTATCTTGGTAAAATACTGGTATCAAACCTTATTATCTGGTTAACTTGTGTTTACAAGTTTGTTGCACAACAATATAGTATTTGATCTCAACCATTTCTGTGTCTGTGTCTTATTGTGTTCTATTTTATTTATGTTCGTGAGTGTATAAAGATTGGATCCACGACAGTAGTTTCAGATTCTTATCTAAAAAAACAACTGTACAGTATTTGAAAATAATATTCTTTACTTCCCCTTTCTTCATGACAGAGGACCTTGTTGATAGTTTTTAGTAAGTAGAAGCTAGTATCTATAAGCTATAGTGTTACCTGATCCCCAGTGCCTAAAAATCTGGACCCTAACATTTTAAAATGAATAGCCAGCTCAGAATTTTTTCTAATAAAAGACTGTTGGCAAATGTCCTCAGATGTCTGCTACATGGGTTTGTGTGTGTGCTGGGCTTTCCCTGGGGCCAGTGTTCCTCTCCACAGTGCTAACAGGGTCCATTAACACACAGCCCTCAGAGTCTCAATGGTCCTCTGTCCTCTTGCCCTGCAGCCACAGACAGCTCCCTCTCCGCCTGACAGATATCCAGGTGGGGTCCCCTCCAGGTGCAGGCATGTTCCCCATCCTCATGTGTGTTGTATATGTTCACATCATTGTCATACCAGGCAGGTGTTAAACTGTGTGTGTGTGTGTGTGTGTGTGTGTGTGTGTGTGTGTGTGTGTGTGTGTGTGTGTGTGTGTGTGTGTGTGTGTGTGTGTGTGTGTGTGTGTTGCCCAAAACCCAACATCTCTTACCGTTGCTATGCCCTGACTGTGTCCTTATTACTTCTTCACCAAACCCCTGCTGCATGCTGGGTATACGCGTGGCACCATGCGGACCTCTGTGTACCGCCCTCGCAGCCTTTGGCTGTCGTCAAAAGCCAACGACCTAGGCCCACTGGTTTCCTCTCTTCTCACCCCTAGTCCTGCTGGTCTCTTTTCTCATCTCTAGTCCCGCAGGTCTCTCTTCTCACCCCTAGTCCAACTGGTCTCTCTTCTCACCTCTAGTCCCGCTGGTCTCCTCTCTTCTCACCTCTAGTCCCACTGGTCTCTCTTCTTACCTCTAGTCCCACTGGTCTATTTTCTCATCCCTAGTCCTGCTGGTCTCTCTTCTGCCCCCTAGGCCCACTGGTCTCCTCTCTTCTCACTCCTAGTCCCACTGGTCTCCTCTCTTCTGCCCCCTAGTTCCGTGACCACTTCCACGGAACGCCTCGAGGTCACTTAGTCAACTCTGGGGTTTGACTGGCGTGGTGGGGGGTTGTTTTTCGGAAACTGTCCGTACCCCCCGTTGTCATGGCGATTAATCTGCGTTAAGTCAAGCGGCGTGCCGAGGACGGGGTCCCGGGTTGAGTGATTAGAGCGTGAGCCGAGCAGAGACAGGGGTGATAATTGCCTTTGTGCTGCCGAGCGAAAAGGCCAGGAGGAGTGAAGGGCAACAGTGTTGTCCACTCTGAGAAGTCTTTAGGACAACCTTTAGCTAAAGGCCTACACAGAGAAGGCCCAAAGTGTGCATAGTGTTGCCTCTGTTGCCTCTGTGTGTGTGTGTGTGTGTGTGTGTGTGTGTGTGTGTGTGTGTGTGTGTGTGTGTGTGTGTGTGTGTGTGTGTGTGTGTGTGTGTTTGAATGTGTTAGCTACCTTTGTGTCTGTGTGTGTGTTTCGGGTGGGCGCGCTGTGTGTCTATTTACATGTATTTGTTTTCACATTTCGCTCTCTGTGCTGTTCCATCAGCAGCTCAACCAAACCATTGTTACACGTCACTCATAACAGGTGCATATTTGACTTTTATTTATTTTATTCTATTTCATAGACTTCTTTTCTTGTTAGTAGTTTTGAATTATTATCTTTGTTATCAACCTTTAATGACAGATTGATAATGATATGTGTTTTTTTTCTCCTCACTTTTCTGATCTGACTATTGACACTATAGCTGTTGCTTGCCGTACCAGTCCTTATCAAAAGGAGGAACCAGGGTCCAGGGTAAAGTCTTTCAACTACATCCGGAGAGCCTCACACACAGTCAGCAGCACTGGGCCACCCCCAACAGCCACAGCCCCCATCCAGCTACCACACGCGCAAATTGAGGAAAACAAACACAAATAAAATAGATCGAAAGTCCAGTATTGTGTCAGTAATTATCATGGCACTTGTTGTTCATTTGGCCAGCGCAAACCTTATCACAACGAAAGCTTTAGCCTTGTGTGCTTAAACTAGCTGTGTGCACGGTGATGAGTGTGACCGCATGGGTAAGCAGTCACACAAACAGTCTTAAGTTATAGGATCGACAGCATTAGCACACACAGCGGTTTTATAAGACCATCTCACATAGTGCTTTTCTGCGCGTGGTCAGTGAAAACCTGTAATGGGTCGAGGGGTTCATCTCTTTCCCATTGGCTCGGAGTGGACCAGCACTTCAGATTCTCCTTCGCCTTCCGTCAACTGTAAAATACACCACTTGCAGTACTTAGACTCAGAGAGTTCCTGCTGTTGTGTTTATGGCCGGGATTCATTGCATTTGCTATATATTCCACCATACATGCTTTCGGATCCTCTATCCGTTTAGCGGTGTGGTCAGTGGGTCGGTTTGGTGGATACTTGGAAAGTAACAGTTTAGTAATAGGTTTCTTGTTCTGCTAATTGTATTCTGGTCTACAGGATACTGAAAGGTGAGCATGTTATGGCTGAAAACATTTGTAGAACCTCATATTACCACTCTGAGAGAAAACCAACGGGAGCAGGAAACGGGTGTCTTTTAATACCTGGGTGGTTTATAAAGGCATTCCCCATGACGCACAGTCCAACTGAAAAAGCAAAAGGAGGAAGCGCTGTCTGCCTTCCTGAGCGCACACTGGAAGGCCTGTGTTTGTCCGTGACCTTGTCTGTCTGTTACTGCACCGTGGCTGTGGTTTCTTTATATACCAACATGTACCTGTGTGTCCATGCTTGTGTGTCTGGCTCTGTATGTTTGTCTCTATCAGGAAGAAAGAGGGAGAGAGGGAGGGATGGAGCGAGGGAGATGCTTCTTTGCATGTTGGCTCCACTAGGCAGGAATTGATTCACTGCATGCATTAGTAGATTGCCTATTGATGAGCGCCAAGATTTACAATGGCCTGACTGATGGCAGCAGTCTGAGCATATAAATAAATGAATGTGGGGCCTTGGTCTGCTCGAGACAGCGGTAAAGCCTTGATTTGCAATCTCATCTGCATTTGCAAATGTCATGTTTAGTAGAGAAGCATCGGCCGGGCTCTGCCAGCAGTTCTGGAGTCAGTTGCTAAACATTAAGATGTCAGGGGGTGTCAAAAGCAACAACAAATGACTCCACATTTGAAATCAAACGTGTTGTTGATTGCTTATCTCCCCCAATCGTTTCACTTGGTTGTCTCCGTGGAATGTCTTTTAAAGTTTATGGTGTAGATTTGTCTGATGGAACCTGCATTTATTTTCCTTTGTGAAGTATAAATGTGTGTGTGTGTGTGTGTGTGTGTGTGTGTGTGTGTGTGTGTGTGTGTGTCAAACATAACTGAGCTTTGTTGGGTGTACAGCAGTTTGCAGTAATGTGTTTAATCAAAAATAATCTATCAGGGTGTTGTTACTTGGGAGTGTCAAAGCATTTTGTTTGCTCAAATGCTCAGTCTCATCTTAGAGAGAATCGGAGTGTGTACATCCTGTCTGCAGGACAGTATATTTTCATTTTGGAATAAAAACTCAAACCAGGGAAGTAGACGAGGGATTTAAAAACAAAATGTTGACTGTCTCTTCCTAAATGACGTGTTCGACCATTGAAACTTTTTTTCTTCAAGACAAACAGGCCGCATTACTAGAGCTGGTACCCGCCAGTCCGTCACTCCGCAACCCCCCGCCCCTCTCACGCCCGGTCCATCGTTTTCAAAAGCACCGCGATCAATGCCTCTAAGTGTAATTCAATCAATGTGGCTGGATATTGTCTTCATGGCTGCGAGGTCAAAGCGATGCGCTGGGAGGGATGTCGGGGTCAGGCAGCTCGGAGCGGCTGTTGGCTGCTAAGGAAGGGACTGTATTCAGCACACACTTGTTTATTTACCGGTTCATTTCTGTACTCGCCAACCCATTCCACCATACCTCCCTTCCTTTATGCAGCGCACTAATCTTTTAATGAACTTGTCCTTTCATTCAAATGTGTTCAGGATGTGGATGTGCTCCTGCAGCAACGCGACGATTAGTAGACAAAAGGTGTGGATCGGTCAGCATCCATCGATGAATAGCCATGACTTTGAGCTGAATGTTGTAGCATCCATCGGTGAATAGCCCTGACTTTGAGCTGAATGTTGTAGCATCCATCGATGAATAGCCCTGACTTTGAGCTGAATGTTGTAGCATCCATCGGTGAATAGCCCTGACTTTGAGCTGAATGTTGTCTGCCGCTCTGAAAAGAAGGCTGTGCAGAAACATGGAGGTGGTAGGAGCAAGGGAACCATGTGCACAGCCCCACCAAGTAGTTCACTCATATTCATTTGAAGCACAAATCTGTGTGTACACAAGCACGGCGCGCTAACATAGCGTTTTGTTTTTCATCGATCGTAGCAATCTTTTTTAGTTCTCTCTCAGTCTCTACTTCTCTCACGCGTGCGCATGCACACATAAGCCCCCCCCCCCCCCCCCCCCCCCCCCCCCCGAGCTATGGTGGGTCTGCCTTCCCAGAGCTACTGCTAATCAGTGTGTGTTTTGCTTGGCTCCACTCTGTTTTCTCCTGTGTCCAGACAGACCTCCCACCTGCCTCTGCAGCAGCACTGCTATCAGGACTAGACTGATAAGCTGGCTGAGGTGTGTTTGTGTGTGTGTGTGTGTGTGTGTGTGTGTGTGTGTGTGTGTGTGTGTGTGTGTGTGTGTGTGTGTGTGTGTGTGTGTGTGTGTGTGTGCATATATATTTGATGGTGTGTGGAGCAGTCGGTTGTGGGGATGCGTTTACAGGCATTTGCCCATTCTTATTCAGAAAGCAAATATAGATACATAGTATAACAATAAACCCCACCCAACTGTTTCTAGTGTGTTTGGTTAACAGAGCGAGGTGAGGCTCGACAGACAGATAGACAGGTTTGTACTGCATTACAAAGAAGGATTCATAACCACTGTTACCACGTACACAATGAACTGCTAAACAATGCATTTCAAATGGATTGACAATGTAGACAAGTCAATCACAAGACAAGACAACACTGTGTCATTCTGTGCATATCAACCAATGCCACTGATGATCACACAAGTTTGACATAATGTACTGTTACCGTGCCTTGCCTTTGTATGTCAGAAGGTTTTCAAACGACCACCATTTTCACCATTTCACTTGTAGATTTGTATAAACCGTGAACTGCAGTCATAGATTTGTCCTGCTATGAAAAGTGTATTCACACTTTGAAAGTCAATTAGATGCATATGTTCCTTCCTGGATAAGTAGTTATGGAGTATTGGCACCCGTCATGTAAAAGGGAGGCCCTAATCAATGTCCAATTAGAAGTGTCAGCCACTGACCTATGCAGTCACTTGTTCAATGGGTGGCAAATTGGTGTGCACTAACAAGGGACAATTACATGGCAAAGCCCGCAGTTGGAAGCTCTCGATTCGTCCCGTTTCAGTTGGGAAAACGTTCTAAAGTTTAAAAGAAAAAGTGAATTAAATAAATTGAACTGCACCCCCACCCCCCCCCCCCCCCCCCCCCCAGCTCTCGTTAAATAGGACTCATATCGTATGTCTATCAATTAATTCAGGTTATCAACCTGGTTGGTGTTCCCATACATTATTCCGTAGGGAGGAGGAAAATCCACAGCGGCAGACCTCGTGTCTCGGTTGGGACTGGGGGGGGGCACTGTGGGGAGACCATTATCTTGGGTTGATGTTCCTGACCTAGGGGTGGTCACACTCACTGCACCAGTAAGGACCCCCTCAGCATAACAAAGGAATCCCCTGTTCTTTTATTAAGATGCTTGGCCAGTTCTCCTTATGATCCCCATTGTCCTTCATGGCCGTCTTTGTACGTTTCATTGCTCTGTGTTAACCAGGGCGAAATTATTTTTAAGGTAAGGGTAACGTTATTAAGGGATTATCTTTGACCAGCCCAAAGATATGACAAATTATTGATTTTAAGTGTAGCAGCCTCTATTTGTTTAATAGAGAGCCACAGGATTTTCTTTCTTTTGTTTTCCATGTGTCTTGGTGCTGTTATGATCTATACCATTGTGAATCCAACGCAGCGATTAATCAGGATTAATTAATTTGAGAAGAGGTTGAACCCCTATCACGGCATGTCATTTCAAGCCTTTGGAAACCGATCCTCGCCGTCAGACACACACCCCACCTACTTATTGACACACCGTGCAAAAAGAAAGGCCTAGAAACAAATGACCAGAATGGAAATGCAGAGATCACACATAAATCAGAGCATGTGCCAAAACTCAGTAATTAACCGTGCTCACTCTGGCCTCCCAACCTCGCTAAAATAAGAGTGATTAGCATGCTGAATATGCGTAATTGATTAGTGAGAGTGGACTTGTGTAATTATCACAAACCCTATTAAAAAGGGAGACAAACACTCTACACTCTACTCCCGGGCCCCTTTCTGTTCACTTCCGTTGGACTTTGTTAGCTTGGAGTTGTGACCGTAACTTGGCCACGGTGAAGGTCCAACCTCAGGGATAAGATCAAGGTGGATCCACTCCACACAAAGGACACACTGCAGGAGAGCTTGTTTGTGAATGCATTCTGATTCTTTCTTTACGCTCCCAATGCGCTTTCCATTACATGGGCACGCCCCGCCAGCCTCCGGAGCACGCTAAGCCTCGGGGGTGCGTAGGGGAGCGGGCTGGTGGGGGGTCGGGATGGGGCTTTTGTCGGCGGGTCGGGATGGGACTTTTGTCGGCCTCCGTGATGCGGCAAAGGGGAGCGTGACGGACTGCTCAGCATGCAGGCCACAGGCCAGGAGAACTTCTCCTGATTCTGTCCAGGGAGGGCGGCGAGTTCCCTGACTGTGCACACACACCGAGAGAGGGCTGAGGGTGTGTGGGTGGGTGGATCGATGGTTCTGTGTGCGTGCATGTGTGTAGGGTCTGTTTGTGTGTGAGGCAGAGAGAGAGAATAGAAGGAAGTTGTGTGTGTGTGTGTGTGTGTGCGTTTGAGAGTGAATGGTAGAGAGCGAGAAAATAAAGTGTGTTTTGTCTGTGTGTTTGCGTGTACATGCACACGTGTATATTATACAGTGTGTGTGTGTGTGTGTGTGTGTGTGTGTGTGTGTGTTCCTTACAGAAGGACTGCAGACTATAGAATGGAGTGGGTGTGAAATAATCATTGAATTGAAGCGTCTGCTTCAGACCAAACACATATCACCCTGCAAATCTTTTGCCCACAAAGATAATGATAAAGCATGATAAAGAAACACGTCGTGGGCTGAAAATAACATACTATTTACTAACGTATAAAGCATTTTGAACGTTTTATTTTCTTGTATGCACCTTCTCCTTTAATCTCTCCTTCTCTTGCTCTGCCCCTCCCTTCTGCAATCCCTGAATCCATCCGTAGGAATGTCTGCGGCTATTAAAGGAGTGAACACCTTGTGCCACTGTAAATGTCGGAAGTTGGTTTCCATGGATTTGACTGTCTATCACTCATACTAAAACCTCATTCCAGTAAATGCCCTCTGTTCCCCATGCAGCAGAACCAAACAGAAGGAGGTGTTTTGCTGGATGTTGGAACTAATTGGGCAGGTTTGTCGATTTTCATCTGCCTAATTAGTCCCTGGTCTACTGGGTTGAACCTGTGCCTTCGTTATTCTGAAGGATTGTTAATGACTGATTTTGCATGATAATGTTATAACTTATAAAAGTGTGGGTAGCAGAAAGATTGTGTCTGAAAATAACAGCATAAGGGAGTTCTTAACGGGAGAAGATTGTTGAAGAAAAGTTCCCCTCAGGGCATACTCTGCAGTCATTTTACTCCAGGTAAGCATTCCCCCTTTGGCCAGCTAGCTTCAGAAAACCTCAAGGGTGAAAAAAAGGTCCTTCAGGCAGATAAATAATGTACTCCCGACTCTTGCGTTTGGATTCATTGCTCTCCAGTCGCTGGATAAAATCCTATACCACTTATTCTGATTTCAGGAGGAAGTTCCAATCGGGTCAGGAGATCTAATATCTCATATGTGTGATTAGATTCTCTTAGTATGGCTGAGGGGCGTTCAGGGAGTCCAGGGCCTGCCACGATATCTGCGGATTTCCCCAATAAGCGAATTGACTGCAGAGGTTAAACGGGAGGACATCTGTGAAGTCTATCTGCGACTCATCTGGGCAGAAGTGCAGTATGCCTGCAGAAAAGCTTAGTGAATACCGGTCTAGGTCAGGCCAAGGTTAATACAGACCTAAAAAGACGAGGGGTTTTGTCCTCCATCTGGTATATAATGACCCAGAGATGAAATGGTCGTCTTTACGGGGCCCACGACATTGAATGTTATAGAGTGCCACGTCACAGGAACATGCGTGCATTATGGCAAAGAGCCATCTGCTGATGTTGATGCTTGGAAACTTAATAGCAATTATAGTGTTTTTAATTGTTTCCCATGCACAAAATGTTATCAGTTTAATCACGTTCAACAGATTATTTCTTGTTCATGTCTACCAGAGCCATGCCAGTCAGACATTTGTTTCAGTAGAATCGGACAGATGCATGAAACAGCCTTGGTCTTAACGATAGGTCCAATATTCTTACATTGTGTGTTCTTGACTCACACAAAATAAAATATATTCACCTTTGTGACTACAGTAGTGGTTTCTAAGTCGCTTTGGCCACACATTATTACATAATTGTTGTGCAGCACCCTTTGTAAAATAAGACATGGAATGTTTTTGTCATGCAACATTTCACTTGTTCTTGCTTGTTCTGCTGTTAAAGGGGGGTGGGTGGGGGTGGGGGGGGAGTTAGAGAGACATTTATAGAATTGAACTTTGAGAACATCTTATTGAAATCCCAAACCCAAACATAGTTTTCTATTAAATGAAAAATGTCAGCATAGTTGTACTTGAATACATTTGAATATTGGTCTTTTCAGCTCATCAGTACACTGACTTGATGTCAAAACAAAAACAACTTTCCTTCCTTTCTGTTCAGTAAATTATATGACAACAAAAAACAAAACATAATTTTCCTCCTACCATTTCTTTCCTCCATTCCCCATCCACCAGAATCTTCACTGCATCTTCTTCCTCCTCGTTATCATGGTCCATGCCCACCCATTGTTTCCCCCTGGCACTGAGAGTGGAGGAGGTCAGAAGATACTGTATATTTCCCCACAAGTTAACTCAAGCTACGGCAGTGATAGGTAGTACTGGTGCCAGGGAGAGGTTTTAAAGCCGGACTTCTTGTGCGGCTAATAACTAGTAAACACTTTGGGAAAGTCCGCCACTGCAAACCTAGATGCCCCCTGGCGCCATTCTCCACTCAAAACAACAGCTAATTATCATGTTGTTCACTCATGATAATTGATGGATACATACACACACAAAAAGTATTGAATGCATACAGGACCACACATATACACACACACACACACAAACACGTTAACTCACTGTACCTCGGTCGTTCCTGGGAATGGGGAAACTGCACTATGAGTATCTGAGTCACTCCCCATCTGGAAGCAGCACCGTGGTCCTTGGAGTGGACAGTCTGTCATGGAGAGGAGGGGAGAGCAGCTCCTTATGAGTCATCCTCCAACACACAGTGAAGCCGGAGAAAAATACGAACGTCAGATCGGATGGCTATTTTAACCATCGGAGGGAACTGCACACGTGCACGCACACACATACACACACACACACACACACACACACACACACACACACACACACACACACACACACACACACACACACACACACAAATGTGTGCCCACACTCAAGCACTCGTAAACATGCAAGAAAAATACAAAGGATTCGCTCTCTCTCGGTCGGTCTCTCCCTCTCTTTTTTCTCTCTGTCGGTCTCTCCCTCGCTTTCTCTCTCTGTCTCGCTCTTCAGTTAATGACCCCTCATTTAGATAAGATGATGCCGTCCTTCTCCATGCTTTGAATTGGTATCTGTAAATTATAGCTACTTTCCTGGCAAATGACCACCGAAAGCAATCACTAAATAATTCTCAAGCCCTGTTTACTCGCCAGGCATCGGGGCTGCAGCGAGATTGGGACTTCTCGAGCACCGCTATTTCCTTTGACTCCCATTTCTGTTGACACAAACACCCTCCAAGGATAATCTGACTTGGTGAAGAGGGAGAGCGCAAACAAACACGCGCACGCACACACACACACACACACACACACACAGCCAACACATAAAACACATTCCCAGGCCGTTGGATGAGGATTAGAGCATGTTTATTTACTGCCACTTATACCCGGCACTTTTCTCAAATTCCCCTTGTCGGATTTATTCCCGCTCTCTCAGGGTGTCCGTCAAAAAAGCCACTTGACAGGTTCTAAATACATGTGATGCATCTTTGATCGGAGGAGGGGTCACATAGCGTCGCTGCTCCTATCCTTAAGAGTAGAGCGTCTTCTCTGGAACCGAGCAAAGGAAGGAAAAGCCGAGCCTCACTGTATGACTCACTGAGACTCACAACAGCGCCATGTAAATCCCCCCACTATCATGGCATTTCCATTGTGTATGTTAAGGGGGGGTTCTGCAGGGATGTAAATGAGGAAATGTACAGTTCCCATCTATTTTATCGCCTCCCTGCCAAATGCCTCTGATGTGCTAGTATTATTTACAGGATTCCAGATTTATCCACTCGTTGGAAGATAAATCGCTACCATATTCACCCTCTTTGCTGTGTTATCTTGGGACTGTCCAGAGGCATAGGTTGATGTGGGGATTGTATCAGGCCCTGGTTATGTTCTTAAGCCTGCTTCCTGACACCACCACTGTCTGCTGGCTGCCTTTCAGAGGGGTCAACTCCAGTCTGAGAGGGTCAACACAGACTTGGGGCGACTAGGACGAACTACGTTTTCAGCTATGAATAAGCATTCGATTTGACAATGTGTGTTGAGTTTTTCCTTGAAAGTTGGCATGCCAACGCATAATTACATTTGCATCTATTCTGGATGTGGCATCCAAAGAAAAGTGAAACGTGAACGTAAATAAAATAGCATATTTTTAGTAATAAAGTAACCCACAGTAACAGTTATTCACTTTGCCAGCTGTGCAGAAATACCAATCCAGGGGCAATTCAATAAACACACTACCGTATTATTATTGTTGGATCAATCAGTCAAATTCTGACAAAAAGATGTGGCATTTGGAAGAGAGGAGGGAAGTTTATTTGGTAGGTAATAATGTTGGCGAGAGATTGCGGAAATGAAAAGCAGAAGAGAATAAATACGATAGAAAAGCAATAACCTGCCGGAGTAGCCAGTTAAATAAATACAGACATACGTGTGTAACCAATGATGCCTTTGACAGCCAGACAAATTAATAACATACAAGGAAGCTGGGCACTCTCGCAGTTTAACCCTTTCAGCGAACAACTCAAAGTGCCTGTGGCTTGGTCCCAGCTGTTGTGGATGTAGAAGTATGTGTATATGCCGAATCACGTGAATTCAATAATTATGACGCCACTACTACAAAATTAGAGGGGAAAATGAACATTCACACTTTTATCATCCGTGTGCTACTGCAAACTGAAAAAGGCTGACGTTATCTGTCAGTAGCAGAAGGAGGAGAAGGGTGAGAGAGGGAGTGACACGCAGACATACAGTGAAGGGGAATAATAAGCACACCACTCATGGCAGAGCAGGTGCCGGTGTAGAGATGGGGTAAGAGGTCCACGGGGTGTCGTTTCTCTGCACCGTTGGCCCCAGACTGGTTACCGTGTCGAACACCAGGCCGCCACCCCAGACGTCCTGCTTCTGCCGGGCTGCGGCGCTGTCTCCACGTCCCTCTCCACGCAGCCAATAGCCTGCAGGTCTTATAGCCACAGAGCGCCGCCTCTATTGGCCCGCCAGACACCACAGGACGTCTGCCCCTCCTCACAGGGAAGAGGAGGCGACGCGAGGAGGGGTGGAGACCAAGGGTTGGTGGATGAGTGAAATGGTGGAAAGAAGGGTGTGAGTAGAGAGAGAGAGAGAGAGAGAGAGAGAGAGAGAGAGAGGAACATAAAAGGATGGACTGGGGATGTGGCAAGCACAAGGACACTTGAGGGTATGAAGAGAGAGAGAGACTAGTCAGAACAAAGGCTGGGGTTCAATAGAGAGAGAGAGATCAGCGAGGAATGCAGAAAGAGAGTGAGAGAGGGAAAACACTGAAGGCTTGGTTGGGGAAAAAAACACAGGAGCGAGAGGAAAGACTCGGAGGAGGCAGAGATGGAGAGGCACGCAAACGGTAAACAGGAAAGCTGATCTAGAAATAGGCCGAAAAGGGTGGGGGGGGGGGGTGGATGACGAGAGACGGAGAGGGGCTTGGACTTGGCAGCCTATTCCACTCATACATGAATATTAATAGAGCGCGCCTGCACACTGCGGCCATTATCCTCCCTTAATGGATTGGCCTACCACGCGGAGTGGACGTCGCTGCTTCCAAACATTTCTTGCATGGCTCTCGTGCAGCTCGATGTGATTACCCATGCTATTTTATCCCGCCGTGGTTAAAGACAAACACTGCCTCGGGCAATTATGGGGATTTACGCGCGCGTGCGCTTAGCTTCAGACCTGGGGCCAAGGGCAGAGTGGTGAATCAATCAGTGTTTGCGCTATTGGTCCATTTAGGTCCAGCAGCAGGTCGGGGAAAACACACACACGCACTCTGTCTCACACACACACACACACACACTCTGTCTCACACACACACACACACACTCTGTCTCACACACACAAACACCAGCACTCACAAACATATACAGTTTACAAATTTCTCAGCTCGTTTATTTTGCTTATGGCTACCATATCCTCTTTTTATGCAAGGCATATGGCAACCCATGCAATCAATACGTGCATAAGTGGTACAGTCGATTGGGCGTGAATGATCGTGGGTCGCTCTCGCGGCGAGAAAACACAGTATGGAACTCCTGCCTCTGAAATGGCTGACTCCTTTAATATCTCACGGCGGAGAAAAACCTGTTTTGGAGTGAAAACACCGTCATGTGTGAAATGAGCTACATTAGGATGCCTCATAAGGTTAGGGTTATAATCAGGGGAGACCTCGTAAGGTCCTGCTATGCATGTCATTGACTCCTGCCTAGCCACCATTTAATTGTTCTTTTTTTATTCCCACCCTCATTGTGTACAGGCGCGGAGCCTGGAAGCCTCCTTAACGCGATTCCCTGCATCGTTGTAGGCCCAGAAGCAAAAGCTGATTACACAGTTTGTGCTCCGGAGTCCTTGGAAGACAACAGCAGCATGTTTGGACGGAGAACGAGGTCAGCGCTCACTCGACTGCAACAACCCCCTTTGAAAGAGGAACGTGCCTTCGACCAGCGTTGCCTTAGCACGTGCAGCAGAAATCAACATGTATTTTTTTAATGGCGAAGTCCTCCGTGGTTTACATTTTGAATCAATTAAATCGAGACTGAGCTTAAGTGTGTGCTATGAGGAGATGGATTTGGCTCCGCTCGATACACAACACGGTAGGCTTTGTTGTAACTAACGGTAACCGTCTCGTGCACTAAAGACACCTAATTAGGTTGAGTGGCTTCACATGTTCACTCACCTGCCTGTAATCAATAGTTATGTGTAGCTGTTGTGATAACCAGTTGGCGGCTTTAAAAGTTGTGTATTCTGAGCTTGTCAATTGTGTTAACTTGTCCATTTGGAACATACCGCGAGGAACTCTTGTGTTGTGACGTGAAATCCAAGTATTTAATAAGCCCCTTTTTTCATGGGAGTACATAACGTTCCTATCATTGTGGCTAAAAAAAAACAGCGTTCAACACAGCCCACACTAATACAGCAACGCTAAGTAGCCTTTCTCATCTAATGTGCCTGAATCCAGCTGGCTTTTACCCAAATTCAATTGGACTTCTTTGGGTCCTGATGAAATGCTGGCACTCCCCCAAAATGTTCAGTACACTGCGATCCATCTTATCGATCCATACGAGATGTGTTAAACGTGCTAACTGCAGCTGTGCTGTTTTCCAAAAGTTGTTGAAACTATCAAATGTTTTGAAAACGGCAGAAGTAAACGGCTGTCCCGTCATTTCAATATGGCAAATTGGTATTCAGAATTTAAAACAGGCCAATGCTTCTTCTATACTTTTTCGAAAATGAACATATCCCGATAAACAGGCTATTGGCTCAAATTGCCAGAGCACATGCCAAAACTTGGCAAGGGCAGATGGGTAAGATATTAGAGAATATGCTCAACTTGTACTTTAGAGAACAGCCAAATTAATTGTCTAGACTTCAATTGACTTGAATGGAGACGTTTGGCCAGGAAAGCAGAGGAACCTGGAATCTTCCTCTGTTTACCCTATGTGGCACTCGTCCCTGTGCCAAGTAGCTGCTTTCAGTTCTCCCATTCTGCACTGGGCGTCAACATGTAAAATAATACTAGACCGACAATCTGCTCCAATCCATTACTTTTCATTTAGGACTATAATACAAGATGGCTGTAGAGTAACGACAATTGTTAATGTGCAAAATTGAACTACCGTTTAGACAAAAAATGAATGGGGGATTACTTACGTAAAGTAAACACTTCCCCTTCCAAATTGACTTAGCCGGGGCCCGGCCGTCATTCCGGGGTAAACACAGTGTGACAGGCTTTCTGTTTAGCCGACCGGGATGCTACACTTTCCAGCTGCTCATTAGCCGAACGCACGCCGCTGCATTGTCTGCCGCTGATGGGGGGAATTGGAGTCACCTAGACGACGGGTGGAGGTGCACACAGACCATAATGAGTGCCTAGGACATCCTGGAGAGTCAGTGCAGTTCCAGAGACAGTCACATTGTTATCAGACATATCCACAATCTATATATATATATATATGTACAAACCTGCTATATTGCTGCTGGTATATGTCTATACTGTAAACATTTCTGCAATTTCGGTTTGGTAAACAAGTTTGTTTTTTGTGACGCTTGGGCTTCTCAAAGTCAGTTGTTTTGACTCCCTATTGTTGAAAGGTAGGGGTTCTATTTACTTCAGTTATTAAACGACGTGCTCACGGAAGGACTAAAACTGTGTCGAAATCACAGTTACATATATTTCAATTTCTTCTAAAGAGACAAGAAATCCTGTTTTTACAGACAAAACTAATCTTCAAGATGACACCTTAGTGGCAGTGGGCTAAGGAAAGCTAGTCTTCTGGAAACCGCAGGTTGTCTTTTCATACTTTTCATTTTAACAAACCTCTGAGGGATTTCACATTGCTTCCTTTAGCTGATTAAATTCTCATTTGCCTCTTTTCCGTAGTTGAGGGCTTAGTTTGTGAAACTTGCTCTTTTTTCCTCCTTGATGGTAATCATGAGGAACATGTAGCATTTTGATCTACATTGTTATGCTTGTCACTCAGATAGTTAGAAAGGTGTGCCTGTGAGGCACACAGTGACAGATTAAATAGGCTGGCATAGGTTGGGGCTGGTGTGTGTATGTGTTTGAAGGTGCTTGATTGTGTTCCTGTGTGGAAGTGTGTGTGTGTGTGTGTGTGCGTGCGTGCGTGCGTGCGTGCGTGCGTGTGTGTGTGTGTGTGTAAAGGGGGTGTGCGAATTGTGCCAGAGTTTAGAGCTGGGGTGTGTGTGAAGGAGGTGTGCAAAGTATGACAGAGTTAGAAATGATGTGTGTGCGTGGGGTTGCAACAAGCGGTGGTGAGCGGTGAGGTGGGTGTAGCTAGCTGCGTGTGACAGATGAAGTTGAAGGAGGGGGGGGGGTGTATTCACCCGGGGAACACTTTGAAGGAGGGAGGGATGAAGGGCAGGAGGGACCAGGGGAGTGTGGAGGTAAGACAGATGATTGTAATTCACTCAGGTACCTCAGCAGCTGCGAGGGTGTCACAAAATGGGCGACTCAGTTTATAAGCGGAGGGCGTGTGATAAGGAAAACGTTCACGCTCACGTCTCGAGCCCCAAGATGTGTTGTGGACCAGGCTTTGTTTTGAAGAGCAATACTTCAGTACACATTCAGGTTAGGACAACAGGTCAGTAGGAGGGCTTGAAGTAGGCACCTTACTCCTGGATCCTTTGTGGAACTGGGCCAACGAATAGTTAGTCCAGTGTGTTTACGCTTTTCCCTGCCGCTTCATCTTGACTCTTGCCGTAGGCAGGAAGGAGTCTGGCTCTGTATGCATAGTGCATGGTTGTAGCACTTTAGAAATTACACTTTGTAAATGGGGCAAAGAAAAAAACACATTTGAACGTGTCCCTTCTGCCGTTTACACTTGAAATTGTGCTGAGGGTATTGTATGTGGATATACATTCCCCTGTCCCACACCTTTGGTTTGGAAATCTATCTATATCTGGTGTTTGTCAAAGCTGTGAGACAAGCGGATACAATGTGGTATCACTCCAAGTGGTGACTCTTTTTTTCCTTCTATTTAATGTTACTGTCATGTAACTTTCCGTCCTTGAACAGACTTTGTGAACGTATAACACTTCATGTCACGTCACTTCATGTTTTTGTCGACAACTTCCCACTACACGGCACACAAACTGCACCTGAAGTCATGGCGCCTACAATGTAAAGCAGCAAACAGAAGATGTATCACAATCAGTTTGTGGGGAAATATATCCATGTCGAGGATAGCATTACATTACTTAGACGTTAACTCAAAGTTTGAGGTCTACGGTTTGAACATGAAAATGCACCATGACCTGCCTTTCAAAATGACAATTAGATTTGAAGTTGTTTTCCAAGGCGTCTGAAAAGAAAATGACGAATCGGAAATATGACAACAACATTGCTGATCAGGGCTCGTTAGTTCCAGGGTGAATGATTTCTGTTGTTTACAGCAAATCTCTAATTTGGCACCTTGACGCGCAACGAGCAACAAGGGCACGATGAGAAAGTTTTCAACTTTGAGCTCAACTCACGATAACAACCGGATAACTTCAGAGGTGTTTGGTCTGTGGGACGCTTGAAATGTGACACAAATCAACAATGTGTGAATGTGCCGCCGCTGTTGATACATAAAGCATAAAGACAGCCATATCAAAGGTGCTACCCACAGCATTTGTTTTACTTCAGCAAAATCCACCGATAAAATAAATGGTGAATAATGCTGCTAAATTATGTACGAGCATGTGAGGTAAATGACTAATAGGCCTATACACAAAGAGAACATATTTCAGTGTTTGACTGTAGGGAACAAGAAGCTTTGGTAAGGCTCTGACGTAACTCATCTTTCCTTCATTCCCTCAAACATGAGCACATAAACAGTTGAACTATTGTGTTTCTGCGTTGTTTCAAATCAATCAGGAAAAAATCAAACTCCCCGTCACCCTGTCCCCACAGAAATCCAAGCGCACCCAATCACAGCGAGAACGAGCATTCTTTTAATGTCACGTTTATCAAGTGCACAGCAGCTTTACTTTGATCCGTCAAAGCCTCCGCTCCTACATAACGCTCCGCTGCCGTGGCTGTGGTGTGCCTCTCCCGACAGCACGGTCAGTTCCTATCATATCTCCTGACTATGCAGAGCGCTATCCTCTAGGTGGGCCATCCGTGGTCTGGGGGGTAGTGTATGGGGTGGTCCCGTTTCTCCACGCTGACAGGTTGACAGGAGAAAGGCACCTGAGCTTCTCCTTAGGACTGGCCCTGTTGAACCACGAGAGGCAAGTCGCCGAAGGACCAGGCTAATGGTCCCCTTGTGGGTACCTCAGGACGCGGCCTAGCCGGCGCCACACTGTGGCCACACCCCGACGCGCCGTAAGGAAAGGCTCGAGGATTTTTGGGTTGTATATTCTACCTTGTAGTCTTTTGGCAGGCAGTAACACAGGCCCCACGCTGCCCTCGGGGATCCCGGTGGAAAACAGCCCTGGTTTTTATTTACGTCAGCCTTTTCCTCGGCTCCGCCATCCATGCGGGGAGCCGTTCCCGTTCCCATGTCAGAAGCGCTTCAGTCTGAGAGACGGGCTGGGTGGAGCCTAACACATCGGGGGGTGACCAACACGTGACGACAATTAACGCCCATGTGCTTTTAAGTATAGACCGTGTTGGGGGGGGGGGGGGGGGGGGGCATTGTGTGCTTGCACCTAGGCCTCTCTCTCTCTCTCTCTCTTTCTCCCTCCTCTCTCTCTTTCTCCCCTCTCTCTCTCTCTCTTTCTCCCTCTCTCTCTCTCTCTCTCTGTCTCTCTCCCTCTCTCTCTCTCTCTCTCTCTCTCTCTTTCTCCTCTCTCTCTCTCTTTCTCCTCTCTCTCTCTCTCTCTCTCTCTCTCTCTCACTCTCTCTCTCTCTCTCTTTCTCCCCCTCTCTCTCTCTTTCTCCCCCTCTCTCTCTCTCTTTCTCCCCCTCTCTCTCTCTCTTTCTCCCCCTCTCTCTCTTTCTCCCCCTCTCTCTCTCTCTTTCTCCCTCTCTCTCCTGTCTACCGTTTGAACAGGGGGAGCCATGTTTCCCTATGTCCTTGCTGCCTCTTTATGTCTTCCACACACACACACTGTTCAATGGAGAAAGTGATGAGGTGGAATGTCTGTGGAGATTGCAGGCGACAGGCCCGACTCGAGGAGGACGAAGCCATCCTTCCCCACCCCCCCACCCCCCCTCCTCCGCTCCCGGTGACCGGTGGGAAGACAAACCGAAGTGACAATCGCATTCGGAGAGGCAGACACATTCCGAAACGGAGAAATAGATGACCAGGGAAAGAGGGAGGGAGAGGACGTTTTGAGACGATCCGTCGGTCTGTGAGTCTGTGGGTCTGTGTGTCTGTGGGCGCCACGTTCCCCTGTCATTTAGGTGCATGTGAAATGACTTGCTGCAGGGCTCCTCTCTCACGCTGGAGAAAAGGAGGGAGGCGACGGAGGGCCTCGCGCCTCAAAGACAAACCAGTCAGGGATTGGAGTGTGACTGATAGCATGAAACAGAATGAACGCCGTGTTTTTCAAAGATGTCTTCCAGGCCGTGGCACCTTCAGTCAAAATTGCAATTTGCATATGGATTTGTCTGGTATTGTGGACGCTCGTGTAAATTGTTCCCTGACAATCCGCCTCAACACAGACAAACAAGGTGTGATATTCCAGGACCACCTCTTTTCAGACGGTATTGCTGTGACAGGGCGAGATAAGAGATTCTATTTGGTACAGCTCGTTGCTTCACAAAGACCTTGTATCCTCTCCACACCACAGCATGTCCCTCCTAGCGGGATAAGTCTATTAGCTCTGAGTCTCTTTGCTAGCCTATTTTATACCACCTAGAACAAACCCCATCATCTATTTCTCTCTCTCTCGTGTACAGATAATGTATGTGTATATGTGTAAACATACACATACACATACATGCATATACGTACCTGTATATACAGAATACATATATATATATACACATGAGAGAGTGAGAGAATCACTATGAGGATTGCATATACTATTTGTATGCATATACATATATACGCTTATCTCTATGAGGATTGCATATACTATTTGTTTTTTCTTAACTTAGAACTGTTGCTACTTTATGTCTGTTCTCCCTCTTTCTGTGTCATTGTCTGTTCACATGCTTACTGTGAATCTTGTGAAGAGTCTTTGGGTTCTGGAAAAGCACTATACATATAAAATGAATTAATATGCATACACACGTTCAGACAGATAAAGAGAAAGATATACAAGTGTGTATGTGAGTTGTTTCTTCTTATTGTAGTTGTTTTGTATGAAAAAGGCTCTTTGACAAAGAGATCAAAAATCATCACTCCATAGAGTACCTGACACAAATTGTCCACTGTCCTCATTTTCTAAAAATAAATAAATAAATTATTATCATTATTGAAACCTTTCTTCTTGATCATTTCAGGCCCTGGCCATTCAGAGTTTATTATAGTCATATGCAATCAAGAGATAACATGTTCAAAATAACAAATGTTCCTTACCTGGACTACTTTCTCTCCACATTTTGGAGTCATAAGATGATAGACTAGTGAGTATATTGGAATACACTGCATATCATAACCTCCCAAACGATGTAATGTTTCGTAATTAACTCGATTTGTTTTAATTTAAATCAAATGAATTTATCCTCCATTTGCCACTTGGCTCTGCTATTAATACAAATGTAAATGCATAACACTGACACACAGTCCAAATCACATAAAAAAGGGTCAATGTGAAAAATACTTCCAAGTACACTTTTTATTAGTCACAGCACATAATAGTAGATAAGATACAATCTTTCATTATAGTCGTATAAGAACTAGAGGATCCTTTGACATAAAACCTCTGAGAGCCATAACAGTAAACAGTGGTATGTTTGATGAATCATTTAGTTAAGATATGATCTTATGATATTACTGATGCATGTCCTTGCTAAGTGCTCTGCTCAACGCGGCCATGCATTTATCTGAGTGCAATTTCCTAAACAAAGCCAAAATTCTCACCTGATGAATAATAAATGGCTGTTCTGTACTAGTCGTGTATCATTGATCATTTTCTCGCCAAAGACAGCTTCTTTTTTCATCTTCCCACTTTGACAGGGATAAACAAGTTTTCCCTCACCTTATCAGGAACAAGCAATGAAGCTTTCCTTAAGTCTCCCTGTCAGATCTCCCCCATGCTTCATGCCTTTTGTTCACGAACATTTTGCTTTCTCCCCTTAACCACCTCCCCCACCCCCACCCCTTCTGGAACATTTTGTTTTGCTGATGAGCAAGACAAAGGGGAGCGCATTGGAGAGATCAGAACACACATCTCTGCTCGGTGATGATCCTGGAGAGGAGACACTAAGCCATCCATCCACCCGTCAGGTGCTGGCAGGATGGCTTTTCTTTTCTGCTTGAGGAGGGAAAATAATTGCGCTGCTTTCCTAACCGATGAACGCAGACGAGACGGGAAGCGCCAAGAACATCGGGCTCCGGCTTTAGATGCGCGGGACTAGGGGAGGGGGGGGGGGGATTCACACAGAGGACCCAGAGAACACACACACAGAGGACCATGTGTGTTCCCCAGACAAAGCTCATGCCTCAGACCGCTTTGCTCTACCCTGCCTCCTCTTAAAGATCAGAGCGGATCAAGAGGTAGGGGCAAGACTGAGCAAACAAAAAGAGTCTGAGCGGACTCGTGTTTGGTTCTTGGATTTCACGACGAAGTCAAACTCTTTTGTTTTCTGTGTGAGAGGTCAAGAGTATGCACGAAAAGCTGAGCGAATCTTAGCGGCAGTAATCAATGCCTGTGCGATTCATCAGTTTGATTCGATCATACAGTTCCAACAAGTTATGAAGTTCCTCTTCTCATGCTCGCAGACACACACACACACACACACACACACACACACACACACACACACATCGTCTCTTTCTCCCTCACACGGCTGTCTCTCTCGTCACCCACCCCTTTTACTCTGCTCTCAAAGTTGTGGTGGTGCTTCATTTGCATCCTCTCCCCCGGCCGGAGGAGGGCTGTGTGGAATGTGTAAGTGAGCTGCTGGCTCCATTCTATCAACCCTCTTTGCGCTGGCTTGGCTTTTTGAACACCTCAATCAAACCTCGCTCAAGGTCGCCTTTGTAGCATGCTCTGCAGATGAAGTCCCTGTCCGTGTGCGGTGTACGCTTTGAACCGGAGATATCACCCGGAGAAAGATAAAGGAGATAGGGAGCATGAAGGAGAGAGAGGGAAAGGGAGAGAGACAGAGGGAAAGGGAGAAAGACAGAGGGAAAGGGAGAGAGACAGAGGGAAAGGGAGAGAGACAGAGGGAAAGGGAGAGAGAATGAGGGAAAGGGAGAGAGAATGAGGGAAAGGGAGAGAAGGGGGTATGGGGGGGAGCGATACCCTTTGCCCAAGAGTTTTTTTTTTGCCTCGAAATTATCCATTACACTTGTCAGAGGTCCAGCTTTTAACTCCTGAAAGGCAAACGATCCTAATCTGATCAAACTTTGGACGTGGCCGCACCGTAACCCGTTTGACACGCGCGTGGGGTTTCAGCACGGCCATCCACGTGGACGTCTCCTACTAACCCCTTCCTGTGGCTTAGTCTCAGCACCCCAACACCACCACCCTTTCATTCTCCTAAAGCCAGCGTACCTTTCTGATAGCACACTATGTGTGTGTGTCCGTGTGTGTCCGTGTGTCCACATGTCTGTATGGTATGTTGGATGTGCCTGATAGGATCGGAGAGAGACAGCCTTTATGAATGGTCCGCCGGATGCATTGTTCAATTTACAGCGTCGTGGTACATCCATCTATCACTGCCATACTCTGAACACACACACACACAGTGAGAGAGAGAGAGAGAGAGACGCTCTGCTGCCCCTCATGAGGTGAATTCAAACTGGAAAGGCGCGTGTGTATAGAGGAGGACGGCGTGCTGAAAGCTACAGTGTGTGTGTGTGTGCGTGTGTGTGTGTGTGTGTGTGTGTATATGTGTGAACAGTGTGTGCATGGTGTTTGCTTACACTCTCTCATCTAGTCTTGACTGTGCACTCCATTCCCTCGCTCTCGCACCCGCCCTCTCCCTCCGTCTTTCGATCTTCTCCTTTAAGCCACACCCTTCCTCCTCTTCCTTTCTCTCTCTTTCTCTCCGTCTCGCTCTCCCATTGAAAGCATACATCATCAAACATCATTGTTCCGCTTGAGGCTCTGCAGCATTCGTCCTCATATTGGCAACGCCGTCCTATTTGCAAGAAGAATGAAATGATCCCCAGCAAGACAAACCAATCATTTATCAAGCTGCCCCTCTGGATCATTTTAAAGCCAAGCCAAGGGGCTCTCATTCTCAAATAGCCCCCCCCCCCCCCCCTTAGCCCTCCCAAAAAGCTAAAACACAATCCCAGTGATAGACAGCACTAACGGCCAGTGTCTATCATGATGATAAAGGATGAAGTTACGGTCACACAGCAAGACATTAATACATTCCCCATTCTCTGGCCCACGGTGGCTGGCTGGCAGGCTGCCTCGTCACTCTTTGAATATATACCCCCGCTGCACGCTCAGATAAATCTTAATTTAGTGTGTTCTGCTCGCGGTTCCTATTTGAGCGCCCCCACCCACCCCCACCCCCACCACCACATACGTCACGGACAGGGAGCCATACGTACATGCAGTATGTGGAATGGAAAGTGCTGCAAAGCTCCCTGAGTCTAATTACATGCACTGTAGATCCATCGCCCGGAGGAAAGGTTGCCTCCAGTCACAATAGCCTTCGGGCTCCTCCTCCCTTACTCCTCTGCACCTCCCGTTCCGTACGCACACGACCTCCTGCTGTTATTCTTTACATGCAAAGCCATGATCGCATGCACTAACGTGAGGCTCCACCAGAGATTTAAGAGGAGAACGATGTGGTTATAGCAAAAAACCCTAACTTTCCGCCTAACGAACCCCAGGGGGAAAAGCCGGTAGCCTAAGGTCATTTTACATGGAGGCTGTGTTATCATGGGGCCAGGGGGCGGAGCTATTGGCCCATTTTAGCCTTAATGGGTTTTGGATTACACAGTATGAACACATACCACTAATACTCGTTTAGAAAGAGGGATTAGCGTGCTGCCGACGAAACCTTAATATGAATCAACTTGGAATCTTGCCATGTTGCGATTTTTCTCTATCACGCATTCGGAAATTGATTGATTTCAAATCCTTCCTTAACAAAACCATTTCTGGCCTAGCGAGGCTGTCGGCCTTGACTTTGCAGCAGCAGCAGTGAAAAACAGCTGACCATTGGCTTTTCCTTTGTTCCCGTTAACCCGGCTTACACCTCCACCGCCCGCTCCACGCCATCCATCATCCAATGAGATTAAACGGGTCGGCTAATGAATCACTCAGCCAATCAATCGATCACTCAGTCTCTCCATGGCAACACAAGGTTAAAATGCTGTGTTTATGAACTGTCGGCCCACGATGACGAACGCCACTTCAATGAAGGGGGGCGTTCAAAACGCTCACGGCGCCCGTCGTTGTTTGATTCTGCACAACCTATCATGGTCTTTACATGTTCCTAAGGATGTGAGCCCCGCGTTCAGCCTGCGCTCTTAAGTGTGCACCTATAAGGATGGAGCTGTTATACTGTGCTACAGGACAAAGGCCCTCATAATCACTGGCACCACAAGAAGCGATCCATGTATGTGATCAACCAAGAGCCTGACAAGTGCCGTCATCAAAGCCTGCGAGTAAATCCCAGATGAACGTTGTTGGTAAACACATAGCGGCTTAGACACTCAAGTGCAATTCATTGCCACCGCTCACGGCCCCACCTCGCTCCGCGTTGCCGGATCTGCAACACCCCGTTGGATGCTTGATAACTTTGGGCTTGGAGGTAGGCTCGTAGGATAGGGATAATTCCTCCAGCGATTAGTCCCCTTTCTTCGGGGGAGCTGGTTTTCCCTCTGTGTGGCCCGATGCTGAATGGAAACGGGAAAAGACGCCGGGACGGCGGAGGATAATTTTCCACTCGAGGAAACTGTCGGCAAAATAATAACCCGCGGTTGGTTACGCGAGGAAAGATGATCTCCCTCCATCCCTGTCGAGCGCTGGTAATGAAGGCGACGGGGAGGCTTCGGCGTCTGGGCCTCCTCCTCTACCTCAGCTCGTTAGCCAGGCGACCAGGCTGCTACCGAGGCAGCTGCTCCAGACTGGCGCGCGAACACACGGTGGTCACACGACGCTCGGGGAAACACATTTTGAGTGGGCTTTGGTCTTATGTCTGTCTGACGTTATAGCTGGCGCCGCGGCAACGTAAACCTAATATCCCTCTCGTAATACCGGCCATCTGCTCACCAATGGACGCAGGTCTTTTCAGTGGTCTTGCCAGTTTGCTTTCGCTGGCAAATCGCCGGTGTCCATTTAGCCCCTCTGCCCACAGTGCTCTCTGCTTGTGGCAGCCTGGCAACATGGTCCAAACGGCATGCAGGAGCCCCGTGACAGTCAGCACAGTGCCGGCCCATTCATTTGGAGCGAAAATCCTGCTTCCAAGTTTCCTCCAAAGGTCAGCAGCAACTCGAGAGTTATGCAAGTGACCTTCATCCCGAGATTGGTTTGGTTTCTCTAAAAGGGAAAAAGGCTGCAACGCTTGCGGAGTCAAAGGGTGCTTGTTTTCCGCTCATCCTTGTAAGAAAGGCTAGACGTTGGCTATTCCTCTCCCTAGCAAAGTTTCCCCGGTGGGTTCATTCTCCTAAATCTGAACTGGAAAGCACAGAGAGAGGAATATGACGTGTCATCGAGGACACCCATATCATTGGCATGTTGAAGAGGGCGCAGCGTCTCCCTCATTCCGGGCGGTTGGGTTGTTTTTGCTCTCTTTGTCTTGTTAAGTTGATGGAACGAGGTGTGATAGACCTTCCCTCGTGATACTAACGAGACGTGATTTAGGTGAGCACATTAAGTACGAGAGCTCATTAAAACACAAACAACAATCTAATCGCCTCCAAATATTGTCCTCGGCGGCGCTGTGGACTGTGGAGGCCAGATAGCAGCACCTGAAAACAATTTCCGAAATCTGATCACTGGTAATGAACCGGTAATCTCCCTCTCTCTCTCTCACCCGCCCCCCCCCCTCTCTCTCTCACCCCCTCCCCCTCTCTCTCTCTCTTACCTTCGCTCTCTTGTTCTTACCCCCCCCCTCTCTCTCTCTCTCTTACCTTCGCTCTCTCTCTCTCTTACCTTCGCTCTCTTGTTCTTACCCCCCCTCTCTCTCTCTTACCGTCTCTCTCTCTCTCTCTCTCTTACCTTCGCTCTCTTGTTCTTACCCCCTCTCTCTCTCTCTCTCTTACCTTCTCTCTCGTGCTCTTACACCCCCCCCCCCCCCCCCGTCTCTTCCTCTCTCTCTATCCCTGTGCGTTGGAAAATAGATTGCTCGCAATAGGTGGTCCAGGGGGTCTGTGAAATTCTTCAGAAATCAGGAATGTATAATTTTTTTTCCCTGCTTGCGGAGAACACCTTAATAACAGTATTGTCTCACTATTCATTAAAGGCTCTACAAGTCCTGACAAGTCATTTTTCCTCATTTACCACTGGGCTCATGAGTGCTTTTTTTCTCTCCAGCAAATTAATCACTGGAGTGCACTAAATGTGTAACTGTTCAGTAAAACGGAGGCTACAGCTTAGCATTTGTTCTTTATCAGGCCGCTGCCTTTCTCTCAGTTTAAACCAGACAGAATGGCGAGTTTGGAAGTTATGTTTTCATGTTGTATAGCTTTGTCCCCGGAAAAGTCTTCTCAAGCCCAGCATTTAGAGCAGCATGTAATGTACAAAACGTATTGTGTTGATCATTGATTTAACCAAGGATTAAATTAGCTCATAGAGACTTCATTTACATTTAGATTTGATTTAGAAAGGTATCGCGCTAAATAACAACATTATTAGGTTTTCAAACAAACACATACAACCTAATATGGTAACAAATACACGCACGCACACACACCTACAGACACGAACACAAGAAAGACAAAGACTCACACATTCCAATCTCTGATTTACTCAAAGTGCCATGCCCGGTTTCATAACAGCGTGAGCCCAGTTGATCATTTCCCTCTTCGATAATCCATCAACATTTACATTCCATTTATCACACCGCTACTGGTCAATAAAAGCCCCCAACCACCACAACGTGTACAAAGACACACACACACACACACACACACACACACACAAACACACAAGTCCTCTCACACACTTCACATCTCAAGGCTCTGTGCTGGGGCCTCCTCACGTTATCCCCACCCTGTCACAGGAGTTAGGAGCAGGTATTCTGACCTCCAGCACTCAATCAAACGGTCAAAGAGCTAACATGTGTCAAAGGACGGTTAATATTATAAAGAGGGTATACTGTATAAAGAGGGTATACACACACAGGCCTTTGGAGCTGTAAAACCCTCCTGCCACAGGGCGGCTGAGTGGCCACAGCAGGGGGCGCTGGTGAGCCTGGTAGATGTCTCCCCTGCTGCTCACGCTGGGCTCACCGAGCTTCTAGAACTGTCCCTTGTGTGGAGGAATTCTGGGCCCTTGGTGCTTTGCTGAGCACCGAGGCAACGGTATGCAAATCACCCCCTCTCTGTGCGTCGCCGATGTACACCGCTCGTTGAGGTAATGTATGGTAATTAGTGCGTGTGAATATCATACCACGCAGATTAAACTCGTTATGGTTACATTCCCATGGAGACCTCACTTTGCATACATTGACGGTCGGCTCGAAAATATATGTAATTCAGGTCAGAAGCTGTTCAGCTTCCAGGACTTTGTGGTTTGGATATGGGTGGCAGATAAGTGGAGTTTAGTGTCTTTAGCTGACGTCAATGTAGAAACCCAAAGCCAATTGAGATCAAGTTCAAATAAATCAATACATTTTCATTTGAATTAATTAATCTATTTATAAAAAACATTAAAATACTGCTATTTTGAAAATAAAGTCAAAGAAAAAGCTTCGCTAAGTACTCATAACTTCATGTGAAAACTATTAAAGGCATTCAAGTGGCAACGTGCTTAATAAAATGGCAACAGGTTTTTATGCAATGCTTTTTTTTCATGGAGAAAATTACCATCAGACCTGGACTCAAAGGACTACCTTAATTGAAATAATTCCAGACACATTTGCACAGCACACAGGAAAGATATATATATATATATATATATATATATATATATATATATATATATATATATATATATATATATATATATATAGCTCAATTCATTACCAAAGGCAATATGAACTAAACTAATTACTAAATTATAAATTTATTTTGCTGGAAGCCTGGAAATGAATGAATTACACACCTGTAATTAAACTACATTTCACTAATTGTACTGCCGTAACACAATTACAGATTTTTTATTATTATGTATATTTAGGCGGTTGCTCTTTGTCTCCTGCATTTCATCAAAATTTAAATAAAAGACACATCTCATTTGTTCTTCATTGTTGTCAGTGTGTCCAGTGTGTTTCCTTTGAGAAACAAACAACACCATGTGTGTCTACGGAGTTCAAATGTCGTTTTTATTCACGTATCGATGCTGCTTGGTCGTGACAAGCTGGCTGCCGTTGCATTGAAATCCTCCGAATCCGGTCCCTCTCTACTGCGCGTCTATGAACCCCAACCTAAAGGAACCTGTAAGGCGTGGGTAGGACCAGCACTCGTTTTGAGTAGACCCGATCCACCACCTTCCTCCCCTCGTGAGACCTCTGGTACTCTGCCGTGGTGCTCACGCTGTGCCCTCTCCTTTCAAACACACAGGGCCCAGCGGTGTGGCGCGCTGCAACACGGACGCCGGACTAAATTTCAGCTGGCCCTGCTGAATGGTGGCACCATTAGAGAAGTCCGTCTCATTGATTGAAATGCTTTTAAACTTTCATGCATTAATGCGTAAGAGAGATGGCCTGGCGCACGGCGAAGGCTGCCGGCCCGTGGCCTATTCAACATGGAGAAGAGCATGTGCCCCGGTTTAAAATGCACAGCCAACAAAAGTCCTCCGGATCCAAGGGAATGAATGGACTGACAAAAAGAGAAAGGACGATGGTTTCCATTCCAAACATGTTCATAGCAAAACTAAGGGCAAGAGCTGGTTGGAAGCAGTACAAAAGGCTGACACGCAGAATCTGGGAAATAAAGTTTCACATGGGTTTATTCTGACTTTACACCTTGTTCACCTCGAAAATCAAAGAATGGCATTCAGATGCCTAATTAACACTGAGGCGCGGACACTCAAGGTGGAACATGTTTTTCAATATAAATTTTTAATGGCCGACTGACAGGCACGCGTCGCTGCTCCGGCCTTAATCCCATTCAGATGGGTTTGTGGAGAGAGCGGTGCCCGTGTCATGGCTTTAGTGAACCCCCCGGTAATGTCCTGGTGTGGGTGCAGTCTGGCCGTGGTCATCTTGGTTTAGGAGAGGATCAGGCAGGAACAAAGGCACAGGAGAAAGCAGGTTTTATAATGCCCTTTGAAACAAGTGTCATCTTTTTTTCCTCACCAACTCAGTAAAGAAAAACACATTTCAATCTTGAATTTCTCAGTAAAATATGTCATTACTGATTAAAAGAAACTACTTGGGACGATTATTTGTTGGCCTGCTCATCATTTCTCAACAGCCGAGAAACCCCCCCCCCCCCCCCCCCCCCCAGCGTTCCTGTGCTCCTGTGCACACCCACAGGCCACCACCAGCAGGGTCTGAGTGAAGGAACTGCACCAGTCACCATCAATTAAGCATCCTATCAATTGGATTGGACACCAGCCTCCCTGGGCAAACTTAAAGACGCCCTGCACATGTAAATGGTTCTATCTCAGCTCGGATAGCTCCAATCTCATCCGGTCCCAGTGGGCCTCTCCTTAGCGTTGCGCCGGGCACCGCTTGTCCCCTCCTCCCCCCCAGGGTGTCTGAGCTGATGGAGAAGGGGTAGTGGGTGGGGGGGGGGGGGGTATGCGTCTGATCTCACCCTCGGAATTCAATTACAGACGGAGCCGATCTCCAGAGATTGACCCCCAGGTCTGGTGGAGGTAGTCCTGGTCTCCTCTTGGTAATGGAGGCCCGCAGTCAGTCCTTTGTTTGGAGGGGAGAGAGGAAGAGGCGTCTGGGAGCTGTTGCCGGTGATTAGTCAGTCTGGGTTTACACACAGTGAGGGAGTGGAGGCAGAAGGCGAGGCAGAAGAAGAGATGAAAGGAGTCTGAGGGTAAGAAAGTGAGCGTTCAGGCAGAGTGACAGAGCGAGAGAGAGATGGAGCAGGGAGCAAATAGTGTAAAAGGTGGGTGGTGGTAAGAGAGAGAAAGAGGGGGAACAAGACCGATAAACTAAGGCAGGTAAATGAGAACTAAATCAAATAAAGGCGTCTCGACACCAGCCCTCACACCGTCCGCGCAGCCTGCAGCCATCGACAGGATAGACCGCTCTTTGTTACTCCGCTCCCGTTCCAGAAGGATCTCTGCGTCCACTTTCAGGAGGACTCCATCAAAGCCATCCCGCATCTCTCCGACTTTTCTGAAGATCCGTTTGGAGATGCTCTGAGCCCGGCTGCCGTGGTTTAATTTCAGGGGGAAAGCAGAATATAGTGTGCATTGACCCTGGAAGCGCAGCGGGAAACAAACGGATCAATTGGAGTTATTTGTGGGTTGGAGCAGGACGAGGAGAGTGAGAGACATCGTACCCCCTCTCCCTTCTCTGTGTGCCTTGGCAGCAAATGATAAGAAAGACGGCCCATGGACTCTTTCTATTTTACCATTCCATAAAGTCACATATCCCTATTCTACACCTGTATAGCAGCTCTCATAAAACATAGCAATATATAAACCTACTCCTCTTTGTGCCCCGGTTGATAGTTGTGCTGGAGGGATTTCATTTTCCACCAATAAAGCCTTGAAAGAATCTTTGGATGGTGTGGTGACTCTGCACAGATATGCATTATTTATACCCGTGGATATTGGGTAATATCACTTAAGCAAACAGACGGAGCAATATTCATATTTCTAATTTGACTCCTGACCTTTCTCCGTAGTCGCTTCCTATATGCATCAGTAGCAGTCTAGACCAATAAGAGGTTTCATGGACAAAGCCTTGATCAAATAGCAGCGGAGAGACACAGCGTGGGTAGAAGAACCTTGAGGATGCCACACCGTAAAAATATCTTGGTTGTGGTTTCAGGATGATTCCCAAACCGAGCCGTAAGGACTCCAGGGGTATGTTGGTGTGTGTGTGTGTGTGTGTGTTTCGTATACGTGAGTACCGATTGTGGGGGCTTTTGGGTGTCAATGATGTAAAGGCCCACTGGATGAAAAGAGAGAAAACAACCTGTACAGAGCTGTACCTGTTCCACTCACGCTCCCCACAGTGAAGTGGAGTGGTACATAAAGGGGGCCTAGCTAAAATGGCCTCCCTCTCCCATGCACATGATAAAAGGATGTCAGCACCGTACTTAAGTACACAACAACGATTGCTCAATTTACGATGATATGAATAATAAACCGACCTGCGATGCATTATGACAACACTGTTAGAAAAGGTTTGCAGGAGAGTCACTTTATCGGCTACTAATTTATTTATTTGTTTCCTCCACTGGCTTTGAATCAGCCATTACATTAATGGGTTAGCGAGGCCACGCTAGAGTGTGTTATCAAGCCAACAACACCTACTCCATAATTGATTGACCTCGCCATCTTGAACCTGGCATGGTGGGGGGGGGGTTTCAAGTGTTTGTTTTCCACAACCACTTCATTTCGTATTGGACATCATATTCAATTACAGCAAAAGAAAGGTCTGATTTTAAAAGGGACATTCGCAACAACCACGCGACTCTTATTCTTTATCCAGGCTTGTAGCATGATACCAGTAATGGCTCAGCCGACATGCGTAGGTAACATGTATCTCCATTTTGCAAAGCGCTAACCTGATTGGCCTGTGCGGTTGGCAGGGTCAGAGGGCAAAGCCAACAGCGGTGGACGTGGCGGGGCTGGACATGGAGGTCAGACTGGTCAGCCTCAGCGCCGCTGCCAGCCCGGAGTTCCTCCCAGGACACTGGAAGTGTGTGTTGCCTGCGTGATATGGACAGTGGGAACCCGCAATCCTCTGCAGTCCTTCACAACCCTTTGACACCGCCTGCGTGTGTTTGTGTGTGTGTGTTTGTTGTTTTCAGGAGATCAAGGTCATTCTTTGTGATTCCACATGCTACAGAAACAGGAATGCATTCGTACCCTAGTGCAGGTACAATCTCTCCGTAAACACACGTACACGCAAAATTCAAATTCCCACTCAAACAAGCTGTTGAGGCCTTATGAGTTTTTCAGGCATACAGTAAAATATAGTAGACTAATACAAAATCCAGGCAGTCAGTCCTAATCTTTCCATATGTACAGCCTGGCCTCGGGAGGTCAGTGGGACAACGGAGAAGCGCCTCTCGCTAAAAGCTAACGTAACAGGATTGGGTTAGCTATTGGCCACGCAGCACTGGATACGTGACAGGACAAGTCCCCGAGGCGCTTTCCATACAGTGGCATTGTAATCCAACTAGCACTCCTCTCATAAAGCCAGATTTGACCGGATAAGGAGAAAATGGCATTAATGTCGCTGTACATTTACGACCTTAATCTCACAGTGATGCGATTTCTCTAAATATTATGAAGAAAATCTCATTCCAACAAGAGTTAAGCCCAAGGGCTTAGGTTTGAATATGGATACTATACTATCAATATTTTTGTAATATTAAGGCAAGGCCAGAATTGTCCCTACCAATATTTGAGTGAGCTCGTTCACATTATCTTTGGAGTGAAGTCATATTAGATCTTTCTGCTCTCCCAGAACCTGTGCACTTGGTTCAGCCATAATATGTTTAGAATTCACAGTTTTATGTTTTTCTTTTGCTATTATAGTTTTTATGTGTTGGGCATGTTGAGGTGGAACTTGGTCTTACCGAATGTCAATAACTGACAAGTCAAGGAAATAAGTGGACGTTAATTGCAACATTACTTGATTTTGGTCATTGTAGCCAGAATAGTTCAATCTTTTGGCTAAACAAAACCATATGTGAATTGAGCAGTTGTTTGTTAGAGTAATAACAATACTACTATAATAAAGCTTCCATAGTGACCTGTTCATGTGTTCTCCACAAACTTAATCCTGCAATGCCTTTTTCAGAGAAACAGAATAACAAGACATACTCCTTATGGAACTGTCACCGCACATTTTACGGATCGATTCTTGAAGGTCCATGATGTTCACGTAAAGCAATCCATTGTAAGGTGTCACAGCAACGATCATACATCTGGACGCTGAATTGCTTTTCGAACCAACATTCAAAAACGCTGACGCATAACCGCAAAATGGCCAAGAGCCCACCTCTCCACATTCAGTCCCAAACTACCAAGCCAGCGCCGGGCCTTTCATGTCCCACTCGCGGGAAAGGTCTCTGCCCTGTAAAAGCTTCACTCTGTTGCGCAGGCCGACACTTGGCATTTACATTTGTCGCTGGGGGTGGGTTAATTAAACTCAACCCGTCGCCACTGTTCTAATTACATAAGACAACTGTGGCGATATTTCAACCGTCAGAAATATGCAGAGATTTGTTTTGTACCAAAGATATACTCATTAACGTTGTGTCTTTCGATGAATCCAGTTCCTCATCACTCTCATCAATATGGACAATATGGTCACAACTATAAATATCCTCTTCCGGGGTTGGTTTGGAAAATGTGCTGTACTTTTTTTTTTGAGGCATGGTGGTAACCAAGGTATTAGAAGTATAGTGATAGGACTTAGTCAACCGGTCACTTGAGACTCCTTGGGGAGCATGCCTGACAAACTAAATGGCTTAGCTTAGCCTCTTCACACTGCCGTTACTGTTTAATACAACTGGCCATCGCCATGCACTGTCATCTGACTGCACAACTTCAGCGTGTGCATGACCCTGCTGTCAAATATACATTTGGAGTTGTTTCCCCAGTCTGTCATCTATAAGCCTCTGTCCCTGACACCCAGGCAAAAGGGCAACCTTTTTTTGGACCTGAAGAACAACCATGTGTGTGTGCTTCAGACTTGTAGACAGGTGTTTGTGACCGAAGCAATCCAGTGCTGTTGTATTATCCTCCAGACCAGAAACATGCCACCGGGCATAACACGACTTGCCGTGGCGTGACGCATATCCCAGCTCCTCACACGTACGCCGATTTCTCTTCACTCCCTTCGCGTTGTCTGTTTCCCCCCCCTGACATCAAAACCTAAACAAACACCGCCACTGGACCATCACCGCCGCGGCTCAAATTACTTCTGAAATTGCTTTGTTTCCCCTCCCGTGCACACACATGTCGCGTTTGTTGTTCCCGTTGTTATTGTTTGGTTCGAAATGGCTTCATGCCCAAATCAAGCATGACTCGCCATTAGGGATCGAGCTGACTGTGCGGTATGTTTGACTTTTTTCTCCCGCTCTTTGATTTGTTGAAGGGGAAGGAATGTGGCAGACAGAGCACGGTCAGTACCCGGCGGCACGCTGCCTTTGCTTGGTGAGGAAGTGGGACGCAGTCACGGCCTACTATCCCACCAAGTCCTGATCTGTTGCTTAGAGACAGAGCTAAGATTGCATTCCAAAAAGGCTTGCAACCGTGAAACACTCCTGCCTAACCTGATGTAGGTGGCAGGGGGTGCATCTGAATAATACACTTCAGATAGTGACCATGGGCATGAGCCTAGATTTTTAATTTTGTCCATAAAAAGTACATGTATATCAGTGCCATGACAGTGAGATTTACAGGGTTCACGGTGGGTTTTGAATGGGGTCCCACAGTGATGGGTAATGATGTAGGAATATGGCTTCTTCTCCACGGCGTTAAAGGACTGGCACAAGATGCTGGTTGCCGTCGTCGCCGTGAGGTCAACCTCAGATTAACCGGCGTGATGCATGCCCTCTGCCACGGCGCGTTACCTCTCGCATCGCTCTCCACAACCGAGGCAGTGCTCGCAATTACTCCCTCAACTTTGCTTTCGAATTAAACGTGCGGCGAGATTAATTGCGGGACAACCTCTGCGACGGAGAAATTGGAGGTGTCCCGGAACATTATGTTTGGTGTGAATCCCGCCCACCCCCACGCAAGCCCCGGCTGTCTGCCCCCCCCCCCTCCCACCACCACCACCATCCCTCCTCTGTTCAATAAGCAATCTGGTGGGAGGCGCTCCAACGAGGGGAGCCGTGGAGGGCAGTTTGTTTCTGTTTGCCAGACAGGTTCGATTCTGCTGGAAAGACAGCACACACAACCAGACACTCGGGCTGCAGGCTGGGTGAAAACTAATTATGGCGGTGCTAAAAGGCTAGCGCGACGAGAGCACAAAGACGACAGGCAGATCCTCCGCTCGCCTCCAGGCTTCAGGGGAGGGTGCAGGTACTTTTTGGGGCATAGACCACCAAGCAGAACCAAATCACACATTTGGGTTTTTCTTATTTAGATTTTATACAATTCTGAAAGACAAGTATAGCACACGGAAGCTGGCTAACAAATAAGCCTAACTGCATTTGGATTGATCACATTCATAGAAATCAGTATGACTATGCTAAAGAAGTACTTGTTCAGTCATTCAATCTCCAATATCTCTGTCAGGATATGTCTAAAGATATCCATCAAAAACTCCAGATGATGGCGGTGATGCAGATGGTCTATATCTGATATCCTCCAGAGAGCCTTTAGCGCTGGGCCGACAATGGATAGTCTGGTCTCAAAGGAAGGCATTAGGGAAGAGTCGGAGTGACACAAACATGTTATGAACGATGAGCAACATCTGGTGCCGTACATCTTATCTGGCCCGTTGTCGCCGCAGACAAGTTTGAACTGTCAAACCTCTCTGGGCACATTTGCGGTGCTAATCTTGTTGAGGGAGTGAGAGTGAGAGAGAGAATGAGAGAGGGACGTGGAGCGAGTCAAAGAGCAGGACACAGAAAGAAGAAAGGCGGGACCGGGAGAGAGAGAGAAAAGGGCAGTGGTGTGTTACAGCCTAGCACTGAGGCCTTTCTGGACCTTTTCCCCATTATGCCATTACTAGAACCAGAGCCCCTGTTTTTTTTGTGTGGAGCCGGTCGTGAGGGTGCGCTGGGGGAGACAGCCAAGCGTGCCCGCTGCCCTGCCCGGCCGTGCTCCAGCGCCACCACGCCAACATCACCGAGAAACGGACGAGAGAGAGAGAGAGAGAGGAGGGGGGGGCGCTAATTCCTGGACGACGAGAGGAAGGAGAGTAGCGTGTGTCCCGAGGGGTTAAAAGGGCTTAATCTTTTTATCCTGTGCTAGGAGAGGACTATTCACAGATTTGATACACTCACTCTAAATCCTAAAGTGACGTGCGAGGGGCAAGGCTGAAGGGAGATCCAGAGGAACAGATGAGTGTGTGGCGGCAGGGCCGGGCCGGTTGGGGCCCGCTAAACTCTCCCATCTGTGGCAGTAAGATTACGTGTCAGACCCACGGCCAGCATATTATATGGGGAGTGTGTTAACAGTTTGGATTGGATATAATGTACGATTGGTGTCGGCACATAGGAATCAAAGACACTGCATAATCTGAGCAAAGAGAGAAAAAAATGATTTGTCTGGTAAAGTCTTGAACATTTGATAAAATCTATCTTTACTTTTCGCGGGTGAACGTTTCTCCCTCAGTACAATTTTCGCCCTTTTTCCCTTGATCTTGGTGGTAAATTCCAATACCATCTCTCTCTCTCTCTCTTTCTCTCTCTCTCTCTCTCTCTCTCTCAAACACACACACACACACACACACAAACACACACACACACACACTGTCAGCTTCCCCAGGTCTCTAATGAGCCGTGATCACTGTGTTAAACTGCTAATTAAAATCAGATATTAAGCCTACTTCCCATAATCCCCCTTGGCTGGGGCTGCAAACACCCGGCTGGCTGTCGCCTGCTATTATCCTCTCTCCTGCACCCCTGGCAATGGCGCCGCAGAGCAGCGCAAGCCCCCTCGCCACCGTGCGTCACCTTCAAAACCCCGGCTGCTGTATTGATCCACCGCTAATCTAGCCTCCATCTTTGAGCTCCGCGGCCTGGGCTGTCATAAGTTGGAGCGCAACGCTCGCTCGACTTTGTGGTGACATTGGCGGCGTGCAAAGTGTGGCGTCAACATGCAGGGGCATTCTGGACCGTGCCCACTGAATTGTCAGCCTTATCTGGCGGTGAGACCTTTCGTTTTGGAGCCTGCTCTGTGGGAGAAGTACATTAGGACGTCGATGCTACTGTGTGTCTGCCGAACATCTGCTTGGCCGTCATCCAGCGTACACTAATTAGGGCGTATCTAATATTGATGAGTCATCACTCTCGGGCAGTTCATGACGTTTCCTAGTAAGGGATATTATTTACACACACGACATGTGGAGTGAGACTGAGCAATATTATCATCTGAACCATGCAAATGGGATTGTGATAATTGTGTCTCCTATACACTTAAATTGCGTTTGAGTTGGACATGGGAGCAGTTAGCCGACCAAAATCCACAGCAGCATAGCCAGCACATCACATCGTGTGTCCATTCCACAGGGGTAAGCACAACAGACAACAAATCGGTTAATCAACAAACGGTATCACGATTATCCAGCTACTGTACGTGTCCTAGTGCTTGTTTATTTGATTATAAATGAGTAAAAATAATAACAATAATGTAAGAATTTTCTGAAGTAGTGGACAGATATTTGGAAGCCATTTTGAACCATTTATGTTTCAGTACCATGTCCCAATCTTCAGGTGGCGGACTCCCAGAGCGTTGTCAACAATAAAGTTTAAATAATATCTTGTTATCTTTTTGTCATTTTGAGATATTGCAGCATAAATTCAAAATGGTGGACGAAATAGGAAATGGAATAAATGGACTGCATTTAAATAGCGCTTTTCAACCGGAATGGAACAAAGTGCTTTACAATGTTGCCTCTCATTCACCAATTCACTCACACACTCACACACCGATGATAGCAGAGCACCAAGTACCAAAGGCACCAAGTACCTCAGGAATAACAGTTAAATCCTCATATTCTCAGAAAACTTGACAGGTAAAATAGACATTTTTCAACTAAATAAGATGTTAGTAATATATGTATCCAGATTTTGATAATAATTTTTGGTAATTTTTCTTCTGTGACTGAAAATATCCAGTGGACATTATGTGCCAAAGGGTATATTCTGCAGTATTGGGCCTATATTAAGTAATTACAGTGCATTACAGTGTAATTGCCTATACCCCTAAAATATACTTACACATAAGTTCTAATGTGTGTTCCTACCATTTGCTTTTTGTAAATAAAAAAAACATGTTTTTTTTCCGAGTTCCATCAATCGCTTTTTATACCGTTGATGCATGGTGTCCACTGTACTGGACAGATAAATAAAATAATATAAATAAAAATAAATAAATGATAGTTAGTGGCATGATTTTTCACTTGTTTGAAAGTAATAACAACATAAAAAAATTTATCACCTAGTGATTTCATAATTCATGCATGAAAGGGGTAGACAAAACAAGCTATAGCATAGTTAGAAAGAAAGTTGCAATAGCCGATATGTAAGCCACAACTTATAGAATCCAATTGTGTGTGCCTAAATTCGCATATCCACTGCAACAAAGATATTGCATCTGAACAAAGTGAGCTATTTGTTTGTTTTTTTACAAAATCTAACACATCTTCTCCTCAAGCAGGCACCTTACCTCAAATGCTCTCTCATTGTGTCGACAGGAGAATCTTTTACTCCGACTCCCAATTAATATTCCCCTCCGTAGATTTTCCTAGGACCTCCGTGATCTCTAGTCTCGGCAACTTAAGGCGATGATGAGTCGAGGGCAGGGCCCCGATCCGGCTCAGGTCTCGGCGGTGGCAGGCAAAGCGTTGAACTCCGACCCCCAGCCGCTACCTCATTAGCGCTCGCACACGGTAGCATCTGGTAGATTAGCCGGTGCTGCAACACGGCCGGTGGAGAGCTGTGTTAGGATGGGCCTCACCAGACAGAGTGGGAGAGCTGTGTTAGGACGGGCCTCACCAGGCAGAGTGGGAGAGCTGGGTGAGGACAGGCCTCACCAGACAGAGTGGGAGAGCTGGGTGAGGATGGGCCCCACCAGGCAGAGTGGGAGAGCTGGGTGAGGATGGGCCTCACCAGGCAGAGTGGGAGAGCTGGGTGAGGACGGGCCTCACCAGGCAGAGTGGGAGAGCTGGGTGAGGATGGGCCCCACCAGGCAGAGTGGGAGAGCTGGGTGAGGACGGGCCTCACCAGGCAGTGGAAGGGCTCACCAGGCAGAGTGGAGAGCTGGGTGAGGACGGGCCTCACCAGGCAGTGGCAGGGCTCACCAGGCAGAGTGGAGAGCTGGGTGAGGACGGGCCTCACCAGGCAGTGGAAGGGCTCACCAGGCAGAGTGGAGAGCTGGGTGAGGACGGGCCTCACCAGGCAGTGGAAGGGCTCACAAGGCAGAGTGGAGAGCTGGGTGAGGACGGGCCTCACCAGGCAGTGGAAGGGCTCACCAGGCAGAGTGGAGAGCTGGGTGAGGACGGGCCTCACCAGGCAGTGGAAGGGCTCACAAGGCAGAGTGGAGAGCTGGGTGAGGACGGGCCTCACCAGGCAGAGTGGAAGAGCCGGCGTCCACTGAACAACCACCGTCCTCGCTACCTAAAAACAGAGAGATTTTAGCTGCGTTTATCTGTTTTTAGAAACTGATGAATTCCCTGGTTGGCTTCCCAGAAAAATTTTTAACTGTGACATTGACATGCCCACTTGTTTCGCACTCTCATTTGCATTGTTTCTTTAGATGCCGTCGAGCTTTTGTCAAATCATCAAATCGCTGATAGAAAAACACAGCATTACCAGAGTATGAAAGACAAGCGTCAAAGGCAGACGGCAAAAGAGCGGTCGCTGGGCAGAACAGGAGTGCAGGGCCTTCGTCAGTAGCGGGGGGGGGGGGGGTCGATATGGACGAAGCCACCTATCTTACAGTGACAAGCGGCAAATGGAGGTCCATTACTGTGTGGAATGTTAATGCCAAACGTTGGGCCCCGGGGACTGGCCCCGCACCCCAAACACAGAGAGAGTACCTCAGTCAGAGACCATGCATGACAGGCCTGACCCAGCGCCACTGGAACAGCAGATAATAACCATATAAATCACAGGAGTCTCTCTCTCTCTCTCCCTCCTTTCCTCTCCCTCCATGTCGTTCACACTCACCCCCCTCTGTTCTGCTCTCTCTCCTCATGCAGTCCTCTTCCGCTCTCTGTCTCTTTGCATGACGTTGTCTCTCTGTCGCGGTAAATCAGGAAATCTCCAAAGTCCACTATTGACTCGTACTCTGTCAGTTTCCTTTTGATTCGTGTGTTTCCCGCTCCCAATCCTTTTATAATTCTCAGTTTGATGCTGGAGAACTCCCATTGATTTGGCTCATGATGTGTGCTCATTGTCTTGCTATATGAGTCTATAGAATGGCATAAAACTATTCCCAATACCAGAGGAGGTCCTGTGATTTCTGACATAGGAATAGTGGGAATAGATCGCGGTCACCAGGATGAATGTGTCTGTGCATAAAAACAGATTTTCATGCATTTTCATACAAATCTTTACTGATTTAAGATACAGGTTAACATGATTATAATATTTGTCCGGCATCATGAAATGAAATGACATACAGTATCCCATTCCACTTTGAACAGTGACACGGCCATATTAATTATTAATATTAAACCATAGTTTCAACTAGTCGTTTTTTTGTTTTTTTAAACGACACAGAAACACAGCGTGCGCGAGCGGAAGGTTGGAAGCCCAGCATACCTCTCTGTGTTACCTGCGGGTCTGATGCGGGCTCGGCACTGTTTGACATTGAGAGGCAGTGCTGTGGAAGAGCGTGGCTACAGAGATTCACTGCCTCCGGGGCCAGTAGACTTACACTGAGTCATGAAGGCGCGCTGGCTGGGCTCGCGCCGCGCACCGTCGCCCATACCAATGCCATTTCTCAGGGAGGTGAAGTCGCCTCTCGACTGTCGAGGAGAAGGAGGGGAATAAAAGACGTCCGTCAGACATAAAACTCTGGGTTTTTGGACGGAATGGGAACACTGTGATATAACGGGGTATTTTTTGGTTGTCTATTCTTTCTTGTACTTCTATTTTGTAAATCATATCGCTCCTTCATGAATACAGATTGGCATAACTGAAAACTGCTCAAAACATCCCATTTCAAATATTGTTTCTGAATTGAGGGCATGGGAGCTTAATTCACTGCAAACAGCATGTCCCCAGCTTGGCCATCTGTGGTCAACTGGACACTTAAAAGATGCGAGTCAGGAGACAAAACAAATACACACTGCATGCAGCTTCAGTCAGTCCTCCCCTGTGGAGACATGGGGAGGTGAGACACTGGGTCATGCTCTTTGCCACCATTTTGACCTCTTTTTAGATCTGGTTCTAAGGGAGGAAAGTGAGACTGATGTGTGAAGCTGGACATTCTAGTGTCGGGGCTCAGAATGTCAAAGCACGAGGGTGTCTGTCTTTCAACTCGGCTACAGAGAACACGGAGGAGGTGGGGCGGAATATTGGAATTGCAGCGTGGGTGTGTGTGTGTGTGTGTGTGTGTGTGTGTGTGTGTGTACACGTCTATGGCCTCACACAGTACGATTCCCAGAGAGGTCGGCTTTTCAGATCCAGGCCGAGATTCCCAGCGGAACGGATTTGAGCGGCCACCCTGTGACCGTGCATCCAGCCACCCCGCAGGGGGCCACCTTTTAAATTGGCCCGGACAAAACCACGCCGTGATGATGGCTATAAGGTGGCATTTGCCATCAAAGCAAAAGGCCGTAATCCTGCCTTGAACACTAAATCCTGTGTATTCTGACATAATGCCCTCTAAGCTGACTAATTCCTCCCCAGAAACCTCGCTGTTCCCTCTCTTTCCCCCCGTTTCGTCTCTCTCTGTCTCCCTCTCTGTCGCTCCCTTTTTCTTTCTTTTTCTACGATGTACGTCTTTCCCTCTTCTCGACGCCTCTGCTCGCTCGCTCACTCTCTCCTTCTCTCAGCTCTAAACTCTTTTCTTTGTTACCGTTATTACCCACCCCCATCCCCCTCCCCACCCCACCAACTCAATCTCCACTCCAACTGCCTCACAACAATAGCATAACACAACAACAACAACCACAATGTCACTAACTATGCCGGTGGTGACTAGTAGTTGCTAGGATACCCCCACATCCACGGTGATTGGTTCCCATTATAGCGGAGTGCGGCGCTTAACCACACTATGTAATTGGCCCGCGTGTGCCTCCTGTGCCAGCCGTCCTCCTCAGCACGCACACACCGTCGCCACGTACCAGCGCATACCACCCGCTAATTGGGAGCGGAAATACGCTCCATTCCAAGCCACTTCATTTGAAACGGCGCGTAAGTGCGTCAGAGACAATGCCTCCATTGTTCCCGCTCAAATGGCGGCGGCGGGGAGAAAGAAGGCGGCAGGCTGACAATTGGCCATGATATCATTTCAAAGAGGCGTGATGAGCCAGCGGGCCGTGACGGGGTGTCACTCTCTCTCTGCGTGGGCGTGGTGATGGGTCAGCCTCACGGTCAACGTGCCCCCCCCCATCACACGGGACGGCGCAGCGTTACTCGTGGGGGCTAGGCCCCCGAGGATGACGTGTCACACACACACACACACACACACACAGCTATCAAAATGCCAGTCACCCGATCATGTGACCACAGACCTTTTTTTTTACAAAGTAGACTGAGTTTGTGGTGAGTGTAGCTTCAAGGTTCGAAACAAACGCTAACGGTTATGTATTACCAGTATTCCTCTTAAAAGGCAGGTTTATTCCTTTAGAGAAAACGTGGAAAGAAGTCAAAACAACAAACTGGGGGGCCTCATAGGTGTTGGCCAGGCAATGGAATTTGATTCCTGGATACCATGAGCAACTATAGAGCTTGTGTGGAGAGCATGATGTCCCACTTTATTAATGCGTTACCTGGCTAGCCTTATGGACATAGTCTGTATGACATGAATGAACAGAATTATCCCGATTCAATGTTTCAACGTTCTTTGTGCATTGTTTCATAGACAGCCAAGCTGCGCTCTCTTACAATTTAGTTAGTCTTGTTGTGTAATTTCTTTTGTTGTTTCTTGATTGAAACCTGGCATGAACGCTTTAGAAAATAATGCAGCTGTAATATTTCTTCACCGTGTTCTCGCTTGGACGGAACAATTTGACAGCTTTTTAATAATATTGGATTTGTTTTCTGTTACACTCATTCAGGACAGAAATGCATGCTTCTTTCAACACCCACTTTTTTAAGAGCAGATCATTGTTTTTATTGCCAACAGGGAAATAGATTGACGAGAAGAGACGTTTCTCGAGAGTGTAAAAATCTACCCACTTGATGTTTGTCCTCGTGTCTCAGAAGAGTGAGTCAATCTTGCATCTATAATCCAAACTCCTGAATCATTCATTAGCATTGGACACTTGGCAGGGTAAAAAAGTGGAACTGCGCCTTTAATCCTCAACTATACGACAGGCAATAGGGCTTCTAGTTTGCCGATGATACAGTGTACTGTATACGGATTAGGGCGACCAGTCACTGGCTGACAGACAGCAGGTCGGGGTGTGTGTGTGTGTGTGTGTGTGTGTGTGTGTGTGTGTGTAGCTCTGCTGGCTGTGTCCCTCCCTGGTGAGCCCAGCAGACTGTTTACATGCTAATACAGCCGAGGAGTTATGGCTCCCATATGGCACGCATCATGGCATCGTCTGGCCCATTCACTCCACTTTGTCGCAGCACACACACACTCACACTCACACTCACACTTACACACACACACACACACACACACACACACACACACACACACACGATACACTCTCACATTACTGTCTCAATGGGACTCTGTCAGTGTCGGCGGTGTTTACTTGATCAAGGTACAGAGTGTGTGCGTGTGTGTGTGTGTGTGTGTGTGTGTGTGTGTGTGTGTGTGTGTGTGTGTGTGTGGGGAGTACCTAAAAACTGTCCTGACCTGTCAACAATCCGAATGTTTGCGTTTGACCAAGACCAAGACGTAGATTTGTTTGAACAGGCATATGTTTCTTTGGCACACACTATGCCACTTGGGCCTTGTATTTGTGCATGTGTGTGTGAGTGTGTGTCAACATCAGAGGGAAATAATGTGCAAACATAAGCATTGACTTCTGTTTGGCATATGTGGGTGAGTGGCTCGGGTGCCTTTCTGCATATTTATCGAGTGTTTGTTTGTGTGTGTGTGATGGAGAGAAAGAGTGAAATGGAGTATTTGAGCGTGCTACCATGTATAAGTGTGTATGCGTAGCGCGAGCCCGAGTGTGTTTGTGTGTGTGCGAGAGTGTGTGTGTGTGTGTGTGTGTGTGTGTGTGTCTGTGTGTGTGTGTGTGTGTATGTGTGTTTGTGTGTGTGTGTGTGTGTGTGTGTGTGTGTTTGTGTGTTTGTGTGTGTGCGAGAGTGTGTGACGGAAGTTCCCCACACCAGGCGGGCGGCTTGATTAGGAGTTTGTGTATGTCTGCAGGTGTGTGTGTGTGTGTGTGTGTGTGTGTGTGTGTTTGTACTCGAGATGCTGATGGGAGCCACTAAAACAAGGATTAGCCCAGCATCATGGTCCCATTAAACCTGTCAATCAGCCCGGGGAACGCCGCCCGTGAAAAGACGTTTCAAACCGCCATTCATCTTTACAAGCCATTTTACCATACAGCCACTCCGCTAACCGCTGAAGGTCAACCCCAACAGAGATGCATGGGAATCAAGCGCTCCCTTTCTTTTGCGGTGAATGAGGTGTTCATCTGCCAGGGTGTGATGGAGAGGACAAGGGAGCGTTGGTTTATGGGCCCTGTCGCACAGTATTTCTGTTTGGGGCATATCTGCTGGGAGGAGTGTCCTATAAGGAGAGTTGAATGGGACAGATAGTGGGGGAATCATCAGTGTTTGTGTCTGTGTTTTATTTCCCCCCGCCCCGCCTCTCTCTCTCTCTCTCTCTCTCTCTCTCTCTCTCTCCCTCTCTCTCTCTCTCTCTCTCTCTCTCTCTCTCTCTCTCTCTCTCTCTCTCGCTCTGTGTGTGCGATAAGGAGTACCCAGGGGGTGTAATCCCTTCCAATACTTTCCCTGGAGAACACACACACTCTATCCATCTAGGACACTGTCTGATAACGGAATGTCTGGGAAAGAACGAGGATGACGGAAGAAGAAAAAAGAAGATCCTCTTGATTTGTGCTAGTTATTTATATGGTATTTCTGTTGTCATGACGCTGGTGGATTGTGCCAAACGCGTCGTCGGGAGCTTGTCAATCAGCCACCGTTGCAAATATCATCGCTTCCCAATCTTCCACATGATGCCTACCTGTCTTTAGTTACGTAATCTTCCTCATCATCTTCATCGTCAGCGGCAGCAGCAGCATCGCTACAGCTGTCCCCTCCGTCCTCCCTGAGAGTTGCCTGTCTTCCCGGAGGGAGCCGGCCGCGTTGCCGTGGCGGCCGCGTTGCCGTGGTGTTGTTGTTTGTCTCTGGTGGGCTGCTTGTTTTACACAGCCTGTCAATCTCCTGAGCGTCAGACATTAGAGGGACCAGTGGAGTGAGACGCCAACAGAGGTCCCTCCGGGGACGCGCTCTCTCCCTCCCTCCCCCTCTGCCTCGCTACACCCCCAACTCCTCCAGGACTCCCAGCCAGCCGACTGTGAGTCAGAGAGCCTCCATGTGTGTGTGAGTGGGGGGAGAGGCTACGCTACATCTGTTAGCCCGGTCAGCTCTCCAGGCCCGCCGATACTCCCCGGCACGTAGCACAAAGGCGGCGGGCCTCTCTCCACAAACAAGAGCAGTGGAATGTACCGGAGCACGCGGAGGCCTCTGCATTCTTGGCTTGCTGAGCGCTCTCTCTCTCTCTCTCTCTCTCTCTCTCTCTCTCTCTCTCTCTCTCTCTCTCTCTCTCTCTCTCTCTCTCTCTCTCTCTCTCTCTCTCTCGGAGGGGGTGATGTTTGTTGTGAGCCCGCGAGGAACACGACGTGCTGTGGGGGGAGATGGTTTGCGGAATCGTCCGTGTTTTTTTTTTAATTTTGTCTCGAGAAGTGAAAATGTCAAATTGCGCTCCTTTCTGTTAACAGGATCACAGGAACGCCCCGGGGCAGTCCTTTGCGGAGAAAAGTTTGACTTGTTTAAACTTTTAAAAGGCAAGAGTGTTGACCCATGCAAAGTCAAATGACGGGGTGTAGCGTATGTGTGAAGTGCAGAATTTAAAGCAGGCGAATGAAATAAAAGATCCACAGAAGTCACTATTTACATTTTCTTTTTGGCGCTTAAGGTGACTTGTGCTATCGAGACTTGAGGGGAAGGAATATATATATAGAGAGAGAGAGAAAGGGAAGCGGAAGGCTTTTAACTCAGGTCTCTGTGAATGGCCTGGCTAATCTTCTGGATTTAATGAAAGTGCCCCCAAAGTGACTGAAAGGGCTGAAATAACATTAGACGGGCACACAATGGCCGCCTTTACAGTAGGTATTAAACCTTAACAGCCAGACCTAATTGGCTGTTGGATGAATGGGGCCACGGGGCCGGCAGCTCCTAGGGCTGCAATGTCAAGCCGAGCGCCCGTCCTTCTCTGTCCGGCCCAAATGAGAAAAAAAGTTGGGGGAGTTTGGGGGGTCTCACTTGATTGAACTTTCCTATCGACTTCAAATCTCTTTCTGTGGCCGGCCCTCTTTGTTTCGGGGGCTTTGAACCCGAGCACTTGAATTTTTCGAAGCGGAGATTCATAATTGAAAGTGGCAGGCCTTGCCTCTCAGTGTCCAACCTGATGGTGCTGGGGGAAACTCATTCAAGATACACTGCATCAACCATCCTCTTCAAAGCTGGCGCGTGTTTATTCAAAAACAGTTTCAAGTTTATGCGAAATATTTCAAATTGAGGGGGGATAAAACTACTACATTTTGTGGACTGTAATCTTCGCATCAGCAGGTTTTTTCTAGCTGGCTAGGTGTGCCCCGATCACTTGCCTCAATGAACTGAGAGAGAGAGAGAGAGAGAGAGAGAGAGAGAGAGAGAGAGAGAGAGAGAGAGAGAGAGGATTGGGAGACCATTATCATGCTGGGCCAACAACCCCTGCTACCTAGCCAGCGTGCTAATCAAACTGCGGTGTGCCTGTGCCTGATCAATACTCCCGGTGGAAAAACGGTTGCCGACAGATTGCACCCCAGGGTAAGCGAGGTGGCAGGGGGCAGCACGGGTGTTTGGAAGGCCCTAGGGGGTGGGGGGGGTGGTGGTGGTGGTGAGAGGGGGTTAGACAGATAAGAGTGGGGGTCTGGGGCGAGATGGAGAGGAGGCATAAATTGGCCGGGATGTGTTGAGTGATTTGCTGAGATAGTGGGCCAGACGTCTTGTGACCCGAGGGAGGCAGGGGATCACACGGCGCACACACACACACACACACACACACACACACACACAGAGAGAGGCTTTTAGCGGCGCCATACCCGCCATGCCTCCGAGAGGCAACGGGAAACACACTTCAGTCTCGTGCGTCAGACGGAGGTGTATGCATCTTTCTCTGCCTCATAGATAATGCATGTCGGGGGTGCACTCTTTGGGTAGTATCGATCGAAATACATTGTTCCGATTTCTGTCTTCTCTAACAAAATATTCTTGTTCACTGGCTACAATGGATTATTTATAGCATACTGACATGGGTCTAAACAGAAGAGGTGAATGGATTACTTGAGCCGTGAATTGTTTTGCTTCAGTTACGGGTTGCTCATAAAACCAAACAATATATAATCCCATTGGCACAGTGTACATGAAACAGGGCTGTTATGTGTCAATTCTGATTGTAATTATTGTACAAATTTTGAAAAATATGTTTTTAATCCCTGTTTCAGTTTAGATATTCAAAGAAAGAGATTGTGTGTTGGGATTTCCTTTAGCAGTGCTCATAATACAGTAATCGCTGTTGAAATGACCACGTCACTGAAAGAATAACATAGCAGTTTTAAAGAAGACAACTTTGACAGTTTTAAAGGAATCTTACTTTAGTAATATAAGTTCTAGTATCCATTCTAATCTTGATGAATAAAGATTTTCCCTAGACTAGAATCTACAAATGTGTTCTAATGTGTTTGAGGCACAGCAACATTACTCTAAGACACGTCCAACATTCCTGTAGTGGTTTGGATGATTATAGTATTTAAACGGAGGAGCTGCAGGAGCCATTTGGACGTGTGTCCAGAACATTCTGGGAGAAACATGCTGTCCAACGGTATCCAGCGGTAGCTATGCGTCGTGATATCGTGACTCTTGCTCAGATTTCATTCACTTTAATGACATGTTAAAGCCAAACCGAATGGCAGAGCCAATTGTATTTTGCTGCCAACACTATTATGCCCATTGTTCTTGTTGTTTTCCTAAATTAGGTGTTCTACTTGGGTGCCAGTCGGCTTGTGAAAAGGTAGGGGCAAGAGTATACGTTGATCACACAATTTTGAACGGAGAAATTGACCAAACATCTTCCTTCGTGTGAGCGTCGACGGTGCTGTTTTTCCACATTCAAAGTTTCATATTTGAACTATGCCCCATGTTTTCTTCCCCTGTTTCATTCACCTAGCAGCCCATTTATCAACAGGCGTCTTTGTAAATGTCAATGACAGAGTAAGAGAAGGCTGCACACACACACACTCCTCTGACACGTCGATGTCAGCCAACGATCCCACTGTCGTCCCAGTGCATGGACTACTTATCTCATAATTAGCTGGGATAACCATAGCACCTCACCGTGCCTTCACACTACAAATTAATACTTAAAAAAGCTGTTCTTCACGAGGAGCGCTATATTTTTTTTTTTTACTGAGACGTCGTCTCTGTGCTCTTGTTTTCTTTGTCATTGAAAATCGAAATTTGTTTTTACTTTTCAGGGTAAGCCGAGTGATTTGACGGGGGGGGGGGGGGGGGGGGGATTACCTAGACGATAAAAGTCCAGGAATTGAATGTTGCTTCTTGAGTTTAACTCTTCTCCGAGTTTTTTTACAAGAACCCCTTCTTCAATTGCTCCAAAAGGCAGTTATAACTATGATTCTAAGGATATAATTATGGTGTGGACAACCTCATTACTGTATCTATTATTATTCAAACAGACCACTGGTCCAGTGAGGCCTCTGCACTGTCAATATGCACCTGCAGGTGGTCTTTGGAATTACACATTTAGATCCCCCGAAGTTCTCCACATGCTCCTGGCGCAAATCGTCATTTATAATGAATGTGTCCAAAGAATGGCAGCCATATAATTCGTTAAATGATCTCCTCTTCTTCCCAGAAACGATGAGCTCAGCACAGACCAGAGCCTAATTAACGGGCCCCACTCACAATAGAAACGAACAAATTATGGGGCCCGCTTCCAAATGTCAAGATAACCAATTACCAAATGCAGACGGCCATTAGAGGAGTTCCCCTTGGCCACAGGTGATCAAGCCCCCTAAAAGTATGGGTGAAAAAAGTAAGAAACATGGAGAGAAAAAAGAAGGCTTTCAAAAATGCTGAAAGAGCCTATTAAATTAGGCATAAAAGTATGATTACGCTTGCCCGGGGTGAAACATTTTAACGGATTGATTCCCGAAACCTCCCTGGCAGAAAACGAATGGCCTTACTTAGCCGCTCTTAGGGATTGATGTTGCACTCGTAAAAAAGCTCCGTCAACTAAAAGAAAAGGTGGTGTCTTATCATATTTGATGTCCCTCAGAGTGTAGGCCACCCCCACAACCCCCACTGGCCCGCTTTACCAGCCACACGTCCGCCCCGCCGCTTGACCCCCACTAATGAATTCAGCCCGCGCCGCCATTTGTTTGCATGGCAGGCCACTACACAGATCATAATCGCTGCTGACAAAAGGTAGCAGGCGCTGCATTGTTCTGGTGGCAGGGCCCGGGAGATAGACATCGTGTGTGCGTGAAGAACAGGGCTTCTGAGTGACTGGCAGATACCTCACCCAGACAGAGTGCACAGACAGGGGGGCTTAGGGAGAGGGAGAGGGAGGGGGAGAGAGAGAAAGGGGGAGGGAGAGAGGGGGGGGGGGCAGAGAGGGAGTTTCTTGTCGAGCGAGGGGAGGGGGGGTGAGGGGTGGGGGGGTGGGGGGGGGGGGGGGGTGGGGGGGTGAAGGCTTCGCCAGGGAGGAGGAGATGCCCTCTCCCTGTGTGCGATGAAGGAAAGACTGGTGGAATGAAGACCAAAAAAAAAAGAAAAGAAAAGCACAGATCCAACTTTCCAGCTGTATTTTCCACTCAAAGCCGTTTTGACAGGGGGAGCCCATTCTGTGGCGAGGACTGGAGCCATTTTTTGAAGTCTCCTACCTGCGGGTCCAGGGAAGCAGGGAGCTGGAATAGATATATCTGCCGGTCTGGTATTTTCTTCCCCTCTGTCTTTCCTGTGTTTGACAGCGAGCTTGGAATCACTGAGCAGGTGTCTTTTCTTTTCCCAGTCTCCTTTTTCTTCTTCTTCTTCTGCTTCTTCTTCCCTTTCCGCCGTAACGGTGGGACTGAGCACACGCAAGTACTCCAGCCTTGCTCGTAAACAACCCAACCACACACACACACACACACACACACACACACACACACACACACAAGATGTGCACGCAAACCAAGGGAATGCTGAAAACACAGCATCGGAGAGAATAAAGAGCAACCCCCCTCCCGTCACCGTGACACCATTTCCTCAGACATCCAGGGGGACGGACACGGAGACTACCTCAGCCGACACAAAGAGGAGGGAGGTCTCGCCTCACTCTTTGGCTGTACTTTCATACGTGCAAATAAAAGGCCCGCCATGGGCACCCGGGGCAGATCCACTCTGTAATTTTTAGGTTCACCAGAAATGGGAGGGTAATTCCTCCCTGTTATTTCCCCTCCACCGGGAAGCCTAATAATGCAGCTAGTGTTGCCCTCTCTGACTGACTAATTCAGGGGTGGGGTGGGGATGGGGGGGTGAGAAGCCAGGGCTTTGTCCTAGCCCCTGCTTTCAAGATGACAGCTTTCTGAGCCCTGGGTCTGACACGGCCGCAGGACCCAGGAGGAGAGGCGTGCGGAGGGGGCGCAGTAGCTGGTGTTGACACTGGTATTATTATGGCCCCAGATGACTCTGCACCCAGCCATTCTCTGTCCCTCTCTTTCCTCCCCTCGCCTCTATCGCCAGTTATGAGAGGCCCCCGTTCCATTGAAGCGTGTGGCCTGAATAGCCGCTTTGAGACCGGGGCCTTTGATGTCCAAAGGGGGGCTTCTCTGTGGCAGCTGGATGTCTCTCCGCGCGAGAGTTTGGGTGAGTGGTGACAGAGATGGGACTGGTCGGCGGGATCGGGGGGGGGGGGGGGCACATCAGCACGGGCCTTGTTTCAGTACGGGAGATAAGATGGAGTACAGCATACTTGTGTGTCAGGGTGAGCGAGAGCGAGAACCAAGCAGCTATTGTTTCCAGTTCTCCAGTAATAGAGCATAGCGTGGGCCATTGATGGTCTCCGGGGCGGGAGGCCGTATGCGTGCTGTGACCAGAGAGCACATGTTCTGCTGGAAGGTCCCTCGGTCGTGACCCGTTAACAGTTTTCAATGATAACGCAGGCCAGATATGGAACGTTCTTGTCAATACAGAAACGCAGTGCTTTAGAAAATATTTGTTTTTAATCTGATCTTTTTAATTGGAACTGTATAATGAATGAGTATTGTGGATCAAGTAAAACTGATATAGTATTTTAGTCCCTGCTTACTTAGGTTGTGCTGTCTGCTTTTCTAACTTCCTAACTTGTTTTAGAAGCTCGCTAACACCCCAGTGGTCTATGTATGCTGTCTGGCTTATCCCTTAGCAGCTAGCACTTGAATGGTGTAACTTTGTCACATCTACGCGTCCAATGACGCCTTCTGAATTTGGCAACACTGTGAAATATGACTGACGGCCATTATCTTCACGCTAACAGCACCTTTCTCCCAATCTAGTCGGACCAACTTTAAATTTAAACCATGCACAATCTGTTCGGGCATGTTCGAATTGAAAACTCCACTGACTTATGGTGGCTAGCTCCAAAGTACATCTTGAGGTGTAGCACATAAATGGGAACACACACGCATAGGTGTTCAACCCACCTCTCTGGGAAACAACTCGCACAAGTACGCTCAATACCCAAAACGTTTTCGGCATCACACCGGTAACTGTCATGGGATCTCTTCCACAGCTCTCACAAACCCCTGGGGAGGTGAGGAGAGCGAGGCGCCAGGCGTCCAGGAATAGCAGTAGCCGGAGGTAGCTGGAGCGGTACAGAGAAGGCTCGGCCAACTCCGCTGCGAAACCCAGTTTCGGGATCTCCTGGAGGTTGAGTCACTCCCCGTTGACGCTCGACTCCTTCAAAGAGTCCTGTGGAAGCTCACCTCTCGGGCAGCTCTTCAAAGGCCCTCCCGGCTCACCGCGGCTCCCTCCCGGCCGCTGTTCTCCACCTCTTCTCACGGGGTCCTTAAGGCTCCACTCAGGACGCTGTTCTCCACCTCTTCTCATGGGGTCCTTAAGGCTCCACTCAGGACGCTGTTCTCCACCTCTTCTCACGGGGTCCTTAAGGCTCCACTCAGGACGCTACGCGTTTGATTTAGATTCGGCGGCGTAGGCCCTCACTCACCCACCCGCCGATGCGCGACACACGACTTTTGATGATGGATTCGGCTCGTTCTCCCTGCGTCGACTTTTGATGATGGATTCGGCTCGTTCTCCCTGCGTCGACTCACGCGCCTCGCGCTGACAGACAGGGAAGAAGTCACCACTAATGGCACGCTGACGTCAGACCCCTGTCCCCCAAACTGAGCTCTTGTGTGATGGGCCTGCATGAATCCTTCCACTCCCTCTGACAGGGAGCGTTGTTCAAAACGACAACAGACACTCCACACCCTCCTCCCCCCCCCCCTCTCTCTCTCTTAGCTAATTTACACTCTTGTTACACACTGCTACACACTATGTCTGAGTCAAACCGCAAGGTTAATCTTTAAATTGCATGGGTTAATTAATTAATTAATTACTGATACCCCCGAAAGTACGTACTAGTGAAGGCACAATGTTCCAATAGTACTTACTAACCTAATAATAATAATTCATTTAATTTATTTAGCGCTTTTCTGACACCCAAAGAGGCTTCACAAGATACACCTATATAGTAACAACACGGCAACAAACCATTAAACAGGGATATGGAGAACAGACAGAGTAACCTAGTAACCGGTTCCATCCTAGTCTAAATTCTAGGATATCAGCCGGAAAATTCAGCACCTGTGAACATACGAACCCCTTAGTTTGTGACTTCTTTATGAGTTTGATTGATGAAGCCCTAGAGACTGTGACTGGGAAAGTCGCACAATGTTTCCCCGCAGGATTCTTGCTCTTGCTGCAATGCCCCAAATGAATTCAGAGTCTTTGTAAAGTCACACAACACGAGGTGGCCTTTTAAAAGTCAGCGTGGAATAACGTGCTGCTTGCAGATTAGCACAAATGTGGACCAAACATGTTTGGGGCCACACAGACTGGCGTTCCTTCCCTGTAGGTATTATGCCAAAGTTATTTTGGTAGCCACCTCGGAAATAGGAATGATTCAAACAGGACCCTTTGACCAATCTCTGTTTAGTGAAATGTGGTAATGATAACATGAAACCAAACACTAACGTGTTTAAAGGCCATCCATAGCTACGTCTGTTTCCACTTAAACGTCGAGGCATTATATTGCTGAAGTGTAACAACAATACGGATGAATTGAATCAATGCCCATAAATAGTCTATCTCTATGGACAGAGCTGTGTGGCTAAGTCCTACTGAATTCATAACCGTGGATAAATAATTGCATTTTAAGTTATTGCCTTAGAAATAAAAACAGAGGTAGACATTTGATCAGTCTTAAGAACACGCAGTAGTAAGGAAAAAAATAGAACTGTATAAATGTTTTTTTTTTTACCTTAATTTGACAAACTGTCTAGAAATGTAATTTTGTTTCAGCAGACAATACTGTTAATAATCCAATACAATGCTATACACTGCAAAAGTAATCCGTTTTGTAGTATTGATGAAATACAACATAGAGAATAATGTGAGAGCAAACATATCAAAATAGTTAACTAACCAGAATCATCACCAAATTACACTGAAGGAACAATAGAGGGCGGTAGTAAGCAAGGCAAGGATACAGGCACTGCTGGAATTCAGAGTAAACTCAAGGCAGAGCTGAACAGAGACTGGGTCTCTCCGTTCCACTGCGATACAACTCTTACCGATGCATTAAGAGTGGGCTAGGACTCGGGGGAGAGAGTGAAGCTAGTGTTTGGGATTCTGCATTTTAATTAACGCGTTCAATAATATCAACGGTGTAGTCAGAACTGATTGGTGTTTTATTAATACAGTTACCTACCAATGATGTATTTTTAAGTGTAGCATGGGGAAATAATGTTTGTTTGTGAAAGGTTTTACAATGAATAGTAGTGTACGGTGCAATTGAATAAAAGCAGGTTACAGGCTACAATTACACAGCTAGGCTATTTAAACAGTTTTGCGCAGTCTTCTTGGTCAAGTGACACGGACTGGGTTGAATCGACTGTAGTCTACATTTAGCTATACATTTTTGTCTTCGGGAGCAAAACGAAAAGGTAGTTACTTTGTTCGGGATCGAGAGCAAGATAGAGTCTTGCATCTGTGGCACTAAGGGACATGGAGCTGAAAGCGAATACACGGAGCTGTTTTAGCCGGGGAACGAAACCACAGGCGAACGACCACACGCATTCATATTAATAACCACTGAAAAAACCACAAGGTTGTGCACAGGATCCTACCATAACTCTCCCCTTGGTCATTTTACGAGAAGCCTGTGTGCTATGGAGCTTTGTTATAATATAGAACAGCGAACATAAGCCACTACTGTAATAAAAAGGCGCAGACTATTTTGCGAAAACCATTTATACAATTATATGTCTGATTGAAAACGGAACAGTCTACATTTATTTAGTCCGGATTTTTATTATTATTACTATTATTATTATGGTTTCTTCAAATAAGATATAATGCCATTCATTATTGTCTTACATTTACCATGCTAACTCAATATGCTATTTTATCAGGAGCCTAGCTCATCATTCCACTGTAGCCGGAAAACAAGTGCATCCTCCTAATTTAATCTGAGTCTTAAATTTTCTAGCTCAATATAGATGAGAAAAGGGCTCATTTCCCCGGTTGTCTCGCTGTCCCTTTCATGAAGTACTTTGTAGGCTACCCTTTGGACCGACCGATCAAGTTCAGACCTGGTTACGTGCGCTGCCGTGGAGAGAAACCAAAGGGGGTGGAGAGAGCGCGCGAGACTGCAATATCATTTGTGAATCGCTCTCATAGTGCCGCAGATAGAGGCTGCAAACACAAGCGGCGCAGGTTTGCAGGTGAGGAGCAGGACTGACGCTTGGGCTAAATATGCTGGACTGAATATTCACTATTAGGATTTTAAACAGCCTTTTCCAAGATCTTCGTTGGATTATTAACAGTGCTATTTTCTTTACATTTTTGTAATCTTGCATTCTTTTTGTGGCGTGGAGTTTTTCCATTCTTACTCTCTGCAATCAATAAAACTGTAAAACAGTGTGCGACACAAAGTGTCTTGGAGGTGGCTGAAGCAAAGCGCTCTCCGGTGCTTGGATAGACGAATGGACAGAACATTTTCTGCCTATACACACACCCACGGAGAAGAAGCGGATAGCACCATACAGTACAATTTCCATCTGCACAAGTTTGGTAGCTGTGCGGGGATTTTCTTCGCCCTCGTATTCAACGGACATTCTACTTGGAAGGATTATTGGAGTGTATTCGGGAAAAAATATTTTATCCTTTAGTCTTTTGGAATCCAGAAAAATGAAATATAGACTTCAATAGACTTGACACGGATTGGTTTTTATAATTCATTTGAAAACCAGGACTATTTTCAACATTTACGCGCAAGACGCAATTTAATTACGCTACATGTGTGACACTGGACATGTAACGAGCGCACGGTGAGTTTTGAGCGTGTCTTTCACATTCAGAATTTTTATGAAATAAGGAGAGCGGTAGTCCGTCTTGGTTAAGGAGCGAGGATAGTCCGTTTTAGTCACTGCAGTAGAGACGGTGTGGGAGGGCGTCCGGAGGATGAAGTCTCACGCATCCAAACACGTATAGGACTTGCTATAAACGAAAACTGCATTTTCTAAAGAGGACATTCCAGGCAAAAACAATAAAACTTTCCTATCCATATTTTGATATTTTCAAATCTGTTTCTGTGAATATTTTTGGGGGAACAATGAGGACTACTGGTGCAGTGGACTATTTATGCTACTGTATGATAATCCTGCAGCTGCTGTACCAGCCCGCTGCCAAGCAAGTGCTCCGTTACCGCTTGGCTGAGGAGGGACCCGCCGACATCAGAGTAGGGAACGTGGCCGGAGACCTCGGAATTGTTGCTGGGTCCGGTGAGGTGACATTCACATTAGAGTCTGGTTCAGATTTTTTCAAAATTGACAATATAACCGGTGAGCTGACCACCAACGAAAGACGGATAGACCGTGAAAAATTACAGCAGTGCCAAATGATTTTTGATGAAAATGAGTGCTTCATAGATTTTGAAGTGTCCGTCATCGGACCGGCGCAGAGCTGGGTCGACCTGTTTGAGGGCAAAGTGATTATATTGGACATCAATGACAACACCCCATCTTTCCCGTCGCCTGTGCTGACCCTGTCAGTGGAGGAGAATAGACCCATTGGCACCCTTTACCTCTTGCCCACGGCCACCGACAGAGATTTTGGCAGGAATGGAATAGAGAGATATGAGCTCATTCAGGACTCTGGGGAGAGCTCCAGGCGGATGGGCTCCAGCAATGGGGACTCGTTCTCGGGCAAGAGGAGATTTGACGAGGGAGCGAGCAGGAGCAGTGTCTTTGAATTGCAAGTTGCTGACACGACGGACGGGGAGAAGCAGCCGCAGCTCATCATTAAAGGGGCCCTGGACCGAGAGCAGAGGGACTCTTACGAGCTCACGCTGCGCGTGCGGGACGGCGGAGACCCCCCTCGCTCCTCCCAGGCCATCCTGCGGGTCATGATCACGGACGTGAACGACAACAGCCCGCGCTTCGAGAAGAGCGTGTACGAGGCCGACCTCCCCGAAAACAGCTCGCCCGGCGCCCCCATCCTGCAACTGAAGGCGGCCGACGCCGATGTGGGTGTGAACGGGCAGATCGAGTACGTGTTCGGCGCCGCCACCGAGTCGGTGCGGCGGCTGCTGCGGCTGGACGAGGGCACAGGCTGGCTGAGCGTGCTGCACCGCATCGACCGCGAGGAGGTGAGCCAGCTGCGCTTCACAGTCATGGCCCGCGACCGTGGCCAGCCGCCCAAGATGGACAAGGCCACGGTCATCCTCAACATCAAGGACGAGAACGACAACGTGCCCGCCATCGAGATCCGCAAGATCGGCCGCATCTTCCTGAAGGACGGCGTGGCCAACGTGGCGGAGGATGTGGTGGTGGACACGCCCATCGCCCTGGTCCAGGTGTCGGACCGCGACCAGGGCGAGAACGGCATCGTCACCTGTACGGTGGTGGGCGACGTGCCCTTCCAGCTCAAGCCGGCCAGCGAGATGGAGGGCGAGCAGAACAAGAAGAAGTACTTCCTGCACACCTCAGCGCCGCTGGACTACGAGGTGGTGCAGGAGTACAACGTGGTCATCGTGGCCGTGGACTCGGGCAGCCCCAGCCTGGCCAGCAACAACTCCCTCATTGTCAAGGTGGGGGACACCAACGATAACCCCCCCATCTTCAGCCAGAACGTGGTCGAGGTCTCGTTTCAGGAAAACAACGCCCCTGGAGAGCGAGTCATGACGGTGTTGGCCATCGACGCAGACAGTGGCAAGAATGCGGAGATCGCCTACTCCCTGGACCCGTCGGTGAACGGTATATTCTCCATCGACGCGGACAGCGGCGACATCCGCGTCAACACCATCCTGGACCGGGAGCAGAAGGAGCGGTACGAGTTCAAAGTCATCGCCAAAGACAAGGGCATGCCGATCCTCCAGGGCTCCGCCACGGTGGTGGTCCTGGTGGCCGACAAGAACGACAACGAGCCCAAGTTCATGCAGGACGTGTTCACCTTCTACGTCAAGGAGAACCTGCAGCCCAACAGCCCCGTGGGCATGGTGACCGTGGTTGACTCCGACAAGGGGCCCAACGCCGAGATGAGCCTCTTCATCGAGGAGGAGGAGGAGCTCTTCTCCATCGAGAACAACACGGGCACCATCTTCTCCACCATGTCCTTCGACCGCGAGCTGAAGACCACGTACTCGTTCAACGTCAAGGCCGTGGACGGAGGGGACCCGCCCCGTTCGGCCACCGCCACCGTGTCGCTCTTCGTCATGGATGAGAACGACAACCCGCCCTCCGTCACCTTCCCCGTCAACAGCTCCTACACCTTGCTGCCCCCCTCCAGCAACATCCGGACCGTGGTGCGCACCGTCATGGCCACGGACGCCGACACGGGCGTCAACGCCGACCTCAACTACAGCATCGTGGGCGGCAACCCCTTCAAGCTGTTTGAGATCGACGGCGGCAGCGGCGTCATCTCCCTGGTGGGCAAGCTGGAGCAGAAGCACTTGGGCCTCCACCGCCTGGTGGTGCAGGTGAACGACAGCGGCATGCCCTCCCAGAGCACCACCACCCTGGTGCATGTATACGTCAACGAGACCCTCTCCAACTCCACCGTGGTGGAGGCCCAGGTGGCGCGGAGCCTCAGCACCTCGCTCAACACCAACATCGCCGGAGACCCCAACTACGACCTGGGCAAGCAGCGGCTGAGCATCGTCATTGGCGTGGTGTCGGGCATCATGACGGTGGTGCTCATCATCCTAGTGGTGGTGATGGCCCGCTACTGCCGGCCCAAGAACAAGAATGGCTACGAGGCGGGCAAGAAGGACCACGAGGACTTCTTCACGCCGCAGCAGCACGACAAGGGCAAGAAGCCCAAGAAGGACAAGAAGAAGGCCAAGTCCAAGCAGCCGCTGTACAGCAGCATCGTGACCGTGGAGGCCTCCAAGCCCAACGGGCAGCGCTACGACAGCGTCAACGAGAAGCTCTCCGACAGCCCCGGCATGGGCCGCTACCGCTCCGTCAACGGCGGGCCCGGCAGCCCCGACCTGGCCCGCCACTACAAGTCCAGCTCGCCGCTGCCCACCGTCCAGCTCCACCCGCAGTCGCCCACGGCGGGGAAAAAGCACCAGGCCGTGCAGGACCTGCCCCCGGCCAACACCTTCGTTGGCACCGGAGATAACATTTCCCTTGGATCTGACCACTGCTCCGAATACAGCAGCCAGACCATCAACAAGTACAACAAACAGGTAAGAGGCGACCGTGCCTCCCTCACGTCTCCATCTCCGCCCCTCCCTCGGCACCGTCTCTGTGCCTTCCTCCCTCAGTGTATTACTTTCCCTGGCAGACGCTCTCAGTAGATGTCTGCTTTGCCAGTGCCTATGTGTTTCCTTGGCACCGTATTGATCTGATATGGTTGGGAGTGCCATTCGCATGTAATATTGAAAGGGAAAGGGGAGGTGCAGCGTAGCCCGTCCCAGGGAGATTCCATTTCAGCTAAACAAATGGAGCGTTTGTCTGGGGATCACGGCATGGCGGTGGGGACAGACAGCCCGGTTTCCCTGAGCCAGATTAGCCCCATGAGATGGTGGAGGCTGCTGTTGACAGGCTCTGGTTGATGTGTGTTGTCGCCCAGGAGAGCGTGTGGCGAGGTGCCAGGTGCCCTAGGACACTTCCTATGCTAGGTCAAGCCCTCTGCCTCGGGCCCTGGATGTAGCAAGGCAGACGCACCTCCTCCGTGGAGAGGAAACTAGAAAGAGACCAAAAAGGAGAGAGAGAGAGAGAGAGAGAAAGAGCAGGTCAGGAGTGACTGAGGAATGCTAGCTGTGGTGTCGTGTTTTACAGGGCTGACTGGGTTTGACTGGGAACATCTGGACAGGAGGGCACATTTACATTCTGCTGCAGAGTGTGTCTGTATCAATTCACTGACCGAGCAGGGAAATGGGGGCCTTTCCTCACGTACTCGGTCTCACCGTCTGTATATATATATATATATATATATATATATATATATATATATATATATATATATATATATATATATATATATATATATATATATATATATATATATATATATATATATATATATATATATATATATATATATATATATATATATATATATATATATATATATATATATATATATATATATATATATATATATATATATATATATGCTTGCTCTCTCACATCCTCATTTACTCATCCCCTTCTTCTTCCCCGTGTCTTTCTTTCGCTCTCCATCTATTCCCCTCGGTGCCCGCGGCCATCCCTACCTCTGCTCCTCTCTCTGTTCCCCCTGCGTCCTCGTTGGACTGTTTGTGCCGTCATTTGTAGCTGCCAGGCAACGTCATGGCTGCCTGTATGAAAGGGCATCCATATTCCAGGGCCTGTGTGAATGAATCAGTCAGGGATTCTCCTCTCTTTCTTTCCCGCCTCTCCGGCCAAAGCCAAGTGAGGCACAGCAAGGTTAATACATCCTGAACCTTTGGTCCTTTTCATCTGCCTTTGCTGGAAAAGAACACTGCTCTATTGTTCCATGTGTTTTCCTATGGCAGTCTAATGCATTATTGATCACTCCTCTTACACGCTGTAAGCAGCGACTCTTCTTGCATTCCTGAGTGCCCCCCCTCCCACCGTCAGCTCAGCTCTCCCCCTCCGTCTCCCGTTCTCTGCCTCCGCCTCTCCCAAAGCCATCCAGCGTCATCTCTTCCTCTCCCGTTCTCACCCCCGTCTACCTTTTCACCACGACAAACCCCTGCTCGCTCCCCTCCCGACTCAGCGTCCTGGCATTCCAGCTCCCTTTCCCCGGCTGCTTTTCTTTCCTCATCTCTCTCTCTCCCTCCGCGGTGCATCGTTCCCTTTTTCAATCTCATCCACCCTCCTCGATCCATACCCCCCTTCCCATCCTGTTTCTCTCGTTTCATCCTCCTCTGGTCTTTCTCTCTCTCTTTTTTTTTCCCTCCTCTCTCTCTCTCTTCTCTCTCTCTCCCGCTTACCACTTCTCCGTCTCCGTCTCTTACAGCCTCTAATACGGTGTGTTGAGCGCGCACTGTACGGGTGTGTGAGGAGCACTGTTGCTTGCGGATGTCTCTTGCATAATTAAAAGGGCACTCTATTCGCCATGCGCCGGCGGCGTGTGTGTGTGTCCGCGGGCTCCCCACTCACACTCCTTTTCCGTTTCACCTCGCCGTGGCTTT
>JAPMUY010006598.1:0-47842 GCA_026901105.3 Galaxias olidus
GTCAGCCTAAGTGTCCTTTGAATGCTAGTGCTTAAGTAGCCGCCATTAGAGACACAGGCAGACATGCAGGCTGAAGCTGAAAGAGCAAATTACATGTACTTTGGTTTGCTTTTGAGACACGTTTAGACATAAACTGCTGAGACGGACGTGGTCCTGAACTGTCTCGTCTCCGGTCTGAGAACCAAGCAGTTCCAAACAAAAGCTAACCGCTCACGTAAAAGACGTGTACCTGACCCTAGTTTGACCCGAGTATATTTGTAAAGTATCCTTGGGATTTTAGAAAGGCATTCTTAAATTAAAGTTATTACTTTTGTTATTATTATAGTCATTATTGTTATTATTGTTATTATAGTTATTATTATTATTATTATTATTATTATTATTATTATTATTATTTTTATTATTATTAATAACCACCAGACCAGATCTTGAATGACCCTAGCTGTGTGGGAGGTAAAGGGGACTGGTCCATGATGAGTATAACCCAATGGGGTGGCGGCAATAGCCATCAGAGATTCTTTTTATAGCATCCCCCCTACCTGTTCGTTGAGCAACAGGCGAGGGGAGTTGGAAAGGAACACACAATGATTATCATTTGCCTGATTGCTTCTAAAGTTGTTTATCTTCGCAACCCTTGAGAAAAATACAGTCCATGTTTTCCTTTCACCACTTATTCGTATTACGGCTAATTGTCTTCACTTCCGTCCTCCGTCTGCACAGCGTCTTTGGCGGACATCATGGTTTAGTTGTCAAATCAGGTAATTACTGTAAGAGCCTTGGTGTATACAAAATTATATTTGACGGTTATTATTGTGTGCGTTCATGACTCACTGACGAGTCATTAGGTGTCGCCGGAGCAACTACCAATGGATCCATTAAGGACCATGTGCCCAGATGAGCCGAAGTAAATGTGTGTGGTGTGTGGGGTAAAGATTGAGTGTGCGGGGGGGGGGGGGGGTTGCACGTGCTCCCTTGGCTGGCTCTCAGTATGTAGATGAGGACTCTGTCGGGGCGGGCATGCTTGTCTTGTCATTAGCTGGAGTAAATGTTACATGGGACTGCTGTCACTGTGTTTTATTCATACGTTCAGGAATTTTCATAATACAACAAAGGTAACGCTGCTTTTGCACTCTCTAGTCTCTAGTACAGACCTGGCCATCTTTGATCTGTAGTTTTTTTTGGAAGGGGCGTCGAGTGCCCACAGGGATGCGGTGCTTTTTAAGTATTAAAAGATGGGCCTCTCCCTGGCTGATTTGTATTCATACGTGGCTAAGTCAGAGAGGCTGGAGGCTGGAGCCTCTGTTTTCACATCAGATGTCAGGAGGAGAAGTGGGGCTGGTGGAGGGAGGGTTTCAAAAAAATGGAGAGAATAATGAGAACGCGGTTCGGGTTGAAATGAGTTTCCTCCACAGACACCGCTGTGCCTTCCGTGGACTGATACTCTATAAACACACGCGGGGTGCAGATATGCTTTCGTTTGCCTTGGAGGGTGTATCATATCAGATTACCAGCTTTGTCTTTCATTTCTAGACAGGTTCATTCTTATCTACATAAGCCCTGGTTATATTTCTCATTCAAGTCCGTATAGCATCCGCATTCGGATTCTCTCTCTGGCTTTTCTCGAACATGTGGCGTTTGGTGTTTAAAGCGTTTGTCTTTTGATAATTCTGCCGTTTTTTCACTTTTGTGACTTCATAGGGAAAGTGCACTTTTCTGAGACAAGTGACACTATGTTCAGTTTGCCGCATGCATTATTCTTCTATGGGGAAAGTTCATGCTTCAGGAAGTCTTTGTTTGCTGTCTTATGTGGAAGCATGTACTGTAATATGGATGGAGCAGAACCAGCGACTGATGGTGACATGCCTGCGACACATGCCACTGATGCACACAGCGAATTCTCACGATATAAATTACAGAAAATTGTGTGGAATTCTTTTTCATATAACGAAAGGCCCCAAACTTTGAATTCTTTCCCTGCCCCAATACTTTTTCGCATTGATATAACTTATGAATCACTTGTATATATGGAATTAGTGTAGCAGGCAGACACTGGCAGGCGGTGGATTAGAGGCACGGACGTTGTGCTGCTGTAACTAGAGGTAAACAGGTGCTGCTTTGTCTCTACCTGGTTATGTATCATATCTGTGTGTTGTGCTCTAATTCTCTGTCTGATGCTTAGGTGCCTCAGCCCTTTATCACACTAATTAGCCGGCAGACATCAGCTCCCACTATTCTCCGCCGAGAGCTGTGCTGAAAGGAGGTGAGGGGAGAAGAATAGAGAGGAATAGGGAGGCAGGTGAGCCAGTTGACAGGTGTTGCGTTGAGCCCAACATTCCTGGTGTTGGTGTCAGAAGCCTTTAGAATAGACTGAATAGCATTAAAGAGTTCTCTGCTGACATCAGCATTTATTTTCTCCCTCTGCTAGTTTGTCATCCGATAAAACAGTTTTTGCTGGGTCGGCTCAAAAATGGGTTGCTTTAATGCCGTGAGATGCAATCGTAGAATAATTATATTGATGCAGAAGTGCAGTTTACGGGCATTTTGCTATTGGATTTGTTAAAATCACAGTATATTTCAACGTTTGATTTTTAAAGTTTAAAAAGACCATCACTATTGCAAGAAAAATATGGTTTTACATTAAATCTATCTGCATGGAATATTTGCAGAACTTTTAAGCCATGCAGTAAATAAAATAGAAAATATTAGCATCGCTGGCAGTATGGGTCTCCCGATGCAATCTTCCACTTGGAGTAAGGTTTAAATTATTCCATTGTTGTGAAAAACACACTTTGAAACCTCTCATTTTAGCTGTGGGCCTACCCGGTAATTAGATAAAGGATTAACGTGGCAATCTAAATGGTCTCTTGTCTTCTTTTCCTTTCCTGTCTATTATTTCGTAGCATCCTCTCCAAAGGTTTAGGGTTGCCTTCTATTGCCAAATTGCTATTGCGCCCTCTCTCCCTCTCTCTCTCTCTCTGTTCGTCTCTCTCTCTCTCTCTCTCTCTCCTATCTTGCTCCCTTGCTCTCCACATTACCTCTTCTTTTCTCACTTCTTTTTTTCTTTCTTCCTCTCACTCAGTTCTGTAATCAACTCGTTTTCGGTTAACCTTGTTTCCGGCTAAGCGCATGGGGATGACAAATCCATGAGTGCGTGCGTGTCTTGGATGGCAAAGACCGAGATTGCCGACTATACTGACAACTTAGGATGTCTTCAGTACCTTTGAGGATTGCATGTAGTTAAGTCAAAGTGTGTTTACATCTTAATGGCTCTTACAGGAAACAGGAAAGGAAGTCGAGCTTTGAAGAATCTGTGAGGTGTTTACCGCCCGATCAAGGTCTATTTGTGACAAACAGACTCTACTTAGAAGATGGTGCCCGCAGGAAGATGGTGGGACAAAAAAAATGCAGACAACAGTTTATTTGAAGCCTACTCGGTGTACTTGAACATTATTTTTATTACGTTTATGAATAATGGATTCATATTCGTGGAAATTCAGTCTTTATGCCTGAGAAACCATCTGGCAAGTTAAAGTTGTTGTGTGGGGCTTCAGGCAGTGAACCAGAATGTGGTCCAGAGACCCCCCAGATGAATACACTGGCCAGGCATTTACAAGGACCACGAATGAGGGAACTTTGAGGATCTTGTTATGCAGACGTTATACTTATGTTCCCAACGATCAAGAGGCTGAACACTAATGTCGGCGGGGACAGGCACTTTCCCCTTTGACAAATAGCGTCGCCCTTTGCTCTAACAGACTTTCATAATGAATTGAATAGTAGATGTTGATTGAGAACATTTTGGAGTGACATCGCCTCAGTTGGCCTTGCGTTCTCGGGTTGTCACACAGTCCAAGTTAAAGCGAGTAAGCTCTTGATCTCCAGAGGGAGAAGCGCTAAAGCTTGGGCAACCATGATCAAAGGTTTCCTGCATGAACCAGATAAAAGTGCACATTCTGAATTTACCAAACCATAAAATGCCACATTAATCTACGTATGTATTTAAGACTTGCATGTTTAGGGGAAGAGCTAAGAAGTTTAGCTGATGTCATACTGTGCACTTTGGATACATGTTTTAGGTAACATTGCGTTGGATTTTTTATTGTTGCAATCTCTCACTTTCCTTGCACTATATAAAGGCCACTCTTAAGGGATTTAAAGATACATGTCACATATCGTGGGTGACCCGGAAATAGACTATATGATATCCGATTGGATGAATTATGTTTGAGCTCCTCATGAAAAATACGTTGCAGGGCAAAGGCACGGGAAGTAGGGGTGCAGCAGGTGCTGCAGCGCCCCCAGGTTGTCATGGGCATAGGAACGAAGGGTACGGCAAGTGCTGCAACAGCCCCGGGTTAAAACGCTGTATATATAATTCCTGCTGTTTTTGCGAGTGTTCAGAATCACATGGTTCTGAAGTAGTCGTGCCGCCGTGGTTGTTTGACTCTACAGCGCCAACTACAGTAACTAAAATACTTACGTTCACCCCCCACTACAAAATGTCTTCCTGCGCTACTGTTGCAGGTGTGTAATAAGCACCATCATAGGAACAGTTCTAAATAAATGCAGGCAGACAGCTAGAGGTGAATGATAAAAAACAGAAATCACACGTCGCACATGCAACTGTAACAAAGAGTACATTTCTTTGCATCCATGGAAGCTTGTCTTTCTTGTAGTGAATCTTGTCAATCACCCATACTTCCTGTCACCCATGTCTTACACACGCACGTACACAAACAACACACTTTGTGACACGCAAAAGAGCTCGGGAGGTTCAAAATCCCGTTACGCGGAGGATCCTTTTTTTTTGGGTGGTTTTGAAAGGCTGAGGGGGAGCGAGGGCGGTTGGTTCCACAGGTAGCAGACGTCTTCTGACACCTCTTTGTCTCTGTCTGCTCCTCCATTTTGCCACCCCACCCCCTGCTGAGGTGAAGCATCGGTGAGATTATAAAAAGAGTAGGTAACAAAATGACAACACACAAGACAAAGGAAAGCGTACACCGTCACTTGTTTAATGTGGATGCTCATTAATGTGGATGTAACCTGGATGCTCATTAATGTTTCCCAACTTGAGACATGGCTGGGAGCAGAATGACTGTGTTTTTCATGTCGTAATAACAATGTGTGTTCAAACCGTGAGAGCACAGCCATGTTTTCCCCTCCTCTTCGCCAAAGTTTCCTCACACACAGTGGGATAGTAGGTGGTTAGTTTTAATTGCCTTGTTTGGGTTAAGTAGTGTGAACTGTTGTTAACACCAGGTTACCGAGTCTGTAGGATTTTTTCACTGGTGCAACGTGACCGATCCGTTAAAGAGTGTGTCTAAAATTTGAATCCATGGCTCTGTAATATTATTTCAGTGAATTAACATACGTGCGTACACACAGATATACGGCCTTGCATCAGAGTTCATGCTTAACAGTCTATTTTCTATTAATTTAAGCAGAGGAGCAGACTTCATAATCTCACATATGGCATGTGTTTGCGTTTCAGAATGATTAGCATATCATTCCCCGTCGTCCAATCCCTTTCTCGGATTCTGCCCTCTACTCCCTGATCCTCCTTTGCAGGTGTTGTAAGATGTTCACTCTACATTTTAATTTAGTGATATTAGGTGAGAGTCATTTACCTGCAGGATTGTTGATCATTTCAAGGAGCCTGTTTTAGCTTTTAATCAGTTGCTTGTGTGCGTGGGTATGCATGTGCATGCACAGTCTGCATGTGCTAAAGATCCACCTTGTGTTGTCGTGTTATATTATCAGTATAGTATAAGCCTGTGGGTGTGCGTGTTTGTGTACACTGTGTAGACCGTACAGTGTGTCTACATGTCTTGTGCGTCTGGGTTGCTGAGCGATGGTCTCAATGGGAGATTTATTCGGAAACCTAGACATGTGGAGGAGTAAATATTTGTCATCTGGGGGCAAACATACATCAGTCAACCTCCTGGCAGATTACATGCTAGAAAGAGGAGGAGAGAGCCTGTTCTTTCAATGTCCATCTCTACTTCTAGCTGTATTTTCAGATAGCTTACACACTCTATATTACATGGTAAAGAATAACACTATGGTTCATACACTATCTATAAATATAGGCAGTACTAGAGCCCTGCGGGGAGATTAAAAACCATCTAGAAAGTAAGGGGCGAGGATTTTGCCCTCGGTAAAAACACGTACGGTATACCACGGAACCAAAGGCTTGTGGAGGAATTACGTTTTGGTTGTGTTGACAAGGCAGCGAAACATGAAATGGTTTAATATTGCGGATAGTGATTTTAATTGAATTAATTTCGGAAGACATTGTAAAGTCTGATGGTGTCATAAAGCACATGTTATGGCAGCTATTCATCATTGTGATGTAAATTATACCCGGTGATTGCTCAATGATGCCTTCCTTCAGGGACATGACACTGATAAAAGAATTTAATTGGTTCTAAAAGGGCACGCAATGTGAACGGGCCAGGGAGGGGAGAGGCGGCGGCGGAATCCGTGCTTTCGACCCTCCGTTGAAATGCAACACACACTAAAGCGTTTGTAGATCCCACCCTCTCCAATATTCAGGTCTTTAACATCTGGTGGCACACCAATGTTGTGGTTAGTCCACTGATTTATGAGCAAATGTATGGCCAAAGGAATGCCAGTTTAGGCGAAAAAGGTGTGCATAAAAAGAAATGGTTGTATTAATGCTTTATAGTTTTTGCTTATAGAATTGTAATGTATAGTAGCATAACGTCTGAAGTAACACAACAGAAAGGAAATGGACAAGAATGTCCTGATACTGTTTAGAATGAAGTTGGCATATCTGCAGTAATCTGTAATGGTGTTGTGAAAGTTCTTGGTTGCACACTCCATTGATTAGATCTCCGTGTTGTGATGCTCCTCGGTGGCTGACTTTGGGTGAACATGGCAAGTTGAGACAGATGAGACTCTGGAGGGTCTGTCTGCTGCTCTTGATGTGGCCTGGACCTTACGCCTCAACACACTGGCAGCTGCTGCACTCCTCTCAGAGTCTCAGAGTGCAGTGTGTGCGTGTGTGTGTGTGTGTGTGTGTGTGTGTGTGCACGTGGGTGTGTGTGTGTGTGTGTGTGTGTGTGTGTGTGTGTGTGTGTGTGACAGGGTCACCGTGGTATACGCCGGAGAACTGCAGCTGCAGCAAATATCAGGTCGCCACCTAATATGGCTGTTTTTAGACACACAGGTCAAAAGTAGCAGGAGAATGTTTGTCAGATTGTAAAGTAGTTTTTTAAGAAAACGAGGTTCTTTAAAAATGAATGTCGACTCCGAAGGGGTGATATATGTAGTATACAGTGCAGTGTATTGAGCATTCGTTTTATGACCTTCATAGAGTAATTTATGATTGAACAGACATCGGCACTACCCAGGGCTGGCATAGTATTCATCATCTGCTGGACTAGACAACTCTCTGCAGAAGGCACCACACAATGTCCATTATGTGTGCAAGCGGTAAAAGAAAAAGAGAAAGAAAAAGAAGAAACGACCCAACAACATTCTTAGATGCCACATACTATTAATCATGGTTCTGGCCAATCACGTCAAGGGGTTTGTAATGCAATTCCCATAGTGCTACTCTATGTCCATTTGATTTGTGCACTGACCCGCGAGGACTTAGTTAAGTGTCCGATATTCAGTTCCCTTGTGTATACTGCGCGTGTGTCTGCGTGTGTTTGTGTGTTTGTTATTTTAAAATAAGTGTGTTAGAATTATATTGAGTGTCATGACAATAATGTAAGCCAATTTAGTACCATCAACCCTCCATTATGGCTCTGATATAAAGCAGTGCGTGACTGGAATGCCTTTCAATGAAATGACAATTTACGTCTCTGAAGAAATTAGGTCTTTAACCTCATTAACCTCAACTGCATGCACTAAAACCGACTACAAGCTCAACACAAACACCCCCCCCCCCCCCCGTACACACACACACAGGATGGTGCACATATCTAGCTTAAGGTAGTACACACCATGTTTAGCAGTTTAACATCCACGATTGACAGCTCAACAACCTTTTTCTACATCAGAGGTTAGCCGTGAGAGTTACATTAACATCTGCGGCTTACCCTTCAGCTCACCTTGGCGCCGCTCTTCTTGGATTCAGTCCGTCTGTTCTCCCATGTCTCTCTGAGATGATTAACCTGACAGGTGTGAGGTTAGGGCTAGCCCAGTGTTTTAGCGGGGCTGTCGTCTTCAGTCTACGGGGAGTACAGGAGGTCAGCCGGGCCGGCTAATGGCTATCTTCACCAGGCCGGCAGCTAGCCCATTAGAACGAGCTACTATCATTAGGGCCAGCTCACTCTCAAAGAACCTGACCCGCTCGACCCACCGTATTTATCAGCAAAGTTTTAGTCATTCAGTTAAAGCAATTATACCCACCATTCACGATGAACTGTGGCCTCTCCTAAACACACTCCTACACACAAATGCACACACATAAACAGCCCGCCCCCAAACAAACACGGTGAACAATGACAAGTTCATTGCTGAGGTTGTGGAAACAGAACCGCTCCATTAATGACGTTTTTATCGCTCCAAAAATACGTTGTGATTACAAAAAATATGCAGGAAAATGGGGGGAAGAGTGTCAGAGAGTGATGTATGTCCTTCGTTGGACACAGAACATTTAGTTTTCATTAAGAGTTAAAGACGTACATGATACATTAACGGGGTTCAGTGGCGGTCGCGTCGTGCTGCACCCTGACGAATTACAAACTCTACGACATAAAAGACATTGGGGTGGGTAGGAAAAAAAAGAGGAGAGAGAGATAGGGAAAAGAAAGATAGCCATTAATTGCAAAAAGACGCCCGAGAAAAGCCAGACGTTCGGATAATATCTTTGTACCAGAGATTGGTGTTTATGACACCAGCTCATATCATTGCCCGACCTGGGCGTCGGCGAGCTCAGCGGCGAGGATGAACGTGGGATGAGTGAAGGAGAGGAGAGATAGAAAGAGAAGAGGAAAGGTCAATGGAAGCGTTGGTGTTTCATTATGAGAGATGGTGGTCTGTCCTCTTAGCCCTCGTGGCCGCGGAAGTGATGGAGAAGGCAATAAAATGGCCGATGTGTATCTCCGGTATTGGAATCAAGGCAGTAACTTCATATTACACTCTTTTAAGCCCGGTTCTATTTTGGCATTTAGTGGCCTGCCATGGGATTTGGTAGTGGGAGGAGCGGGAGGGTGGGGGGTTATGGAATTTCTTTTTGTTAAAGATGTTGACAGTTTTCGCTATTGTTTAGCTCCCATTGTCAGGGGGCTATTCAGGTACTGTCATTGTTATGGAGCACAGGACCATTGTGGGAAAAGGACTGTGAGCACAAATCCTAGGGAAAACATAGCTTTGTTTCTCTCTTCTTTATAATCTCCCGTTTTTCAGGAAATTGGTAGCCAGTAGCAACCCCCCCCCCCCCCAAAAAAAATCCCTGCCGTTTCAATACGCTTTTTTCAATGTCAGACCACAGCTGACAGTGCCTATCTACCTGTCTGGTTGTTCGTTGTGTGGGGTCCCCTCCTCCAGCCCCACCTCCTCCTGCTGAATAGGGGCCAGAGTGAGAGTCCTGGATGGAGGGCTGTACAACTCCGCGTGAAGTGGCCTAGTCGGTGAGACACAGGGGATTTACAGCCGCCTCTCCCTCAACGCGGATTGTTAAAGCGCCGTGATTAAGCGCCGCGGCTTCACTCTCTCCTCCTGGCACAGGAAGACGGGCCCTTTCCAAGGACAGGACAGGGAGACATGCTCACCCTGACAGACTCTTGGGCTCTCCTGTGTGTGTGTGTGTGTGGGTGTGTGTGTGTGTGTGCGTGTGTGTGTGTGTGTGTGCGCGCGCGTGTATCTTTAGTTCTCTCTCCTCTCTACACTCGCGCACATTTGAGGCGGTTCTCTGGATCTTCTAAGGTTGAATTGGCCAAGGACGGTGTTATTTTAGCTATGAGGCATTTCAGAAGCGTACACTTTACCATCGGTGGAGTCTATTGTGCAGCTGTCTCTTTTAATTTGTTCGTCACGTAACAAAGGCCACAGCAGCCTAACCCAAAAGCAATGAGATGATTAAGAAACGTATTGAAAGGTTACCAAATTCGGTTTCTGCTCCTTCAGATTTTCACCTCTCGTGTCTCTCCCTGCAGGCTCCGAGCACGCCGCCACGGCAACACTTCCTGCCGCCTTCACCGACCTGTTACCTCACTTCCTGGTGGAGCCGGAGGACGAGTACATTGTGAAGAACAAGCCGGTGACTCTGACCTGTCGCTCCACCCCGGCAACGCAGATCTACTTCAAATGCAACGGCGAGTGGGTCCACCAGGACGACCACCTGATTGAGCGCACCATCAACCCCGCCACAGGTACTTTGACATGGGTCCCCACTATCTTTTTGCATTTTATATTTTTTCTCAAATGTACAATAATCATTTGGGGGGTTTAACACTTTTAACTTTTATCCTTTGCCTAGCTTGTTTTATTCCCTCATCTGTTCTTTTTTCTAGACATTGGCCATCTGTCAGTCATTTCTCTGTCTGTTAAAATAGGCCTCCGCTATGACACATGTGGGTTTGGGTGTGTCGTTTTTTTATTTGCGTGTGTGGTGTCATGGTCGTAGCCAGTGGTTACAGTTGTCAGCGAGGCTGAAAGCTCTGTCTGTTTGAGCTTGTCACTTTCATAATAATAAGCGCATTGGTTTGTATCTCAGAAATCTACTCCATCTCCATGGAAACCTGCTATCTGGCATACCATAATGGTTGTTTGTTTTCCCTTCTCCTGCGCCACAATCCCCGCGCCCGGGAGATAAACATGCATGTCACTGATGTGCCGTGATTCAGAACTGATCTGTAACTTCAAACCTCCAATTCACAGCCTGACAGCTGATTGTGAACAAGCGACGTGGAAATGACGAGGCCTTGGGAAGAGCAGGAACACACTTACGCATTTAAACGCATACACACACACACACACACACACCCACACACACTTTTAGAAGCGTATAAACAGACACACACCAATGAATACTGAATATTTTCACTTTTGCACACAGAGACACACAACAGCGACACACAAACTCAGATGTGCACAGAACTAGACAGACACCTTAGTATTTAGTCGCAGGATAAATGCTTATCCAACACCATAGAAGAGTCCACAAATTTGTTGTGGAATATTCTGCTAGTCCGCAAACCTCTCCTGCACTTTTTAGTTTGCACTGCTTTGCATGCTGTTTAAACATCCAAAAGTCTTTAACACAAGATTCCTTGAGCGTGGGATTATAATTTGAGCAGAAGAGACACTACCTTTTCTGACTATTACACACGGTAATCGAACATGAATCGCTTTGTGCCAATAATGGAAGTATTCTGATTTGATTAAGGACTTTGAACACAATTCAAGTACATTAGCATGTAACGTGTATTTTAATCAATAATGCTTTGGGACCGTCTTTGTTTTGGATCACTGTTGCGGAATTTAACACTGAAGCTCAGAATAAACTGACTGATTTGTGAATTGATGATGACTATTGTTGGCAGGTTGAATAAATAACACGAATTAAGCAAATTACAGCAAAACCGCTAATATACTGAAGCACACATGCTAAAAATATAAAACAAACATGGATCTTTGTTTAGGCTGTGACATCTCAATTTGTTTTGATTGAAATTAATTCTGGAATTTCATTTTATTAATCACTGAAAATAGCATAGACAGATCAAAGACTCCCAAAAAGGAGGAGAAAGAAACGATCTCATTGCTCCTAGCTGCAGTTGAATTATTCCTTAACGATTGCAAATATATTTTAAACAGGCTTTATGAAACGTTTCTCAAATCTGATTCTTAATGGGTTAATAACACTGCCTAGCTAGCTTGGTTCAGGCATGGATGCATCACGTAAAGGGACCCTAATGTAAGATTTGGAATATTTCCTTGTCTAGCATTGTTTTATCACTCGGAGGACATGAAAAAGTTAAATCTGTGCCTTGTGCATTTTCTCTAGTTCACCTCTGACAACACATCTACCCTATTTTACAAGCTGTTCTGAATTGCAGCGATTTGTGACGTAGAAAATGGGAGTCAATCTAATTGGTCAATCACGGACTAGTAAAGTCGAACTACTCTGGTCAGAGCCATTACAACAGCGGAGTATTACTCTCCTTAGCCAATAACATAACTCAGCTAATGAATGTTAATGAGCAATGGGCGTAAACTCTGTTCACCACTGAAAACGGCATTTGAGTTGGAAGGGAAGAAAGAGGCACCCTAGAATAATTAATAAAAAAATTATTTCAAATATTATTTATTATTTTATGTTCAAATACTTTTTAATGTGCTTCATAGACCCTAAGGAAGCACACAAAACTTTATGATTGTCTACATTATGGGCCCTTTAAAATAAATGATCAACGATCAGTGGAGTGTCCCTTGCATTGTATCATACAGCTAATAGCATTTAACTGAACCGTATGTCCATCATCGAATATATATTTGGCTAATGTATTTTTAACCTACGTGACACAATTCTAATGCAATAAATTTTGCTGGATTATCAATACCTTTCTACAGTTTGCACATTATAATGTCTGTGGGAGAATGAACAAATCGCCGTTCGGATCAGGCAATAAATTTTGCTTGAATTGATACATTTTGAAGATTAAAGTGGCTATATGCGACACTTTTGTATTAATGGATTACCAATACCTTTCTACAGTTTGCACATTATAATGTCTGTGGGAGAATGAACAAATCGCCGTTAGGATCAGGCCTCTTGAAGTCTCAAAACTGTGACGAATTGCTTTATGGCACAAGGAAGTGTGTCACTATATCAGGAAGAAAATATCAACTTTGTTTTAGTGACATACAGTGACCACGAGCATTCTGCATATCTTCTTTGCCATGGTTAGGTAAAAATAATTACACTAAGCAAATGTTAGGGGTTCCCAAAACCAGAAACTACATACACCTGCTTACCAAATAACAAGTTGCACAAAATAAACTGTACAATTTCACCTCTCAACTCCATGCGTCTTACGTTAGAAACCACTTAAAGTCTTTACAGTGCACATGTAAAGGGGAGGGGTAAGTAACCTTAGTAACAGTTTAAGGGCCAGGCTTTAGTCTCTTCAGTAACTTCCACTTAACTAAAGGCGTCGTTTGCGACACAGAATAACATGCTAATATGAGCGGATTAGCACTGCTAATTTAGCAGGGCGAAACATTTGCCTGGGGGCGCGGGGGAAGGGGGGTGGGGCAGGGCCCCCGAGGCCTCGCGGCCCCCCAACATACTCGGCGCCTAGGCACACAGTCTCTCCTCTGTAGCACAGCACTGGGGTGGCCTCCATCTTTCGAATCCCCATGAAGTTTCCAAGGCCTTGGAACACGCACTCTCCGCATCTCCTTGGCCCCCGAGCCTGTGATGAATGTGTCACATTGAGGCTGTGGTGAGATGAAGGACACGTGGATGTCCAGCCCGATGGCTCCTCCAAGGTACTCCCATCGATCTCTCAAACACTCTGCCTGTTTAATGTCAGCGCCGCCTCGAGACATTTACTGATGGCTCGCTCTAATCCCCCCCCCCCCCCCCCCCCCGGTTTCCCTGGGAGAAACATTTGAGCCACACATACCAGCCAACCCAAGCCCTGGGTATAAGCGCATGTTTGTTTGTGTGTGTGTGTGTGTGTTTGTGTGTGTGTCAGTCTTACACCCTGCCCGTCACAGTCACAGTGGACTCTAAACTCTTAACCGTTTCCAAGGCGACCAGGACTTCTACTGCTGCCAGATATCAACATGCTTCGTTTAGAGAAGGGAAACCAGCAGTCGGACAGAAATTGATTGACAATTCACACAGTGCGAAATTCTAAAGTATAGCCTCCCGGCAAAAAGAATAAAAAATGTATATATGTATATATATATTTTGCCTTAAGGGCACATTGACAGCAATTATGCCTGAAGTGCAGTTGCCCCCTGCCTTAGCTCCACACTTAGACAAAGAGGACGAGAGTTTACGTGTTTTTCTCTCCCACAGGAACGAAGTCAATGTGGCGTGTTGCAAATGCTAACACTCCATTTCACGGATCCATCCCAGCCAAGAGGCTTTTTGCGATATCTCTCTGCTCTGTTCTCTCTGACAGGGTGATTTCTATCAAGGATGCGGCTGTCTTTGTTGTGTAAATGAAAGTGTCCGTTCTCCACACAGCCCTAATGCTTTAAATTTGAACGTTAAAACATTGAAGATGGGCTTTGGAAACATCCGCGCAATGTAGATCAGGGTCATCGTCTGGAGTCGACTGAGGAGAGGAGTGCTTTTACCTTTGAAGTTGCCTCAAATTTGCACTGACGTCCTTGGCGTCTGAGTGAAAACATTCATCCGTGCTGGCTAAGTGGCCATCATAGAGCCACGTATATGCTTTGATGAGATCATTCATATGCAGACAAGTGGAGGTCTCGTATCTCAAACTGTTCACTCAACCAAGAGATGGATGCGGAGATTGGATAGGCGATAAATAGCTAATTGTGTGTCAGACTAGGGGACATCCTTCAGTCCGCGGGCCGCCCATCGGCCGGGGCCCGGACGGCCCAAGGTAATGTTACCTGTCTGGGGAGGCGACATCATACCGCCTAATGGTCTGACCTCTGTTCTGACGAGGCGGCCCTGGTTGTTCTATCCTTATTAGCGCGTGAGAGACACTCGGGAGACCCGACAGCGTTCTCAGAACCTAGCGTCGCCCGGGGTTACCGCCTCCCGGTCACCGCTCCGCTTTCTCCACCCTCCAGCCCCCCCGCTCGTCCCAATCTCGAGGGCTCCTTTTTGGCCGAGTAGAGGGGAAGAGATGTCGCAATTTGTCCTTCCTCTCCTGGTATCAATGTCCAATATCGATCCATTCCAGGGAGTCTATCGGTTCTCATTACCTGTCCTCAGTAACTTATCTCAATTATGGGGCAGCAATTGGTTCTATCTCTCCTATCTCTCTCTCTCTCTCTCTTTCTCTCTCGCTGTCTCTCATTTCTCTTTTACAATGTCTTCAATGGCCCTGTAGCTCTCATCCGTTTTCTCTCCTTACGGGAGAGGAGTGGCGGGAGATGAAGAGGTCTGGCACTGCCTAATAAAGGCATAAGCCATCTGAGGGAATCAATGGTGACAGTTTGTTTGCATAGATTAGAGGACTCCGTCGCGTTATGATTTCTCATCAGACACTCCATAGAGACCGGGGGAGATTGACATGTGAAAAGCACAAGATTGTTGTATAGGCCGGCACATTTGATTGTGTTTGCGTTTCATCTGCCATCATTGATGGAAGTGATTTTGATTCCGCAGCCCCGTTGTCGCCCTGGCACAGAACCCTCTCAGCTGGAAAATACATGCATTTCCGATTCCTTTCTGAATAGACCTGAACGAGCGACTTACAGCGATGGCCAGAGATTAGATTTTGCCTGCTGATTGAAATGATTACGTACAAGGTGGTGAGGATAAAAACACCACATGATGGAGGGGGGAAAAAAATCAAGTCCTGCACAAGGTCACCTGCAATATGGTGGTGGGGGGGTGTGTGTGTGTGTGGGGGGGGGGTGTTCGTATGCTCCCTGAACCTCCTAAGACATGCTGATGTGTAATGTGCACACGGACCTACACACACACACACACACACACACACGCACACACACGCGGCAAATACACTCACCTTCTCCCGTGCTTTGTGTACACGAAGCAGTAGTAGTTCGCACGTCGCAGTATATGAAGTCAGTTGTACAGTACTTGGTATGATACGCACTCTCCGAGTCTCTTTAACATGCAAAGCTCTAACTCCTGATACGCGCTGACCTCAATAGGAGAATTTGACCTTTCATAATAACCTCTGGGTTTATCAGCGGCTGTGGCCCAATCCCACCGCTGCCATCAATCCTTTCATTTCTAAATACCAAGGTTTTACGTGGCCAGTAAATCTCTTAAATAATCTGGTATTTTCTGGAGAGGACTAATATTGGGTCCATGATTTCCCTGCTCTCTCCCACACGTCTTAGCCAGCAGGAAGATTGAATTTGTATAAAATATGTATTTTTCGGTTGACCAGATCCTGGATTTTTAATGTGATGTTGTAATTCATTTTTTTGGTTTGGGGATCTAAGGGGAGATAAGCCGGTCTTAACTTGAGCCAATCTCTAACCTTCCTTTTAATACCTCTAAACGTATCCATTAGATCAGCCAATCATCTCTCTCTTGCGCTCTCTCTCTCTCTCTCTCTCTCTCTCTCTCTCTCTCTCTCTCTCTTTTACCACGTTTCTCTGTCAGTCTTCTTTTCCTTTCTACTTTCTGTCTCTCCCTATTTCCATCATCCGACCGTACATAGGTCAGCACATCCAATATAAGTCGGGATGAATGGCCGTTATTGTTGAACAGACGATTCCATCAGCTTAAGTCACTGCACTGACATTTAATGAAACGCCACAGCGGAGACCAACTCCCAACTCCATTTTGGTAGTGCATGTAATTCTAGCCAATTTATAGACGAGGTTTAGACTGTCCCTAACAGGGAGTGGATGCCTCAACAGTGATTAAACATGATCTTTAATAGGATATCGGAGAACGATCCGGCCACAATTGAAGTCAAGCCGATAGGCTTGCTATCCAGACTCTAATGAACAGAGGTGGGAAACAGGAGAAGCTGGGGTAAAAGGACGATATAGTCCCGAATGAAGGGAATGGCCTTGTACCACCTGCTAAGCATCGATCAATAGCGAAGGGGACTAATTGATAATGCATTATTAGCTGCATCTCCATAATGGGGCTTGTATTTCATCCTGTCCTGCGTGGCAGGCCGAGGGGGAAAGGATTTGGCTGCAAAGCACCGAAAAACAGATGGCAAGGTCAATTGTTCCTGTGACACATCTGCCAGCATGTTCCATTAGGCTTCCTCAGGAGGTCAGCGCAGTGGAGTGTGTGTGCGCACGGAGGTGTGTGCGTTTGCACATGTGTCTGCATGTGTGTGTGTGTGTGTGTGCATGCTAGTTAGTGTGCATTTGTGTGTCTCTCCGTGTGTACAGTTGAATGAGGGACATTTCACGGCACGGCAACACACGACTACCCAAACGAGACAACGTGAGCGGGAAATAAGCCATTAATTGTGTCATGTTTTTAATTTCAGAACACGAGCCGGCTCCGTTCGTTTGACCTCTGGCCGTGGAATAGTGTGATTGAGGGAATTTTATGCAAACAACTCCTTGTTTGCTGATAGTTTGTTGATGAAGCGAGGGCCTTGTCACACGAGGTATGATTTTGGCGAGATAGAACTCATTTGGAGGGGTGTTTAGAAAAGCATTCTTACAAAGCCTTTAAAGACAACTGACAAGTCACAATTGAATAGAAGGAATAATACATTATGGAATTAACAGCAATTAGTGGAACAGAGGCGGGAAAATAATAATAGACCATTGTCAAACAACACCAACAACGCTGGCGTTCCAATCTCCCACTCAAAGCGTCGCCTTTGTCCTCCGAACAGAAACCCATCTCGCGTCTGTCTCTACAATGGCTTTCTCTAAAGTAATTACATATTTTTCACTCACACAAAAAGCTGAGCGGCCTTCACTAAAAGTTGGAAGGCTTGCAATATTCATACCAGTCCTTTTATAATGGTCACATGTGTTTACCCCTCCACTCTCCTATGCTTTCTTGTAAATCCATACTGCGAGAAGGATGGATTATCAAAACAGTCGCTGACCACTTGAGTGTGTTGGGGTATTTATTTAGTGTATGCTTAGTTAACTCATAAGTACACAGCTGAAGATACACACATTTGTATGTATGTGGGATTTTGTGGGATTGTCTGTGCGACGTGTTGTGTGTGTGTGTGTGTGTGTGTGTGTGTGTGTGTGTGTGTGTGTGTGTGTGTGTGTGTGTGTGTGTGTGTGTGTGTGTGTGTGTATGCGTGTTTACCGTCAATGGTATTTATCGTTTTAATATAATGAATTCAAGGTGTGGTTCTGTGGAGACTGTTTGATCCTTTGTTCTCTGCTCCTCTGCGATGCAACCTCAGAATGTGAATGAGCACTGTACTCAAGGATCAACACGAGGATGTTTGACAGAGAGAGCTTATTTTTAACGCCTGACATCAATAATAATTATGTCACAAAGAGAAAGTCAGGTGTTCCCATGGCGTACCATTTTGACAACGGGAGACAAAAAGGAAATGCATTATTTTTGTTTTTGTTTTATCCGTGGCCTTTGCAGTGACATAATGTACATCAACTTAAGGTGCTCTCTCGTTTTTTCTCGCTCCCTCTCTCTCCGTCTCTGGAAATGAAAGGTGGGAGCATCACTGACGCTGACAGCGAGATAGGGAACGAGAGGCAAAGTGGGAGTTGGTGTTGCCGATCAGCACCTGCGCCGCTGAAATTGGTTTAAAAATAGGGAAGACAGGAGAGCTAGGAACATGACAGCTAAATAGTCCATGGAGATTGTTTTGATAGGCAGTAGGATTCAGTGGCTGACAGCGTTAGACTCGGCACATTTGGCCCCGAGGAACGGTTTCAACAGACTCACTTGATACGGCGTGCTCAAACAAACATGGCCTCGCTGTTCTCCTCCCTCCGTGTGTCAACCCTGCAGACGCGTGGCAGTGCTGCGCGGGGTATTAGGTGTGGCGCCACAGCGAGCGGTAATGTAGTACCGACCGAGGAGAAGAGAACAACTGTCAGTCCACCACATTATCTGTGAACGCCGCTAATGGAAGGGGATGCATTGCTAGGGAGAGAGGGAGAGAGGTCTTGATTACTTTTTTTTTGTTAGTTCTTTTCACCCTCCTGTGTTATTTGTTAAAAGCAAAGTTCATGTAGAAATGTGGATTATTTTTTTTTTAAATATGCTGACGTCTTTGTGAGGCAGTGCACAACCGCAAGCGAGGTGTCGAGCTGTCACTCCAGTTCTTATATGAACGTGCATGCATTATGAATTACTTTTAGGACTCATTATTTGCAATATTGTTATATCATTTTTTAAAAACATGATATAAAGGAGAATGTAAAGGTTGAAAGGATGTCAGCATTTGTGGCAGAATGTTAGAATTTGAAGCAAGTAAAAATAATAATTAAATCGGAACCCAATTAAATGAAGATGTAGAAACTTTCTTGCCCTGGCTCCCCTCTGGCTGTTTCACAGCTGAACCCTGTGTTTGTTGTGTTGCTGCGTATTTACATTCGCCCACGCGTCTTCAGCGGATTACCTCAGAAACCTTCCGACTCACTCAACACTGCAGGCCAAAGACCAAAGAGGGACTGAGGGGTGGTGGAAAAGGATGGGTGGAAATCCGAACGTAGCACGTTCTGTGCCGACGGAACGCGCGCTGTAGGTAGAGTGTGGGGTAGGTAGGTGGAGTGTGGGGGTCTCGACGGGCATATGGGATGGGAGACCCCCTTGTTTACTCCTGGGCCTTTGGCCATGTCAAACAAGAGGGACGGGAAACATGTTCGCCCGGGCAAATTATCCCTGCTTTTCATGCCGCTAGCGTGCTATCAGATCCTCCCACTCGGTGGAGTGTAATGGAAGCCGAGGCGGCGCGGCGCTCCGAGGCCTCACCTCGGACGTGTTCTCATCCCAGGTAGGACAAGGTGTTTGAAGGAGATAAAGAGGCAGACAGAGGCTGGGGCCCAGGCTGATGGAGGTCCCTGTGAGCCGCCGGGCCCCTAGCGCAGGCGGGCGGTCGGACTGCTGCACCTGGAACCTCCCCCACCGCCTCCGTCTGTGACACCGAGAACGCCGAGTCCCTGCCAATCAGGCGCTCAGAGAGTCAGATAAAGATTAATTACATCTATAGCGGCTAGTGGTAAAGGAGAAGGGTGCTGTGATGTCACCTATGGTTCGGCATTAGGCGTGTAAATACACAATTGGCCTGAGGAAAAGCAGGTTCAAATTACATGTAAAAAAAAAAAAAAGAAGATGACTTCGTCTTTTCATGCTCCCGTTAAAGTTCTAATCATAATATGTGGTTTGTGTGCGTCTATACTGTGATGTTGTACAGGCATGCATCCACAGCCCTAGACAAGCTATTATTAGGCTGTAGTGTGGGTATGAACAAATTCATTATCACTTTTGAAAACCTGTGAAAACCTGTGCATCTGAAAAAAAATATATATAACAATGTCTTCTGTGTACAGCTGCAGTACTTTGTTGTGAGATCTTGTCTGCCTGCATGTTAATATTGTTAGCATCTATGACTAATGTAATATTTCACAGAGTTAGCACCCCCCCCCCTCACGAGCTGCAAAGTGTAAATCATGCAATTATTAAAGGCAGCAGCGGAAACATACCACTCTCTTACCGGGGGGTTGACACCAGATTAGACTCATCGTCAGGGAAACCGTCTGCTCACGGTCACGTCAGAGCCGGCAGGAATCATGCAGCATGTCATCCCTAGCGAACGCTGAAATACACACGCCGCGCGAAATTACTAGCAAGTTGTCGACTAACGTAATAACACAAACATTTATAACCCCCACAAATTTTTTTTTTAATATTCAGAATAGGAAAACAAATTGATTAGTGTATGCAGGCTTTTCTCTGTGTCTTTCCCATGCCTTTTACACAGCCTTGCCTAATGCACGTATGCTCCGGCCCTCGTACACGTGGGTGAAGCCGCTGCTCTGCAGATCCACCATCCCGAGTATCCTTGAGGTGGCATTGGCGTGAACCCCCGGCCCTCTGATTGGAGCGGTACCTGCTTGCCTGTTTTGTCGGCCATGAATAATCTGTAATGGCAGGTGGAGCTGCCGATTAGAGGGGGGCCTTGGCTGGCAGGGGGGGGGGGGGGGGGCAGGGACGGGGGGGGGCGGACTAGGCGGCGCATTCATTGTGGAGAGTGGACAGCTCAATCAAAAGGAGCACTTGAAAAGCTGGTCATAACCGGAGGCGGTGCCTTGACCCTGAACACTGACCCACTGACTGAGTCACAACCTCAGCTGTGTGTGTGTGTGTGTGTGTGTACACCCCCCACCCCACCCCACCACCCCACCCCACCCCCCACCCCCGCCGAACGGGACCACCTCTGTCTGCTCTGTTCACTTAACAACCTCTCTCTTTTTCTCTTTTCTTTAGTTAGGATTTCTCCCTGCCATATTTTTGGGGTTTATTTTGTCTCGCTGCCTGTAACTCTCTATCTCCTATTCTCTCTATACAGCCGCCCTTTTCTCTCTTTCTCTCTCTATCTCTCTCTCTCTCTCTCTCTCTCTCTCTCTCTCTCTCTCTCTCTCTCTATATATATATATATATATATATAAATATATATATCTCGCTCTATATCTCTCTCTACTCTCTATCTCTTACTCTCGATCTCTCTCTCTCTCTCGCTCTCTCTCTCTTCACTCTCTCGCTATCTCTCTCTCTCTTTCAATCTCTCTCTCTCCCTACTCTCTATCTCTCTCTCTACTCTCTATCTCTTCTCTTCTCTTCTCTCTCACGTTCGCTCATCTCTCTCTCTATCTCTCTCTCTCTCTCTCTCGCTCTCTGTCTCTCTTCTCTCTCTCTCTCTACTCTCTCTCTTTTCTCTCTCTACTCTCTATCTCTCTCTCTCTACTCTCTCGCTCTCTGTCTCTCTTCTCTCTCTCTCTCTCTCTCTCTCTCTCTCTATCTATCTCTCTCTCTCTCTCTCTCTCTCTCTCTCTCTCTCTCTATATATATATATATATGTACTGTATATATGAGTGGTGTTATCTCCTAGTTCCTCGCTCCCAGCCCTCTGGGCTCTCTGAGCCTAATGGAGCCATGCGTCACCCCCCGAAGGCCACTCCCCCCCCCAGGGTTCGGGAGGGGGCGGTTTCCATGACACCTGACATTCACCACATTCATGCCTCATTCTCCCTGTCACGCGGCACAGGCCACCCATCACCGCTCTACTTAAGATGGTAATGAAAGGGTTCAGCGGGAGAGGTTGCGCTCCGGTCGTGCCCTTGGCGAGCGCGTGCCCTTCCTCTCTGACCCTGGGGTGACTTGCGTACTGTGAACCATTTGAAGGGATTTCTGCGACGGCGAGCCGGCTCTTTTCTCATTTATTATTTAATATCGTGGATTGTGGAGATGTGTTTTTTTTTTCTTCCCCTTCTCTTAAATCCTCTTATATAAGGCGAGGTTTGGCGAGGAGGACGCCGAAGAGCGAGGAAAAGACTAGAAGCGAGGAGCAAAGTTTGCGCGGCCCCTCTTCCCCCCGCCAGGTTTCTTTAAATGAAACTACTCATCTGCTTTGCCGCTTCTCTGTGTGTACCTGCTCTCCAAGCCGGGTGCGTTTTTTCTGCCTGTGTAGTCACCCTGGCCTAATCCTTCTCTATCCACTGATGAATCCCAACCCCACTCACAGCAGGGATGCGGTCTAATTGAATTTCCTTGGTCACAATGAACACACAGCCAGTTCCAGTGCCTGCCTTTGATAAGCAAATGACCCCCATGGAATTGAGGTCACAGCCTGCGAAAACAAGAGTGAAGGGAAAAAAATAAAGTCTCTCCCTTCACACCAGCCCCTATATCGACTCAAGCGGGATTGATTCCAATGATGTGTTTACCCCCTGTGCGTAGCGCCTCGCTGTGCTCTGGGGCAGCATTCTCCCACAGACACACACACACACACACACACACACACACACACTAAAACAAGTGCACACACATATATAAAGACACACGTATTGTACACACACGCAATAGTAGGATGCTCCGCGTGAATGTACCCTCGTCTCGCATGGGGTTGGGGGTGGGGGGGGGACTTGTGTTGGTTGAGATAGTGTTCTGTTCACAGGATTGAAATGGAGAACCTCGGTGAGTTATATAATTGTCACGGACAGCAAGAACGCATTGTGACTTGTGGCACAGGCAAGTCCCCCCCCCTCCCCCCCACCCCCCTTTTGTGAGCGGGTCAATGGTAGGAGGCAGCGCGTAATGGAAGTTAAGCCCCGCACCGCAGTAGGACATTGAAACGGAGGGGTGCTGCACAATGCCGAGGTTAGTTAAATGAACTTATCCACTCCACTCGATTATACTACCCACCCCCCCCCACCCCCACACTCCCTCCCTCCCTCCCTCCCTCCCTCCCTCCTCATCCCTCTTGTTTTCTCTCTCCGTGTCTCTCTCTTCACGCTCCTGGATTCTTAGTGAGAGTTGTAATGCAACACAGCAGGTTCACATTTGTATTCCTCAGCTTAAACCCCAGGGAGGCTGCAGCCCAGACATCCACCCCCCCCCCCTCTCTCTCTCTCTCTCTCTCTCACTCATCCCTCTCTTCTCTCTCTCTCTCTCTCTCTCTCTCTCTCTCTTTCTTTCCCCCTGCCAACCAGCCAGGCAGCCAGCTAGGCAGCTCTGGCCCAAGGTTGTTCCCAAGCCCAGCCTCCCCCGTGTCTCTGCCTCCATCAGCTGCCTGATGACTGACTGACATGAGCTTGTATGTCGAGAGGCAGCCTGGAAGGATTCACCTTAATCACCCCTTTTCACCACACGGGGTGGGGTGGCTGCTTACATTGCGGTGTGTGTGTGTGTGTGTGTGTGTGTGTGTGTGTGTTTGGGTGGTGGGTGTCACACGGCACGGGGTCCGCCGCTCTAGTTCTCAAGGGGATCACCCAAATCCCTTGAAGCACGTCCTCTGTGAAAATGTGGGTCGAAAACGGGCGCGTGCCGGGCTGAATTAGCTGACCTACGCTCCCGGGAAGAGGAAAAGATGCTGGCAAAGCTTCTGTCCAAGTCTGGAATTCAATGTGACGGCAGAATATAAATATTCACACACCCGGTATAAGGTTTTCTTGGTATGAGCTGATTCCTAATGGCCCTACAGATCCAATTTAGTGAATGAGAAGTGGGGATGTCTTAACTAGTGTATAACAAAGATGTCTGAGAGCGGGCTGAAACGTCAGCCGTGGCAGTAACGGATGTTTAGTTTGGTTAGGACTCCTCCGGGGGGTCACGGCGAAACCCACGGCCTGCGGGGGGGCGTGACAGGGCCTAAATAAATATTGGCAGAAGTGACTCATGGGGTCATCAGCGGCACACTTTTCAATTACAGGTTGCTTTTGATGAATCGATACGCGGCCCTCTGCCTCACACACGTGTACCTCTGAGCGGTAGGATGTGGAGTCGGACAAGGTCACCTTCGCAGACTCGAACTAGAAAACCTGCTCTATTTGATTCCACCAGCGTTTCTTATATATATATATATATATATATATATATATATATATATATATATATTTATATATATATATATATATTTATTTATTTATAAAAAGCTGTGTCTGTGTCGAATTCTCCAATTTGAATATGTGATAATAAACTTTTTTTTTTTTGTTCAGAGTGCCAAGTGCGTTTGAAATGTCTTTGTCTTCCGTATTAATTGGAATTAAATGGAAGCGACTGAGTCACAGCAGTGTAACAGAAAGGTGTCAGAGGCGGCCTGCAGGTAATTATGAGGAGAGACAGAGATAAGGAAACAGAATGCAATTACCTCGACCAATCACAGCTCCAAATTGTGTCTCTGGGTATTTGTCCCCTCTTTTCCCATCATCCTTGCTCTCCATCTCCATAGAGATCTTTAATGCCTTGCACTCTGTTATTCTACTCAATACAGAAAGTAACAGCGTTGGATGTTTCAGATCTGTCGTTTCTGTCACCCTTCGTCGACTTTAAGAAGTAAACACTGTGTTTAAAAACATCCTGTCAAAGTGGTGTTTTTCTAGAGGCTCTTTACTGCACCCCTCTTTAAATACCTTGTGATAGCAGTGAAACAAAAGCACAAAAACACTATAAGATAGCTAAAACACAATATACATCTTGCAACATGCAAATGTCAACGTTCAGAACCCGAAGTGATCAGAAAGAATCCTCTGTCAGCAAAGAGAATCTTTCCCCTAGGAGGTATTACCCATGACCTTCTCACTTCACTGTACTTTTTCTTGATGTTCTTGAGAAATGAAACGGCTCAGAGCCTAAAGCACGTCAGCACCCAGCACATAGTTTCGTTGTTGTTGTTTGTTGTGTTATACATTTTTTTTGGGGGGGGGGTTGTTCTCCATTTTGGCCATGAGCGACAGGGCGTGGTGACGTGTGCGGGTCGGTGGATTCCCGGTGTTGTTGATGCTTGGAGTGGCGTTTTGGGGGCCCGGCGCTCCCGCGAGGTAATCACATGTACCGAGAGCTCCACTCCATTAAGACTGCACTGAAGGCCCGCCAGTGACCCTGGCAGCTACTTATCACTCCACTCCTGGCGGCCATGTATGTGCGCCCAGCTCTCTTCTCTGCCCTCCTCAATGACAGCCCATTCAGATCCATCCCCGAGGGGTGGGCACCCACACCAATACTTCCCCGCACATGAACATGCAATTTTGCCTTCGATTGTTTACAAAGGAAGGACACCCATTTTGTGCTCATGAAGCGGCCTGTATCCCTGCGACCAGCCACGAAGCGCGGGGCGAAGGGAGGAAAGGCGGTAATTGGCGTATAGGCTTGAAGGCCTGATGGGCGCCACTTAGGAGGCGAGCAGTGTGGGTCCATAGCTGATGCGGATGATCGTTCCAGACAGATCAAGTGGTCGAGGTGAGCCCTGAGAGTGTCACTAAGTGCTTTCAGCTAAATGGTAGTTGAAGAGGAGATTCGGTCATTCCTCATCGAGACCAAAAATGTACGGTATATATACACAGCTCGCTATGACACTGGACGTGTGTGAGAGCACCGTCAGTGTGTGTGTGTGTGTGTGTGTGTGTGTGTGTGTGTGTGTGTGTGTGTGTGTGTGGTGGTGCACGTTCGTCGACTGGCAGTGTATGAAAGGTTCAACACCTCTCTCCAAAGAGCTCCAGAGAGGAGAGATCAGACGAAGGACAGCTCCAAGCTGAGAGAAAACATGACAATCCCTTCATGAGAAAGAAAGAAAGAAAGAAAGAAAGAAAGAAAGAAAGAAAGAAAGAAAGAAAGAAAGAAAGAAAGAAAGAAAGAAAGAAAGAAAGAAAGAAAAAGAATCAAAGTAAGCAGTGTCAAGGTCGCTGCTCTGTGGAGAAAATACCACTGGCTTACAGGTCTACATAAAGGTCAAGAGAAAATGAAATGAAAAATTGGACTCCCAATATGAATCAACAAGATAACACAGAGCAATAACATCGCTGTTTCACCTGCTATACAACCAGCGCGATATTCGTTGCCTGTTTTACATATATTTATATATTTCTTTCTGTGTTTATCAGGATTTTGAGCAAGATCTCACTTAGACTTGTTTGATTAGATCTTCCACTTCTGTCTCTAAAGCAATAGACTTCCTCTCTTCCTCTTTTGTTGTCATCCAGTAATTTCTCATATACTTGAGCCTTTGTCCTCCGGAGAATAATAGTCCTGGTGTTTGTTTGCTGCCTCCCGGATGGCTGTGAGAATTTAACTGTCGCCACATTACCAGCCCCAAAATTACAACAATGATGGCCCCGAGTTGTGTTTGTTCTCCCAGTTAAAAAGCATCCTGTTTTCTAATTGATTATGGGGCTCTGCTTTGTTTGTGTTTGCCAGTGCAAAAGCAGCTCCCCCTCTCCTGGTTTAGTGTAGGGGTGTAATTGTCATCGGAAAAAAAGAATCCACACAACAACCGAGAAAGTTCCGCTCCTGTTAAGAGACTCTGAGAGACAAATGCACTCATTAAACTAAGTGACTGCATTGCTTGGGTACAAAGGATTGTTTCGCGTGTAACTACCTCCCTCGTCTTGTCGCATCTATGCTAATGTTTTGACATTTAACCACACTAACCGGTTCCTTTTTTAAATTTTTACCTTTTTCTTTTTAGGGCTGCCTATTATGCAAGTGACGATCGACATCACCAGACAGCAGGTGGAGAAGGTTTTTGGACTGGATGAATACTGGTGCCAATGCGTGGCCTGGAGCACTACGGGCACCCAGAAGAGCCAAAAAGCCTACATCCGGATTGCCTGTAAGTGCGCTCACAAAAAACCCAAGCGTATGCAGACCACTCACTTAACAACAAGTCCCCACATTACCTGATGGTAATAGCCGATGCTAATAGCGCGTAAACACAATAAGAGGGGGCACAGCCTGTGACAGAATAGGAATGAGCCTAAGGAGGGCCTCGGAGCTCATTGGCCACGTCCATTTGGGTGGCGCAAGGAATTTGAACGTGCGGAAGATTTAGTTGAATCACGACGTTATCAGGCTGAGGAAGAGCGCAAGAGAATATAACATATGCTCCGAGGCAACGCTAAGAAACGGGAAGCATGGGAATGGGATTTTCGTTGTTGCCTTTTTTTTTCTTCAAGCGCATGTTCTCAGCAGATGCACTATATCAGCAATGAGCTTTATGATGAAAATAACCGGCATAAAAACAGATTCCAAATTTATTGCCGCACGAGGATCATAAATCCGTCGAGGGAACAAAGACAGACATCCCCGGCCGCTGCCTCAAAGGCCTTTATTAGAAGAGCATTTTACATGGGAGTATTTTATAGCATTCCTCTGTTAATTCCGGCATAAATATGCATAATTCCAGACAGAACAGAACAGCGCTGTTTCCAAGACGGCAGACGTTCTCTGAAAACACACTCATTACCCAGCTTTGTGTGAGCCTCTCACAAAGTCACTAGGATGTAAGATAAGTACACACACACTCAGGGAGTCTTTAAGGCAGACCCTCACACACTCGGTCTACTTTAAGGTAGACACACACACACACATGTAAACACGTGAACACACACACGCCCCCACATAGACGCGCACACACACGCGCGCACACCCTGCCCACTGAAACCTTCCAGGACTGTTACATCTTTAGTCTCCTCCTCTCCCATTATATCGTCTTTAATTAAATTGAATGTCAAGCAGCGCTCAGCCCGTCTCCACGTTTCCCTAAGCATGATTGGCCAGGACAGGCTCAACATCTGCTTTAAGGAAGACATCCCAGTCCGCCTCGCCCTCCCAGGCTGCTGGAGGACGGGCCGGCTGACACGCTGCGGTTACCTCCGAGTCTCCATGGGGAACTCGCAGGCCAGGAGGCCCCCGCCCCTCTAGCCACCCACTTACCAGCAGTCTTTGGCATCAGCCCGTCTGTCTTGTAACAGTGGCTGTAAACAGCCCCTGCATTTACTATTTACCTCCCTCCCTCCCTCCCCTTTTCCTTAAATTAAATGTAGGCAAAGGAGAGAAGTATCCTTTTTTTATGGCCAAACATAGTAGAAACTCACAGGCTGCGGGGTTGATAAATGGCAGGACTTGTGGCTGCATGAGAGGGGGCTCCGCGAGAGGTAATGTGAAACCCCATGCAGTCCGTCAGTCAGTCAGGCATGCAGGAGCCCTTGTCCAGTAGGCACCTCGGGGCTCGTGTTTAGCTTGGAGCTCTCACACGGGCAGAGGCGGGAGATTTAGAGAGCAGTTGGTTAAGGGAGGAAACAGATGGGGGGTAGTGGGGGGTGGAGTAGGGGGTAGTGGGGGGGGGGGGGGTAGTTGGAGGGGTGGAGGGGGCCGAATGCAATTGCTTTCTGCTTGTGTCACAGGGCCCTCTGGCTCAATACAAGCATCTCTGAACCAGCCAGGCGGCTTGTAATAAGCAACATGGAGGGTGCCATGGATCTCTCTCTCGCTCTGCCTGACTTAGAGACCACTCAGAGAGCAATGCGGCCCGGCGAAAGGGGGGATCTGTTTTTTTTCCAGCCCGAGGGGTCAGCCTTTTAGTTTTGTTTATGTCTTTGTGTTTAGTTTATTTCTTTCTATTTCATGAGTGGCCCCTCTTTCCCCGCTGTCATACTATCTCTTTCTTTCTCTTTTCGTTTTTCTCTCTCTTTCTATCGTCCTCCTTGTCACGCTTTTCTCTCTCGTGCCCCGTCTCTCCGCCAGACCTGAGGAAGAATTTCGAGGAGGAGCCGCTGGGGAAGGAAGTTGCGTTGGACCAGGAAGTGTTGCTGCGCTGCCATCCTCCTGAAGGCGTTCCGCCAGCGGAGGTACTGTAGTTCCACCTTGTATGGAAATGATTCCAAATATTTTAAATAGCTTGAGGCGTAACACATTCAACTACGAGGAGAGCTCAGGTGCATTCGATTTAACTTACCTGCCTTCTTAAACAGCCTTGAACGTCTTATCCTCACTTCTAAATCAAACTAGCATAATTTCTTTTCCCTCCATGGTTTGGTGGCTGGAGGGAAAGGGAGGAGATTATCTTATGGGACATTAGTATTAGTAGTGGGGGATGTCCAGTAGTGTCAAAAATACTCGAATCTGAACCCAGATCAGTGCCAGGTCTCGGCTTCGTGCCGTTCCAGGGACATGGACACCCTGGGCGGATGAATTACGCCTCTAATTATTCCCTCTTATTGATTTATTATCACTTTTACATCTCTGGGAAGCCGTAAATCACAAAACGTCTCGTCGCCACATCACTCAGGCTTGGCTTGGAGGCCTCTGTCGCAGTTTGGCAGCTCCAAAGGCCCATCCATAATTCATGTCTCTTTGCTGCTCATTCTGTGTCTCTCTCTCATTCTCTCTCTCTCTCTCCCTTTTCTCTTTCTTTCTTTCTTTCTTTCTTTCTTTCTTTCTTTCTTTCTTTCTTTCTTTCTTTCTTTCTTTCTTTCCTTCTCTCTCTCTCTCTGTCTCTCTCTCTCTCTCTCTCTCTCTCTCGCTCGCTCTCTCGCTCTCTCTCCGCCTCTCTCTCCGCCAACTGGGTAGAGGACCAGACCGGGGCCAGCTGTTCCACCTCATATGCTACAGCACCCTCCCAGTCACAGCTAGGTACTAACTGGTCCAATAACAACACAAGAGGAGGTTAGGCTATCCACTCAGACAGCCCAGGGACTCCCATGGCCCAGCAGCCGTAGCAGCACGCTAGCAGGCTAGCCAATTTCAGGGACACTGTAGATACAGCCAGGTTGGGTGTTGGAGGGAGCTGAGGGCTCTCCTGGGAAAAGTCACTATCCACGGTCCAACCGCATAGAACATTCTGTGCACCCAATACAAGAGAACACAAGAATCAAATACAAGAGAAAATGGGGCCAGTTTTGGGGCACAATACGGGAAGGATTGCTGATTTAAACAGCTTTAGGAATAGGTGTTATAGCGAAGGCATTGTTTGGCGAGTAAGGGTCTACTCGGAAATCACAATCAGAAACCATGCCAGTCCAACGGGTACAAAGCTAGCTTACTCTTGTAGACAAAATGGTGGAGGAGGAAATGTTTGTTTCAGGTACAAGGATGACACGGTGTAAAACCACAGCAAGGACGACGACTTTCAGACAGCAGACGTGTTGAACGTTTTAGTGGAAGAATAGCGTTTCCTGTGCCATTGCCCTCGTCTTTTCTCTTTTGTATTTCAATGTATTCTACAGGTAGTGAGATTATTTAGTGAAACCTTTCCCATGTGCAATAATATCATCTTCCCTCGGCGGGGAACTCCGTGGCCAACGAGGGCTTCGGAGCGAGACGGCAGGGAGAGAATTCTTATCCATTTGCGGCAGGTTGTGACCACAGCGCCGTATTTTCAGGTGGAGTGGCAGAGGAACGAAGATCTGATCGACCCAGTGAGCGACCCCAATTTCTTCGTCACAACCGACCATAATCTCATCATCAAACAAGCCCGCCTAGCCGACACAGGCAACTACACCTGCGTGGCCAAGAACATTGTTGCCCGCCGCAAGAGCACATCGGCCACGGTCCTGGTCTATGGTAGGTAACCCCTTTTCCTTTAGCGGCGGGCCACGGGGAGGGCACCGCTCGGCACACAGTGGGAGACTGGGGGCCACGTGCAGACACGGGAATAGGGGGCTTCCAAACTCCCCAAGAGGAAATGTGTTGTGTCTGAAGGTGGTGCCCTACAGACCTGCGTGCCGGCAACTCTTAAATCCTTAATCCTCGAGTCCCTGGATGAACCTCCCGTGGGCATGATATACGAAGTCTTGATATACTAAATAGTTATTTGAAGTGGCTTTTAGATTTGATCGGTTTTTTTCCCCCGCACACAATGATTGGTTTTCTTACCTTTTGTAGCTTGTTTTTTTTCTTTCTAAAGCAAAGTAAGTGGAATTGGCCTTGGTCAGAGCACAGGATCTTTTTTTGCGTTAATTTTCTTTGTCTGGTGGTACAGGGAAATGGGAAGGAGATGTGCCTTGCTCAAGAGCGCTCTTGCATGGTCTGTGTTGGAGATTAAACCTGAAATTTCCTTTCAAGCTCCAATCAAACAGGCTTCCTCCATTTAAAGCGAATGTATAAATGTAACGTGAATATGGGAAACATTACAGTTTTATGATCTAATGTTTTGGAACACATTCATAATATATGTGTGTTATCTGTTAAGGCTGAGCATAAACCGTCTCACTTCCTTGTCCCGTCTGGATTATGCTAAATCCAGAAGGGGACAAGAGCTTTACAGTTGTAACAGCATGTTGACAAGGCATGTCTTAAGCCAGTCTCACTACCAGCCAATCTCAGTGTTTCAGTCCAGACATGGCCTCAGATCTGGGAGAAGCAATCTTCCTCCCTCTCCCTGTATCTCTCCATGTGGGGAAGCCAAGATGTGAGGAGAAATTGAATTAACAGCAAACTGTAAATAATGACTTGGCTTGATAAGCAGTCTGACCTTTATTAATATGCAGTGGAACAGCACATTTTCTACCAGAGAGTCCCAGGGTACTGGCACTACTAAAGTTTGCATACATTACCGCCCAGCTTAATTCAACGCTACATGCAAACAGGAGACTGTAATCGCCTGGGAGAGGAGCATGAAAGCAACTTTGTGTGCAAGTCGGATGCACAATCTGGCACTGTGTCCTTGTTTGTGCAGGATTCCAAAGAGGATGTTATGGGTAAATAGTAATCACGCTCATGCAATGTACATGCGCAGTTGTAGGTTTTTTTTGTTATGACTTTTTTCTATGGGAAAAAGCCTCCAGTTTACAGAGAAAGACTAGGAAAGCAGTGGAGAAAACAATTATTTCTCAATGATACATGATTAGATTTGTAGTTGGATGATGATTTTACATCTTGCTCCGTGAATTTCCGATGGAGAATTCAACCGTTGAAATTAGTGTTGAGGCAAGAGCATTTGCACCCTATTGTTTGCCTTTTATGCTGTCAATCAATAGCACTCGCACTTAGACCCAAGAAATTGCGAACAAATTGCAGGGGTGCTTCTTTGTACAATTTTATTTCTTCCCAATCATCCTGCGCTTGACAAGATGACAAATGTATCGCCATTGGAACATTAATTGAGGTGAAATCACAGCAGAACAGGTTCTATTCAGAGGGTCTGTCATTAACCTTAACTTAAGGTGTTATGCGTAGCTCTGCATAAGAAAAAGGGACCATTTACTTGGCTGAAAGACTATAGGGGCCATGCACTGGCTGAACCTTAGGTGTAGCCGGTCCTAATAGCCTTTCTTTTCTCCAAAGGAAGGGTGGTAGCAGGGCCGGGGATGCATTTTAACGAGGTCGGGTTGGCGTGGCTGCACTCTGTGCTAAGAGGTAATCAGGGGCCGAGTTGCCTGGCAATTTACCTCGCCATGGTGGGCAATCAATCGCACAGAGAGGGCAAGGAAATGATTCAGGCTAGACAAGCTCGGGGGAGATTCAGTGGGGGGAATTAAGGAAGGAGTGTGTACAAACGGAACAAGGCGGCTGTTTCGACTCGACAAATGAGTTCATTTCGGAGAGGAGTCTTGATAGTCTCAAGCGAGGATGAAGTAGTAAATATAGAAAAAGGGAATTGATTGGAAATTTGCATTCACTTGATTTGATTCAATCGGCCAGCATGATCAAATTACACCTATTACGTGCCAATACTGAAAGGGAGAGTGGGGGGGGGGGGGGGGGTGGGTGGGGGGTACGTTGCATTATCGGAAATTATACAACCCATCATGTGGCACTGTAATGACAGGTAGTCAGAATTGTTGCTTGCTCGCGGGTTTTCTCCCCATTTATAAAAGGACAGTGAAATTGCATGGTGCCATAACACTTGAGATATATCAACGGTAGGAAATCAGTGTTGGTTGTGCCAGAAGACGTTTTTAGAATGACGTAAATCATCACTATGGTACTTACACTGCTTGTAATTGGATAGACATTTCTAAGGAGCTGTGTTTCAAAAAGCCTGGAGAAAAGTGTCACTAGGCAAGGTCGGGCAACCAAAACGAAATTGGCAAATGAAAATAAGGTTTTGGTATTTGTCTCAATGCCATTCGATTTTGGAGTGAATATGTCAAATGTATAGGATAAACCATTCGCCTGAAGTTCATGACGCCTGTAAGATATTTAATATCTAGTCCAAAAATACCTGTCTTCCTGTATTTTTGAGTATAATTTAGGGTTCATTTAGGACTTTAGCAGTAGATCATACATCCAATGCCATGTTCAAAAATAATTAAATATCCATTTAAATAATGGTCTTTCTCCAAGTAATTGTACTGGACCTCATTTAATACAATATTAGATTGATTTAACTTAATAGTTTGTAGTTTTATGTGTTTTGTGCATGGAATATGTTTGGGGACAGATTGTCATCTGTAGCTCTGTCCTACCTATGAAGATACAAAGTCAGGCCCAGCAAACGGTCACGTCTGCACTTATGGTGGCCATTTTGTTTTCACTGTGGTTGGCTGGAATTCCGACTCCCAACACACTGAGACGCAGAGCTCTGGCTCCACCATTAAGTCAATTTCGCTGTGCTTGATTGTTCACAGTACTAGTCTGGTCAGGGCGTCTGTAGCTCGCTGCACACCTCTTCTTGGTCCTTGGTGCATGTCGGGTAATCCTGGCTGCTCTGTCCCTCCATTCCTCCCTCCATCCTCCTCCCCTCCCTCCGCCATCCCTCCGATTCCCGTGGCGTGCGCAGTCAACGGGGGCTGGTCCACGTGGACCAACTGGTCATCTTGCAGCGCTGTCTGCGGGCGTGGCTGGCAGAAGAGGAGTCGGAGCTGCACCAATCCCACGCCGCTGAACGGAGGCACTTCTTGCGAGGGTCAGAACGTCCAGAAAAGCGCCTGCACGGCCACCTGTCCAGGTAAATCCCAGGCAATTTCCTGTCCTGTGGCGCTTGGCTCCCTGTGCCTTCCTTTTTTGCTCCATTTTGTTAGTATTTTTTTTTTTCTTTTGCCTATCACCGCAAGTTTGGTTTGTTTGGCTGCTCTCTTTCCTCTTGTTTTTTTTTTGCTTTTAGTTGTATTCTTTTTTTGAGTTTGCCCAGACCTTAGTGGCTGGTTATAATTAGATGAGTGAAGCAGAGAAATGCCATGCGTTGTCTCGTTGGTGCTCACAGTAGCGCTCTGCAGATCATTTGATGTCATTAAGCCATGTTCATAGTTCCTGTTTTTAGTCCAAACCTCCTGCATTCCATTCTATCTCTTCAAAGAGACATTGCTACAGCAGTTTCCCTGTGTCCGGGCAGCTAGTACATCTGTTATTGTTTGGTGCTCAAGCCATGTTGTAAATATGAGCAATAAAAGACTGAATTATAGGAACCAGTGCACCACGTTTACGAGCGAGAGGAGTTAAGGCGTGCTTGATTCGACCCCCCACACCCCCCAACCCCCCCCCACCCCCACCCCCACCCCCGGGTCCCTCCCCTGTGAGGAGGCAGAGTAGCGTGGCTGATGCTGAGCAGCACATATCGATCCCTGGCAGCCAGAGATGGAAGTCAGGCCGCTTCATTTACAGGCCAACATTAGCCTCCTGATGGAGGGAGAGAAAGGGAGGGGGGAGAGAGAGATAAAACTGGAGAACGAGTGGGAGGAAAGCGAGAGATAGAAATGTAGACAAAGAACGCGTGATGGAGGATGGAAAAGTGATAGAGAGAGAGAGGCAAAAACCGATAGAGAGAGACGGCGCAAGAGAGGTGTGGATGTGTAGATGGCTGTTTGTAGAATACAGTGTGGACATACAGTCGCTGGCATTAGGCGGCCGCAGGAGAAATCACCGTCTCCCTTTGCTCTCCAAACAGCAGTGAGGGAAATCAAACACTGGCCACTGGCAGCTTCTCCTGGCCTGGAACAGCGGCCATCTTCCTCAGTCACTCCGCGGATTGGGTTGCACGTCAGTCTGCTGCGAGACGTCACCTGGGCAAGTTGTTTAAATACCCAGACGTCTCGGAACCCGGAGCTCAAGGACGAAATGGATCCGGATCGTGCCGTGTTTCGAATTAGAGCGAAATGGCGTCTAGGTCCTAAAAGAAATGCAAAACCAAGAGAACTGATAGGCCTTTATATCAGGCAGAATCGTCAGATCTCTCTAGGATGATAGACACCTTATAGCCCTATGTGTCAAGCCCATATTCCACCTGTCTTTTCCCTACTCCCCTCTCCTACACGATACGCCGTCTGGCCTTTCGGTGACAAAGCAGGATGACCGCCACAGGCTGAGAGAGTCTAAAGGTCGGCCCCGTGCACAATCATTAAGCCCACCCACCCACCCGCCGGGAGTCAGGGTGTAATTCAAACCCGCCGGGTATTGCAACAATGGAACATCAATTGCATTGTGCCCCTGCCTGCGCGCGTGCGTGCGTGCGTGCGTGCCTGCGTGCGTGCGTGCGTGCGTGCCTGCGTGTGTGTTTGTGTGTGTGTGTGTGTGTGTCGTCTGGGAGACTCTGCACGTGGGAGACGTGGCATAACCCCCCCCCCCCCCCCGTCCCCCCGTCCCCTCCGTCTGCGCTCTCCTTTTGATGAGGGATATATACTGGAGGGGTTGACCTCTATCACACCTCCGGAGCAATCCGCCTTTGTTTAGTGACAGAATGGAGCCTGTCCGCCCCGACTGTTATCAGCCCCCGCAGACGGAGCATCAGGCGAGGGGAGGCGACAGGCCCAGGTGTCTGCTTGGGGAGTGGGGTCAGGGGTTGGGCCGGCCAGTCTCCGCGGACGACCAGGTGCTATTTCTAATCAGAAGAGACACCGTGGCATCCCTGGAAGTCTGCGTGGCTTTGTTTGTGTGTTTGTTTGTCTGTCTGTGTGTGTGTGCGTGTGTGTGCGTGTGTGTGTGTGTGTGTGTGTGTGTGTGTGTGTGTGTGTGTGTGTGTGTGTGTGTGTGTGTGTGTGTGTGTTTCTGTGTTCATGATGGAGACGCCATCCCAATCCCTTTGAGGAAGAGAGAAAACCTGACTGTCCTCTTTGTGTGACACCTCAGCAGCACAGAGCGAGCAGCCTAGCCCCTCTTATTTTGTCTTATATTTAATGTGGTGTCCCTCACAGATACAGCCTTTCATGAAACTAGTTCCTGGCTTACGGAAGGTGGCCGATGAGAAAGGAGAGACTATGAAAGTGGTTGAGCTATGAGGAGCGCATCCCCCGCTTACCGAGGGAAGGGATATAACAACTGTTATTAGCCCTGTTCATACACGACCATGAAGGATTCAAGCCATCCACGAAATACTAGTGCAGGGCTCTTGCTGGCCTCTCATTACCCTTACTGTGGAGGTGGGCTTGATGGAGCGTCATTGAAAGTAGTTTTGCTGCACGGAGAGCGACAGAGAAGTGGGCGCTTTCTTTCTCCAGGTTGAAAAGCTGTGTTAGTGTTCCCAGCAAAACGTGGCCACACTCCCTACTGATGTTTCGTAATGGTGTGACCACTGGGGACACCGGATCCACGCTTTTTACCCGTACAACCCGCTTTGGATCAAAAAAAAGATCATTTATCCTGCCAGCCACTTTTATTATAAATACTTTTTTTGTGTAAAACGTAAAGTCCAAATAGATTCCAGCAATCCTCTGCCCGGGTTGTTTTGGTGTTGTATTTTAACGCAGTAGATGTCATTTTGTGGTTTTGTTTTGGAGGGCTTTGGCCTTTTGAGTGTGCATTCTCCCCTCTGCTATGCTTTACTGAACCTGTTCAGCCACTTATTAAAAGCTGCATGATGAAGCCTATTGCCGCGCTGTTTTGGGCTATGCATTAATTATCTCGCTGGAATTCTTTGTTGTTCATTAGTTCTCCCGAGCTTTTCCCGAGCTATTTTTTTTTTTTACCTATTTTTATTTTCCATGGGAACAGGAAATGTAATGTTCTGTTCCAAGTGTAGCTGTTTCATTCCTGTATGCGGACCCATTCTGCTGCTTCCTTTGAGCTGGGTAGATAGCCAGGCTGAACGGCTGGATCCTGGTCCTGTACATTCACAGCCTGTGGGGAGAAAGACTCAGCCAACTAAAAGAATGTGCTGTGAAAACAAATCAATTTGAAAGCAATAATTTGTCTCCACATTTGATTTTTATTTCCAGAGGAGCCCATGGCCACATATTGTTGTATTGAATGAAGAGATATTTTGATTCCCTCTCGGCTGCGTTTCATAACAGCACAGCAACAGAGATACACGCACTATATTGTGTTGTGGTTCTTCTGCTCCTCCACGCCTTTTCAACCGGCTCCCCACAGGCCGCGCAAGTCTGCCGTCTCTCTCCGACGGTAGATTCTATTCAACGGGTAGATTCTCTTCTTGCGAGCGTTGGCCAGGACCGCCGTCGTCTCCGAGCGTCATCTTCCTTACCTCCTGCCAGAGGACTGTGCAGGAGAAAGGCACTTGTCTGTTTTTAGTCTAAAGTCTGCAAAGTGTTTAATGAGAGTTGGCAAGGAGAGGGCTTTGTGGCTGATCAGATGGGCTGCCTGCTGTGCTGCACCCTGGGAGTAGTGCTGGGCTGTGGACTGGTGGAGAGGGGGAGGGAGGGAGGGGGAGGAAGGTGGGAGGGAGGGGGCTGACGCTGAAGCATCAGTGTTCCTGCGTGAGCAGAACAGCTATGAAGGAGACCCGACGCCCAGCTACATAAGAGCTTCTCCTCTCAATCTCTTTCTCTTTGTTTTTCTCTCTTTTTTTTCCCTTCCTTCCTATTTTTGGCCAAACTCTCCTCCCCTCGTCTCCTTTTTTTGCTACTCGTACGCCCCTGCCTTCCCACCCTCCCTCCCTCCATTTTGCTTTCTTCTCCACCGCCTGCTCTTTCCTCCGTGCCATTGATTTTGCCACTGCATTGACTTGCGGTCACAGCGGACAGACAGCCACGACAAAATGTCAACCAGGGCCCCGACCTCAGATCACACCAAACACGCTCTACACCCCCAGACTCTCCCTGTCAACTCTAACAAAGCACACAGATGTATTTCCTTTCATATGTTTTTATTTTTATATATAAATGTATATATATATACAGTACATATATATATATATTTTTGTCGGGCATTTCTATCCCTGTCAAAATAATTGAAATGTAGTTTGTGATAAGACAACAACACAAATGAAAAGTCAATTGGTGAAACAACAAGAAAACCGTACAGATGCTTGAGTTGTTTGAATTATTTAAATAGTTTACCCAAACCTCAGGCTTGCCAGGGGACCTGGGAGATTGATTTATGAGATAAAAAATATACAGACTCAGGGGCTGGCACGCATACGTGATTGTGTGTGTTTGTATGAGCATTTATGGGTGCCCTTGTGTGTGTTTGTGTCCAATGGGCTTATTTGTGTGTGTGTGTGTGTGTGTGTGTGTGTGTGTGTGTGTGTGTGTGTGTGTGTGTGTGTGTGTGTGTGTGTGTGTGTGCCATCGGCAATAAGCACTTAAGGCAAATGTGTAGCAACAGAATTGAGTGAGTAATATTTATTTAAGAAGTTGTTTGTGTTTGCTGTCTTTTCTTGGGAATAGATAAAATGCTTTTCTGAGTAAATGTGAATGGGGCAAATACAGTATTCTTACAGAAAGGGCTAACGATCGGCCAAGAGCATGAGCGTTTTATTCTCAGGGTCTGTTGAAGTGCCCCTTTGCTGCTAGGATCGCACTGTGCCCATTTTCTATTGTCGTTTTCATCACAGCATTTATGTTTAAACTTTATGTTGAACCTCTTCACACTAACCATGACCTGCTGTGATAGTGAGGTGCCGTCGAATACGATTTAAATATTCGTCAATTTAAACAGAGTGTAATCAGTAGGACTGGATTCACACCATTCTGAGTCTGTTTTTTGTTGTTATCGATTGACAGCCATTGGCACAGGCAGCGAATCCACTCGGTGTGCTGGCGTCTGTTCCCCCGTGTAACCAGCATGACCAAAAACCAGTATGCCGGCCAGCGATTCGGCCATTGCGTCGTTCCCATCAGTCAGGTGCAGCCAGATCAAAGGCCTCCGCGGGCCTCGGCGGGCCGCCACTTTCATTGGTGCCTCCATCGCCAGCCTTTGAACATTTTTAGGATTAGAAGGTGGCCCGAGTGCTGCTGGTGTTGACAGGGCACAGGGAGAAGGAGAGGTAAAAAAAAATCATAATAAAAAAATCCCCGCTGATCTTCGGAGGTAATTGTCCACCTCCTCGCATCTCCTCAAGGACGCCGCCGCCATAGGTGATCGGGCCCCGGCTGGCGGCGGCCATTGTGACTCGGAGCAGCGGAAGCCCTCAAACAGGGGGGGCCGCTAAAGAGCGGCGGGGGAGCCCCTTCGCCTTTGTCCTTGACGACGTGTCCTGTCCGAAAAGGAGGGCGTGCCACTGGGCCAGTGTATTACCGACTTAAAAGGAGACAAAACCTGTTGTGCCACATGACGGGAAATCAGATGTGGCTCCTTGAAAGCACAGGGGCTCTCAGGTCATTTCATGTTTTCTCTCTCTCTCTCTGTGTGTGTGTGTGTGTGTGTGTGTGGGGGGGGGGGGGGGGGGTTTTTTTTTGGGTTTTGGGTTTAACATACCCCAGCTAAAAAGCTTTAAAAGGTGTTTTTTTTTTTTTTTTTTTTTTTTTTTTTTTTTTTTTTACGAAGCTACAGAACTTTGTCGGCGAAGTTTTTAGAGGACGGTCACTGGATTGCTTCACTGCCTCTCCCGTGTGGACGTTTCTCCCTGCTCCGACGTTAACGAGCTAGCCTCATGGTTCTTTTTCCCATATTTAAAAAAGCCTTGTTTTCCTCTTCATTCATTCAGGGCATATTTGTCTTGAAGTCCAGTGGCTCCCCTGAGTCTGACCATCAGACAACAATGTTGACGTGATCTCACCTGCCGTCCATTTCCTCCGTGCCTGGCGGGCGGGGCCCCTTGTTGGTGCCTTAGCGCGGCTCTCGTTAGCGTCCCATCCCTCTTTCTCCGGGTGTGTGTGGAAATGTCGTTTGCATGGTCATTAGTCTCGCTTTGTGGCGGAAAAGAGGAGTTGAATTTCATCACCTCATCAGGGCAGCTGTTGATTTCATCTCTTTATTTTTCTCAGTCGCCCGTATAAACCGGTGCAGGGACAGGAGACGTATGATAATATATTCATTAGGCGGTAATTCCCTATTCAATCAGACTCATCCCCAGGATAATAAGCCCACCGGCCCACGGATGGGTCCACTCAATGCCAAACAAGGACAATTATCTGATTGGTTCTGCTCTCCCTGCCAAATGGAACCGTCTGCAGAGAGAGCGAGAGAGAGACCCGAGCTGTGTCAGCATCTCCTTTCAAACGCACACACACACATGACCGCGAAAACAACACACACCCACTCACAATCACGCTTGCTCTCGCGCAAACACTCAGTCTCTCTCCCTGTCTCTCTCCCTGTCTCTCTCTCTCTCTCTCTCTCTCTCTCTCTCTCTCTCCCTCCCTCTCCTTGTCTCCCACACAAACAGTCTCCCCCACCACAGTGGTGTCCTCCTCCAGCAATCAGCCAAGAGAGCGCGCACCTGCACAATCGGAGCCATAACAAATCCCGCGCCCCCCTAACCCCCCCCCCCCCCCCCCCCACCCCACCTGAGTCGGCGGGCTTAGTAGGCCCACGGTGCCCATTAAGACCCCCCCTCCCTCGTCCGAGGAGACAGGGAGAAACCCACATCATCACTCACCCCCGTTATAATGGGGAAGCCCACCCTGCGCCGGCCCACCCCACCTTCTCCATTTATGTTTTATTAACCAAAGCCTCTGACCTCAGTGGGGTCCGCCTGCCGCTCGCAGGGGTCCCGGCCCCTACTCGGGAGGCACGCGGCGGTTAATGAGCGCTAAAGCTTCTGGGCCTGTAGATCGTGGAGGGGAAAGGGGGGTGGGGGTGGGGGGGTTAGGGAAGGTGTGATGTGCTTGTCTGAGTCCGCTTGTGCGAGAGAGATGGATAAACAGTCTTTACGTACGTACCTGTGCGAGTGTGCGTGTGTGTGCGTGCGAGCGCGTGAGTGCTCCTGCGTCATTCTGTCACGAGTGAGTGCGTGTGTGTGAGGGTTTGCGTTTACCTGCGTCGTCTCTGCGTATGTGCGTGTGTGTGTGTGTGTGTGTGTGTGTGTGTGTGTGTGTGTGTGTGTGTGTGTGTGTGTGTGTGTGTGTGTGCGTGTGTGTGTGTGTGCGGGTGTGTGTGTGCGGGTGCGTGCGTATGCTAGGCGCGGCGGTGGTACACGTGGGGGTTCCTGCCGTCCCTCTGGCCCAGGAGAGACCGAGAGGAGACCGAGGGAGAGCTAGCAGCCACTCTCACTCTCCCCCGCCTTGAGATCTCATTAAAGCTCATGTTCCCATTAGCCCAGTGGTAACCTTCTCCAGGCCTGCCGCCATGTCACTTGCAATATCACTCCCAGCCAGAACCCCCCGGCTTCCAAAGCCAAATTACCCTCACCTTCTCAAAATGGCCTCCCTCTCCGCAGGAGTCAAGGCGGGGGATATTTCTTGTAGCGTTGCCTCCGAACCATTACGGTACACACCTATTTTCCCTCGGTTTTATTAGGTTTGTTATGACTTGTGTGTGCTATAGGTGTCATACATGATTTCTCTCCGAAAAATGCCAGTAGCTATCCACCAACTCTGCGCCTTTCAGAAATACGGCATGGCACTGCTCATGTTTTTAGAGTAACTTGCCCACCAGTGACATGAGAACATGGGGGGGAAAGTGCCAGAATCCATCCTCTCTACAATGCTGTGGCCTGGATCTAACTCCAACTAACAGGCCCACTCTTAAAAGGAAAGCTGTGTGAGTGCGTGCGCGCGCGCGTGTGTCTGTGTGTGTGTGTCTGTGAGTTTGCGTGTGTGTGTGTGTGTGTGTGTGTGTGTGTGGTTGTGTGTGTGTCTGTATGTCTGTATGTGTGTGTGCATGCATGCGTGCGTGTGCGTGCGTGCGTTCATGTGTGTGTGTGTAGGTGCATGCATGCAGCCCGTAATACAACAGGGACCAAATGTTCTCCGAGGGCAGAAATGTTTGTGCCTGGACACATGCCGTAATGGTGTGCGGACAGCTGGGGCGAGGCAACCCTCCAGCCAATCAAATCATGTCACGTTAACCACGTTATTTTCTTGTCGGATGGGAAACAAAGAAGGCATGAGTTAGGGAAATATTGCTACACGCGTTGGGTTGCCCTGCTGCGGTATGTGATGTGGTTGAGAGCGTGACTACATGGGAATTAGAGAGCGTGTGTGTGTGTGTGTGTGTGTGTGTGTGTGTGTGTGTGTGTGTGTGTGTGTGTGTGTGTGTGTGTGTGTGTGTGTGTGTGTGTGTGTGTGTGTGTGTGTGTGCGTGCGCGTATCTGTATATGCGTGTGTGAGGAGGAGATTTGCATGTAATTGGGCAGGTATGGAGTGAACCTGATGCTTTGCTTATTAGGTTTCCATTTCTGGAAAGGACGTATTTGCACAATGTGGCGTGTCAGTGCTGCCCTATCTCAGACACACACCGAGGCTTTGGCACCCGATCCCCGGTGTACCTCGCTCTTTGAGTTTCATGTTGACCCTCTGCAATGGAGCTCTGCTTGTCTCACTGAGCCCTTTCCATGTCTGTGTTTGCCCGTGAGAGCATTGGAGAAAAAACTGTGGCGTGCGTGTGTGTGTGTGTGTGTGTGTGAGAGAGAGAGAGAGAGAGAGAGAGAGAGAGAGAGAGAGGTGGTTAGTCTCTGTTCTGTCTTTTCTCTATCTGACCTTGTGCCCTCGTTGTTGGTCCAGTAGATGGAGGCTGGAGTGAGTGGAGCAAGTGGACCGCGTGCGACGCCGACTGCTCCATGTGGAGGAGCAGGGAGTGCACCCAGCCCTCGCCTGGCACCGGGGGCAAAGACTGCCAGGGCACTGACCTGCAGTCCCTCAACTGTACCAGCGAACAGTGTCCACAGAGTGAGTACAATATGGGAGGCAACAAAACATTTGAGCTTTTCTGTAATCAATATCCATATGAGTTGTTTAAGGAACATGCAGTATGTTTTATTGCTCCTGGTATTTGTTTATTAAACTAAATCGTCCTAAAGCAGAGTGATGCGAGCTAATCAATCAGAAAGCTCTGTGTTGGACGAGAGGCCTCAAAGTGTTTTCACAAAAAACTGGACCGAAATGTCTTCACATTCTACTTTGGGGCCCCGAATTCTCCGACATACACACGCCGGCCGCGGCTCCCAGTCTATCACAGAGGGATAAGCCACCCGGTCCCTCTTGTGACGGCAGTGGCCCTGCTCATTAGAGCTCTGCTCACCCGGGGGGGTCGGGGCGGGTCCCATTAGCAGGCACAGTATGGGGGCTCTGAGTAGGGCAGCCAGGCTCATTAACGCAGGGGCCTCCCGAGCCGGCGGGGCCCGAGTTGCGCGGCGACGCCGTCTGCTCACCTCCGCCAACACGGCGACACGCCGGGGCCGACCTATTAATAGAGCCGAGAATAAAAGGCGTCTCTGAGGTCTGATTAAAAACGCCACGTCGCCAGATTAGATATCGCGCCGCGTTAAGGTCAGCCCAGCCATAAAGACGACACCCGGAAGGTGTGTCCGCGCCTCACCACCCCCCCCCACCCCACCCCCGCGAGCTCGCACGCTTTTTGTTTTGTTTTAAGTAGCGCGTGTCTGCAATAAGCCTGCGTCCGTTGGCACGTGCGCGCTTGCGTCGCAGTTGTCGGCGTTCCCGCCCGCGGCCCTCGCCAGGCCGGCGCCAGACGCCGCGCGGCGTGGAGGCCGGCAGCGAGCCTCGCGGAGGACGGCAGCGAGCCTCGCGGAGGACAGGCGAGTGACAAGTGGCACCGCGGGGGGTTCCCCCGCACGGCAGATGGACGTGGAAGCGGGGGAGCGGGACAGATCAAAGTGGACGCGGCATTCAGAGCCGTCGCCTGGAGATGTGAGTGGCGTCTCTGTGTGACATCATCGCGTGGGGGAAGGGGGGTGGGGGGTAAATAGGCTTATCTATTTGTGGTGGTTAACATAGGGTTAAACGAGAACTCTCCCCACCGTACACTTCAAAGGGCCACAGCGTTATTAATAGGCATTATGAATCACGCTCCGATTGACATCATCGGATAGACTTGCGCATGGGATATTAATAGGGTTAAATGGCCAATTGGCTCATATGAGGAGTGTGTGTGTGTGTGTGTGTGTGTGTGTGTGTGTGTGTGTGTGTGTGTGTGTGTGTGTGTGTGTGTGTGTGTGTGTGTGTGTGTGTGTGTGTGTGTGTGTGAGGGGGGGGATATGTGAGGGGGGAATATATGGGAGTTTTTTGTTTTGTTTATATATGTCTTACATTGCTCTGTGTCAAATGGGTGTGTGCATAATGCAAGAAATATATGTTGCCTGCGTGTGTGTGTGTGTGTGTGTGTGTGTGTGTGTGTGTGTGTGTGTGTGTGTTTGTGCGCGCGTGTGTGTGAGTGTGGTTGTGTGTCAGAATGGAGTGAAGGACTGCCCTTGCACTGGGCCAGTGGGCTCATTCAGCCCATCATCAAAGGTCACCAGCCCATTACCCATGAGATAATACACACACACCACCACACCATTCAATGTGTTTTCTGTGCTGACACACACACACACATACACACACAAACGCAAATGTATATATAGGTACATCGACACACACAGTATACAGTATAGACCCTACACACACACACACACACACACACACACACACACACACACACACACACACACACTTGACGTTGCATTACTGAGTGCTGTCAACTGAAGGATTTCTTTAGCAATCTATTCCCAGCAGATGTGTGTCTACAGACAGGGACTGTGTGGGAAGCACATTAACAAGCGGGGAGAAAAAAAAGACGAGTCAGCAAGTCCCTCTACACCTCAACCATGTCTGAGGGCTATTATCTGAAATAGAGAAGTGCCTCCTGAAACAAAAGGCACCCCCCCCCCCCCCCACTCCGCCCCTCAAATGTAATCTAATGACATGATTCCCTTGTTCTTGTTGTTGCCATAAAGGCTGTTCACTTAAACGAGGGGATGCTGCCAGCGTCTCTCTCCGTCATTAGGGAGCAAACGTTTAAAAACAGCAGTTGTCAAAGCCTGTCACTGTTAGCTAGCGTGCGCGTTGTGCAGGGCTCTGTGATAACGGCGAAATGTCTGAACCTGTGCACCGTGGCGAGCTCAAGTCTTTCAGCTCTAAAACAAACAGATCCAAGCCGGGCGGGATCGTTTTCATAAAGTAAACGAGCAAAGCCACAAGATAAAACTCCCCGGGCAAATCTCTCTCTCGGAAAAATAATGAATAGTCTGGCGAGGTGCCAACTCCAAAATGGCTGCCAGGTGTTGGAGGGCACAAGGGGTGGCAGAGGGGAAAAAAACAAATGTGTATTTGCTGCCACGTATTATTAGGACAACATCAAAATTATTATTTGACCTGATTTCTGTGATTTGCGTGATAATAGTGGAAACGCACGTAATTTGCGGAAGCCACATGTTTTTGGTGTGTTCGAAATAATTGCGAATTAGAAATGTTGCAAAGAACGTTCAAATGCTAATTTGTTGCCAGTCTGCTTTCGTGTGCTGCCATTGGGGAGACCTAATTTGACAGCGACGCAGTTAACGTTCCATCATCTGTTGGTTTGGCGCAGTGGCGAGTCACAGGCCCTCCGTGAAAACCCAGAGAGCTTTTTTTTTTTATTCCGAGCCATATTTCACAGCGACGGCCGGCGACAGGATGAAACGATTGTATTGTGAGGACAGTAATGGTCACGTTCACTTTGAGAGTTTTACTGGCCATATTTCCCTGACCTTAAGAACTCCCGTGTTATTCATCTTGGGGGGGAATGACTGCGGCTGACCATGGAAAGAAATATATTCCCCCGCTCGCTTGATAAATGTCCCCGGGGAGAGGCCCAGGAGGCTACAAAGCTTTTATTTATCAGCGCGGCAGGCGGGGAGCGGAGCATAAGCCATGGAACAGTGGGTGGAGGTCTATCCGGCACGCCAGCGCCCCCGCGACGAACGCCAATGATGCCGGAGGTCCAAAACAGAAGTCGGGCGGCTCGTCTCTCCGTGCGTCCGTCCGTCCGTCGGTCGGTGCGGCGACGCCACGCTGCTTCCCGTCATCAGGAGACGGGCTCCAGTCAGAGACGCTTCCCCGCACCAGCCTCCCCTCGGGCGCCAGTCAAAGGGCAACACGCTGAGCGCGAGGGGGAACAGCGGGAAGCGACGCGCGCCCAGGCAGACTGGCCTCAGGGTCAGCGCCGAAGCAGCTCATCACATCCATGGATTACCAACACCCCCGGTGTCAATCAGAGAGGGGGAGGTCAGAGAAGGAGAGAGAGAGAGAGAGAGAGAGAGAGAGAGAGAGGCTAAGAGAGAGAGAGAGAGAAGGAGAGAGCGAGGCAAAGAGAGAGAGGGAGGGAGAGAGAGAGAGAGAGAGAGAAGGGGAGAGCGAGGCGAGTTCTCCCAATTATGTCAAGTGAATGAAAAAGATGGAGTGATGAGCCGTGGAGGGGGAAAGGGAGAGAGGGCAGAGAGCGTATGAGACGACGGAGGAGAGACAGAGGAAAAAAAAAAACAGAGGGAAGTTTAGAGGGGAAATCAAGCCCAAGCCCATCCAATTATAAAAACCTGATTAGCTGTGTCAATTAAAGCGTGAGGGAGGGAGGGAGGGAGGAAAGATGACGGGGAAAGAGAGAGCGAGAGATTGAGACAGCGTGCCGAGTGGGGGAGGGAGGGAGGGATGGAGGGAGGGAGGGAGGGAGAGGAGATGAGGCGAACGGAAAAGAGAGACAAACACGAGGCACGCAGACACACGCTGAGTGTCTGTTGTGGAGGAGGGAGGGAGGTTAAGTCACGGGGGAGAGGCAGAGACAGATAGAGGGGGGGGGGGGGGGTTGGTTGTTGATATTGGATGCCTGGAATTGGAAGTCACTAAGGTGCCTTTGGCCTAAAGACGGCAAACAACATCCCCGTGATCCAAGGCCGTGTTTCCCTTCAAACAGCCAACGAGCGTGGAACGCCCACCTACCCTCCTGCCTTAGACTTTGCTGTCTCTGTCTGTCTGTCTGTCTGCCTGCCTGCCTGCCTGCCTGCCTGTCTGCCTGCCTGCCTGCCTGCCTGCCTGTCTGCCTGTCTGCCTGCCTGCCTGCTTGCCTGCCTGCCTGCCTGCCTGTCTGTCTGTCTGTCTGCCTGCCTGTCTGTCTGTTTTGGCTGTGACCGTCGTCCTTAATTCTAGGCAGTCCTAGTTTCCGGTGAGACCGAGCAGAGTTTACAGTTGGGCGGCGCTGTAAGCTTTTCCAGCTCAGAACCGCTCCCTCCGTCCGTCCGTCTGTCTGTCTGTCTGTGTGGTGCTGTGGTGTACTCAGGCTGCAGACCGCCCACAGTCGATCCCCTTGGAGTTACGTGTGTGTGTGTGCCTGTGTGTGTGTGTGTGTGTGTGTGTGTGTGTGTGTGGGTGGCAAGCTGAAGGTACAGCAGAGAGAGATTTCCCCCGTGTGTCCTCGTGAGACGAGTGCGTCCTGTTCACGTGCCGCAGCCGCCGCCGCCGCCGCCGCGTGTTTGTGTGTCCGTCCGCCCCCCCCCCCCCCTGTTTCCGTGGAGAATGGATGAGCTGTCATCCGAGCTCTTTAGGGCAGTGGAGCACGGCCACCTGTAATCCCGCTGCTGCTTAAGGTATCACGGAGCATCCAGATAATGGCCTGTAAAATAGATTCCGCCGTTCCTCTTAAAGGCCGCCGTATATCCTGAGAAGAGCCTTTGTCCGTGGAAAAAAAGAAGAAGTGCATCACAGAAAAGACAAGAAGACGAGGACACGTGAATAAAGGTGGGAG
>JAPMUY010006599.1:0-2500 GCA_026901105.3 Galaxias olidus
TACAGGGTGGTGTGGCTGATCCTGCTGTGTGCTGTGCTGCTGGTGGTACTCAGCACTGTCCTCTGTCAAGTGTACAGAAACCCCACCTGTTGTCGCAGTGAGTCTCTCTCTCTCACACACACACACACACACACACACACACACAATCATAAATATATACACACACACACACACTCATATATATATATATACACACACACACACACACACACACACACACACACACACACACACATATACACACACACACACACACACACACACTGATGAATATATACACACACACACACTCATATACTGTATACACACACTCATACACACACACACACACACACAGAAACTCCTTTAGGCACTTTGACCGACACGGTAGCATACTTACACACAATGGACATAAAAATAAATGCTATACAGAAGCAGGAGCACCCACTCACACAAAAATAGAGACACACGTTACTGCACAAACTATGCCACACACACACACACACACACACACACACACACACACACACACAGTTTAAATACACCCTGTCTGACAGGGTACACAGTGGTAGGTTGAAGGGGAGGACACTGACTGAAAGCTCCTCTCCTCTTTTCTCTTTTTGTTTCTCTCTCTCTGTCAGAGAAACAACCAAAGCTGTCTTCTCAGAGTGTCTTCCACAACAAAGGACACTCACACGGTGAGAAGAACAACACAGAATCTCTGCAACACACACACACACACACACACACACACACACACACACACACACACACACACACACACACACACCACACACACACACACACACACACACACACACACACACACACACACACACAAACACACACACACAGACACAAACACACACACACACACACACACACACACACACACACACCCACACACTGACACACCGACACACACACACACACGCACACACTAGTAGTAATGCAGTGTCTACTGCACGCTGAAATACTATCCTGCCTTTCATTTTCATTGGGTCTCTATTTACAGTATGAGTGGCACGATTAACTCATGTCAATCTCATGAATCTGTTGGTGGCTCTAGACAGTGTAATGCACACAGAGATGCAGCGAGCCAGACCAATGGGTGAGTATACAAAGAAACTACATTACCCAGGAAACGTCATTTAGCAGTCTAGTGGCTCTTAAATTGAGAAGTCCCTTCAATACAACAGTGAAACTCGTGAAAGTCAAAGTCTAGTACATACCTAAGTATGCAGTAGAGAAGTTACATAGTACATGTCTATGACCTACAAGTATGCAGTATATAAGTTACATAGTACATATCTATGACCTATAAGTAAGCAGTATAGAAGTTACATAGTACATATCTATTATAGGTAGGCAGTATAGAAGTTACATAGTACATATCTATGACCTCATGTTTATGACATGTTGTGGTCCTTTTGACAGGATTGTCTCCTATTCATGAAGACGACGATGACACCGCCGGTAAGAAATCTTTCTCTTACTCTACCAACACACACACTCACACGCACACACACACACACACTTTAAGTCCAGAGTCACTGCAGTGTGTGTGTGTGTGTGTGTGTGTGTGTGTGTGTGTTTGACCTTGAAGCATGTTTTGTTTGGCAAGAGGAGGAACAGTTAAGACAGTGTTACTACGGTAACAAGACAGGTGAGATGGTTCACCTTTGTAAGACATTAACACTACACGTTACTACACGCACACACACACAAATAAATAAAATAAATATATTCTTACAGAAATAGTTCCAAAGTTAAGGGAGGCGGTTGCATTTGTCCAATTAGCCCCCACTACTCACATGATAAAAAAATAAAAACAACAGGATTTTTAGTCTAGTAAATACCAAAATATAACGGTAGCACTATGACTCATTTGTCTGGTTTTGTCTGTGTGTAATGGAATCCTTTCAGATGTCCAGGAAACTCTTCTGGATGGAGACCTGGACCGCCCAAAGCTTGACTTCTCTGGAGGTAGCATATTAGCACATCCCTTGAACAGCTGTCAATCATATCCGTCCACCCCCAAGGGAGACAGGAACTAAATTAGTCTTATCTCTCCTGTCCCTCTTCATTTGCAGCTCACCTTCATCATCGGTGCCACCTGTCTTCCCCTCTTTCATCCCTCGTTCCAGAGGAGGCTTAAGTGAAATGACAAACAGGAGGAACGAGGGGCAAGGGGGGGGGGGGGGGGGGACGACAGAGGTACAGTCTATTCCGTCGTACTGTTGCTATTTTATTTTTTCAAAGAAATAAATATCTCACAATTTGAGGGTTAAAACCTTTTTATTTATTTGTTCTGCATTTCATTCCACAGTCAAAGAACACTTCTTCAGAGAAGGGCTACATTACTCGAGTTAGACATTATTAGGTAGTGTTTCAAATTCTACGATTAGAATGTCAGTCACGTCACACACACACACAACAGAGGCCTGGCTGGCGGCGAACGCTCCATTCGTCGTGGCTAATGGTAACATGGTTCAATCACAAACCAACCACTGTGCCCTTT
>JAPMUY010006599.1:7500-17500 GCA_026901105.3 Galaxias olidus
TTCTTCACCTCCTCCTGGTCCTCTTCTTCCAGAGAAGACAGGAAGGCTTGGACCTGGCAAAACCAGAGTGGAGACAAAGAGCTTGGATGTGTGGAAATGTGTGTGTGTGTGTGTGTGTGTGTGTGTGTGTGTGTGGGAAGTGGATTGAGTGTGTGTATGATTGACATTTTGATAAAGTGAGACAATGATTACGTCAAGTTGAACATGTGTCTCAGGTGAATATTTATATGTTATATTTTGATGTGTGCGTATGCTTAACCTTAGCCTCGCTCTCATTGGACAGGATCTCCAGAGCCTCGAGGTGTGATAGGCCCTGGTAGTCGTCAAACAGGATGCCGTAGTGAGCTGTGGGCTCGCTGATTGGCTGGTTGTTTAGCCGCGCCCTCTCCTTCTCCTTGGCCTCCTTCAGCATCTGACCAATCACAACACGAATTGAAACACAACTTCCTTCAGGGAATATTCATGAATACAGTGGGTTTCTAACCAGGTTTTTTTTTGCTGTATTGTTTATTATTCATATTTAAAACATAACTAATGAGGGCATATACAAGTGCACGTATGAATTATTTGTGTTAAAAGGTGTGGATGTGTTTAAACCAGTGTGGTCATGTCTCTGCAGTTTAGGGCAAACAATTTGTCTGGCAGTGTTTGAGTAGACAGATGACGTGGGTTTGTGTGCGTGTGTGTGTGTGGGTGTGCATGTGTTTGCCTGCATGTGTGTGTGAGTGTGTCGTGTACCTGGCTCAGAGACACAGTCCTCTGCATCAGCGTCTTGGTCTTCTTGAAGCCAGGGTCGCTCTCAGCCAGAACAATCATGGTCTTTTTTCCTATGAACTCCAAGGCATCTAGACCTCCACTGATCACTGACTTACCCTGGGGAACAAATAGAGAGAGAGAGAGAGAGAGAGAGAGAGAGAGACACAGAGACAGAGAAAGCGAGAGAAATAGAGAAGAGAGAGAGAGAGAGAGGGAGAGAGAGGTATTAAAACAGGACTTAATTTATCACTATTAAACAGAGGCCTGCTTGTGTATGAGACAGTGTGTGTGTGTGTGTGTGTGTGTGTGTGTGTGTGTGTGTGTCTTTGTGCCCATCACGTGTTTTGGACCGTGTGTGTGTGTGTGTGTGTGTGTGTGTGTGTGTGTGTGTGTGTGAGGTGGCACCAGCGTCAACAACGCTGAACCCCCCCCCGGAGCAAGCGTCATCATCGGACACGATGGACAGCTAAAACGTTTGTATGTGTGTGTGTGTGTGTGTGTGTATGTGTGTGAGAGAGTTTGTGTGTGTGTTTGTATGTGTGTGTGTGTGTGTGTGTGTGTGTGTGTCCCTCACCGTGTTCTGCACAGCGTGCGTGATGGAGGACAGCACTCCTCTGCTCGGTGCTGTAGCGGTCAGGGCAGTGTGAGGAGCATCAGCGTCTCCTCCTTCCTCCTCCTTCTTCTTCTCCTCCTCCTCTCCTTCCACCTCCTCCACCTCCTCCTGGACCTCCTCCCCTACGGAGGTACGATGGAGGCGCAACGCCTCCCCTGCCTTCTCCTTGACGGAGCTCAGACTTTGACCTGCAGAGACACACACACGCACACACACACACACACACACAAACCAATAGAGAAAGAGCTTGGTTGGTTCTCGACTTCGTGTTTAACAACAACCAAACCATCTTACTATTCTTTCCAAACGTGACTGAAAATCACCTCGTTTCCTATGTGGCGTTTTAAAAATGGTGACCAACAGACTGGTCCTGTCAGAGAGCAGGGGAGAGGGACAGGGTACAGGAGGACAGGGGGACAGGGGGATAGGGGAGAGGGTACAGGAGGACAGGGGAGAGGGACAGGGTACAGTAGGACAGGGGGACAGGGGAGATGGTACAGGAGACAAAGGGACAGGGGTACAGGGGGACAGGGGAGGGGGTACAGGAGACAGAGGGACAGAGGGACAGGGGGACAGGGGGACAGGAGACAGGGGGACAGAGGAGAGAGAGACGGGGACAGGGGGATATGGGGACAGGAGACAAGGGGACAGAGGGACAGGGTACAGGGGGACAGGGGAGAGGCTACAGGAGACAGGGTACAGAGGATAGAGAGACAGGGACAGGGGGGACAGGATGAAGGTAGACGTACCCACACTGGAGGTGGCGCTGGTCAGCAGGTTTTTCCCCCACGATCCCCATCCTCCCCAACCTTTATCTGCGGCCGGGGGCGGCACCTACACACACACACACACACACACACACACACACACACCCCACCACACACACACACACACACCCCACCCCACCCCACCCCACCCCACCACACACACACACACACACACACACACACACACACACACACACACACACACACACACACAGAGACTCAGTAAGGTCACAGGTTGTTTGTCACAATTTGAACCCTGTCTGTGTGGATTAGCTTGACCTGTTGACCCCCAGTTATCAGCAAAAGGTCAGCGCTAACACACTTTAACCCCTGGCTGGTCAGTCTTAAAAGCCACATGACATAACAAAAATATTATTCACTTTAATTTAAAGATTCTCTCTCAGGAAAGAAAAATATAAACCTAAATTGAAGGCCTTACAACAAAAGATAGTTTAGAGAGTATGTATTCAGTACATGTAAAATGGCGAAGTTTTTTATATGATCCGAGCTAGTAAAAACAGTTGTACCTCAATTTCCTCCAAGGCAACCGACGGCTCTGGCTGCAGGCTGACCAATTGGTCACACTCAATCAGCTGACCCTCCACGCCACACTCTGATTGGTCTACCCGAGCCTCAGAGGAGCTGTTATTGGAGGTCTCTTCTCTGGTCACCTCTGTGATGGATTCTACCAGACTTGAAACCTCTGGAACAGATGGGTCTTGGGGAGGGGCCAGAGGGGGTGAGGGGTCTGTGTTTTGGGAGTCCTCATTTGGGACAAGTTCTGTGTGTTGAGGATCAGAGAGGGCAGGGGCGGTGGCAATGTCTGTCTCAGGGAGCTCAGTCTGAGACATATTGATCGAAAGGAGCTGGAGACAGACAGACATGTACAGGGTAATGGAGTTTATACTGTAGTTTATAACCAAAAGTTTATGCACAAAAGATTGTAGTATCAAATTTCCCATAAATGCAGTGTTTTCTTTCACGTTTTTACTGAGTAATTTTGTTTGAAATCAAATATTATAATTTTTGTGACTAATGACTAAGAGAAACGTTTCTGCCAATCGCGAAGTTTGGGTGCCACCTAGTGATCAGATGGTAAAACTGCATACACCGAAACATTGTTTTTATGCGGAGGCTTCTCAATCGAAGATGTCCAGTTAAACTCACTAACAGTTTTACACCTCCGATTTTTTTATGAAGAAAAACTATTGCAGAGCATTGCAAAATTGCTTGGAAAAGTGTGTCTTGGATTGACAATGTCAAGTCAAATGGATTTCTGGACTATAGCCTACGCAGCTATGCAACCACTCCACAAGCCATACAAAAGGCATCATTTTTCACTGCAGTAGCCTATCTGTCCAACAATCCAAACCAGGTCAATATAAGGGCAATTCTTTCACCTGAAATATACAGTATTGGGATGAAAAATCGATAAAATCATATATATATAATGACTTACCTTACTATCGACATAAAGAGGTGACCAGATACAAATTATTAAGACAGTGGAAAACAAGTAAGCTAGCTCAAAGTTTGTAAACAAGAATGAAAGTGCATCTCACCCTGTTCGAAGACAGCTCCACACAGCAGCAACGTTACTTCTTCCGCCCCGCCACGTCGGCAGGCAGTTCGCGTGCAGCTGGTTAGTGACGTCACCGTGAACGCATTCGTTCTTTGCACTCAAATGCATTTTAAGGTTTGTTTTCTTCTTTCATTTGGTATCATATCTATAGGTTTAGTTACCATAGAGACAACAAATACGACATCAAAATGATACAATATACTGGTTAAATTTAGTATTATTTCACCAAATTTGTCAAGCGGCTCGTTGGTCTAGGGGTATGATTCTCGCTTAGGGTGCGAGAGGTCCCGGGTTCAAATCCCGGACGAGCCCTGTTTTTTTCAAGTCGTCTTTGCTGGTACCTACTTTGTCAACGGTATTTACAAATAAATTGGAGTTTGTGTGGATTTTTCAAATTATTATTATTCATAATAATAATAATGATAATAAAATCGTAGTTGCATATTTGTTGAAATAATTGCTACAAATTGGCTGTAAATATCAATGCACAAAGTTGGCAACATTCAAATGAATTTCCAGTTTTTGTGCAAATAAAATTGTAAGATTTATACTTATAGTTACATATCTACTAGTATATATATATATATATGTATATGTATATGATATGTATATATATAACTAGTATATACCGTATACTGTTACGTTTCAACAATATGTCAAAATAGGTACATTTTCTATTTGATTTGTCCAACCATAATCAGACAACCATTTTGACACCAAATCAATGTTGACTCTATGTCCCGTTACTACCTGTACAGTGCTTGCTACATAAGGAGGAAGCAACAGATCATACGGCATCTGTTACCTAGGGAGCTGACAGACAACATCTTGCAACTCTTTAATTTAACAGAAATTAAATGTGAAACTGAGATATATTAAAAATAACTCCATAATACCAACGAAACACACCACCATCATCCTCTCACCCAGTAAACACACAACTCAAACACATTCTGTAAACTGTATCAATATAGGTTTATTCAAATGTATGTTATGGATTATTTGTGTAAAATTGCAAATATGACTGTACATTGTGTTCACAGCTTGATATACAATAATCTAAAGTGTTTCCCTTTGTATTGTCATTACAGATTGCAAAAGACAGAGTTTGATCCTTTATAGAAATGTTTAGAATTTATTGTGATGACGCAACTTTAAAAAAGATAATCATGCTTAATAAAACCTTTAATTGCCCATTCTGTCTAATAATCACGTATAAAATATATATTTATATAGATATGTATATATTACAACTTACACATAACATATGGGTAGTAAAATAAAACATTAAAACCAAATGATCCAAGGACTCTTCAGGAGAAGATGTAGTTCTGTTGTTCTGCTACATTTTGTCAATGTGTGTCTCTCTGTGTGTGTTTGTCTGTCTGTCTACCTGTGTGTGTGTGTGTGTGTGTGTGTGTGTGTGTGTGTGTGTGTGTGTGTGTGTGTGTGTCCATTTGAGGTCAATACATATCTCACATGTATCACATGACGAACAACTCAAACTGAACTTAGTAATAACCCTGACGATAACGGTTTTCAAATCAGAAAAACTGATACAAAAAATAAATTAATCAGCCGTCCATCCTGTGTAGAATTGATTGAAAAGATAAATGTTTGGATTTTTGGGGAGGATTTTAGGGAGAATAATTTTATAAAGTGCACAATCTCTGGTTGACATAAGTGAAAAGATGCCATTTGAAAAAGTGTTTGTTCACTAGATGGATAATAGAAACGCATTACACTTCTGGTGACGCAAAAAAAAAAATAAAGCGCAAATTTCCCTACTTGGCACCTTAACTTCCCTCATAAAAAAAGTGTTACAAACAAATAAAAAAAATACCACCATTGTATATTATTATGTTACATTACACCGAACATCGTTATATCATTTAATACACATACACTTGAAATAAGACTTATACATTGAATTGCTTCTAACCCTTGAACGAGCCACAACCTTTCCTCCATTTCACAATGCACAATAATGCCCCAGTTTAACCATTATTGGATTTCACATTTCTAAAAAAGCAAAAGAAAAAATAGGAGATGTTCACTGTGTGTGAAAGGAAAGTAATCCCGCGATCGACTCCAACGAACCCCCCCATAACTCTCTCAAGATCCCAGATTCAGCTGCATGACACAGAGCGCGTGTTTCATCGTGTGTGTGTGTGTGTGAGTGTGTGTGTGTTGATTAGCTGCATTAGTTGTTCAGTTACTTCGTTGTGTGACAGGGAAGCAGAGGCAGAAGATGTGTGTGGTGCAGGTGTATACAGTGCAGAGGCAGAAAAGAGATTGTGTGTGCGTGTGATACATCCTATTAACAACATTGCTTATGAAAACATGAAGGTTTCACATTATATCGGTACTCTTTAAACGTGCTGTGAGGAGTTGGAGCTTGTGAGGGCTACTATAGGATAGCCATGCTTGAGCTTTGAGTTTAAGGTTGTTAGGTAAAGTATAGCCCTGTGGGGGTTGCTTGAAAGTGTCTATGAGAATAAAGTTGGTTTGTTTTTGAGTATGTTTGTGAGTTAATTTGTTAATTTTTATAAAATATTATTTATTATAGTTTATTGGGTATACGTGTTGCAATTTGGTCCTCCAGCCAGAGGAGGGGGCATGTCTCAGTCCAGCTGAGTGGCTGCAGCCCCTCCACATGAGAATGAACCCTCTACATATGACAATGTCTAACAAAGTCTTTCACTAGCTGAGGAGGATCGGCACTTACGGCAAAGGCTGCCCCCTTGTGGAGAGCAAGGAAGTGTGGAAACACAATGAATAAAGGAGTTAAGGAAAAAATGCAACAATTGTCACCAGAACGTTTTTTTTTTAAACAATGGAAGGGTATTTCCTTGAGCCCTGAGACACATTCCCCCCCTCTCCATTAAAGTTCAATGGAACAGTCCTGTTCTTCAGTTAGCTATATAACTCCCCTTCTAGTCAGAAGGGTGGTATAGTCCGGACGATGCAACTGATGCAGCAGCCACATTAATGTAGCTCTGTGTTCACAGTTGCAGCTTGGTTGTGTGTGTGTGTGTGTGTGAGTGTGTATGTGTGTGTAGGTAGGTTTGTGTGTGCGTGTTTGTTGTTCACACCAGCAGGTGCCTCTTCTTGTGCAGGGCCAGGTGGTCGGACCGGGAGAAGCTCCGTTCGCAGTCAGGACATTGGAATGGCTTGACACCCGTGTGTTTGCGGAAGTGTCGTGTCAACTCGTCCGAACGGGCAAACTTCCACGTGCAGCCTTCCCACATACACTTATAAGGCTTCTCCCCTAGAGGGCCAGATAAGAGAAGGGGTGAGATTAACATGAATAAATATACACTATTATATTCTAACATACTTTATTGATTTATGTGATACATAAACGCTAGATAACATGCTAGACTTTTCCCGTAAATAGAATTTCGGAATTGTAGTTCAAATCAGCATTCGTATGCAAAAGTGTGTAAGTGTGTGTGTGTGTGTGTGTTTACCCCTGTGTGTGTGTATGTGTGTGTTTGTTTACCTGTGTGTGTGTGTGTGTGTGTGTGTGTGTGTCTGTGTGTGTGTTTACCTTTGTGTGTATGACACATGTGTGTGTCTACCTGTGTGTGTGTGTGTGTGTGTGTTTTTACCTTTGTGTGTGTGTGTGTTTACACATGTGTGTGTGTGTGTGTCTACCTGTGTGTGTGTGTGTGTGTGTGTGTGTGTGTACCTGTGTGTGTCCTGCGGTGGGCTTTGAGGTGGGAGCTCTTGGTGTACACTTTATTGCAGCCTCCGAAGTCACAGCGGTGGATCCGTCTCTTCTTCAGGGTGTCGGGGGAGTCGATGGGGAGCGGGTGCTTACTGCCCGAGTGGACGATCACCGACGGGTTGTTCCCTCTGAGAGAGGGAGAGAGAAAGAGAGAGAGGTATTAAAACAGGACTTCATGTATCGCTATCAAACAGGAGCCTGCTAGTGTACTAGACTGCGTGTGTGTTTGTGTGCGTTCTTCAGAGAGGGGCAGAGAAAGAGAGAGAGAGAGAGAGAGAGAAAGAGAGAGAGAGAGAACTAGAGAGAGAGATAGAACTAGAGAGAGAGAGAGAGAGAGAGAGAGAGAGAGGAATGTTAGATTACATAATATATTTAGAGCAAGACAGTCCCTCTGGTGTTACACATGCGCTGGCCAGCAGGGGGCGATAACATCCCACTGAGGGTATGAACAGGGTCTTGTGGTGTTGTGCTGCTGTTCCACACAGAGCGGATCTTTACCTCTTTAGCTTATCTCTCTTTTCCAACTCTTTGTCTCGCCTCACTGATCAGGTAACGCTCTTGATAACATTTTCCACCCCCACCTGACTCTTTCTCCATTGTTTTCCCCCACTTAGTTGTTTAGCTCATCTCTGATTTCCTGCACCACATACTTCGTGTCCACCACTGAACATTTCCTGTTCACCGAGCGGACACTTCCTGTTCACCCCCAGACACTTCCTGTTAACCACCGCACACTTCCTGGTAACTACCGCGCGCTTCCTGGTTACCAGTAACCTGTTAGCCAGTAACACTCAAAGCCTGACAGTAACCTCAGAACTATCCTCTGTCTTCTTACAAAACCACTGACTGTTCTCACACACACACACACACACACACACACACACACACACACACACACACACACACACACACACACACACACACACACACACACACACACACCAATCATATCTCTTGCCCACATGAGGGCTTTCAGCAGTGCTGGAGACTCGCTGTCGCACTATTGCATCCTGGGAGATGTTATCTGTGTTTGTGTGTGTGTGAGTGTGTCTATGTGTATATAGTATGGCATGTATGATAAATAAAAGAACTGTTCTGTGTAGACGCCATGGGGTTAGGCACCTGCCGGTCGCCATCAAGTGATGAGCAGAAAGAAACAGCATTAAACAAAGAGGATAGTGAAACGGACTGAGACAGACTACACAATAGTAGAACAGAACAGAATAAAACAGAAAGGGTGATAAAATGTATAGAGACAAACTACACAATAGTAGAACAGACAAAGACGTGAGCTTCCCATTCACAAAACAGAAAACAAGGAAGTTCCCCTTCCTCACTTCCCACAGTTACCTAATGGCCCAGGGCTCTGTGTACCGGTGTGTGAGCCTGTCTGTGTGTGTTTGTCAGTGTGTATGTTTGAGCAAGCGTTAGTGTGTGTGGTTGCGTGTTTTTCAGCAAGTGTGTGTGTGTATGTTTGAGTGAGTGGGTGTGTACGTCAATGTGTGTGTGTGTGTGTGTGTGTGTGTGTGTGTGTGTGTGTGTGTGTGTGTGTGTGTGTGTGTGTATGTGTGTGTGTGTGTGTGTGTGTGTGTGTGTGTGTGTGTGTTTGTCGGTGTGTATGTTTGTGTTTGGAGGATTAAGTGGTTGGTTGACAGCAGGTGTCTGGTGTTGAAACATGAATCACTTCAAGTGGAATCTAGTGTGAAAGGATGAAGAAGAAAAGTCCCTTTGGATAGGAGTGCACACACACACACACACACACACACACACACACACACACACACACACACACACACACACACACACACACACACACACACACACAACACACATACACAACCCACACACACACACACACACACACACACACACAAAAGTCTTTGAAGGATAAAAAGCCTGTCTAGTCCTCTAACAAAGTCTTTAACCCCATTATTATGTAGAGTCTGGCAACTTGAACAGTTTACACTGTGTGTGTGTGTGTGTGTGTGTGTGTGGGGGTTTGTATGTGTGTTGGTGAGTGTGCGTGTGTGTGTGTGTGTGTGTGTGTGTGTGTGTGTGTGTGTGTGTGTCGACATCTGAAATGGGCGGTGATGACAGCCCAGCCCACACCCTTTTCCCAAGAGTTCAATTATCTCCATGTTGGCGTGGAGACAGGGTGGACCTGCCCCGGCAACCCCACTGGCAACCGGCGTCTGGTGAAAACACAATCTCCATTCACACACAAGTTTACGCATGCACGCACGCACACACACACACACACACACACACACACACACACACACACACAACACACCACACTGGCAACATTCCAGAAGAACTGTCTCACCCCACTCATCCCTTGCATGGAAGTTGGCTGGGCCATGAGGAAGAGGAGGAATCAAAGACAAAGAAGTGAGGAAGAACTGTTCAATTCCATAGAGACTTGGGAGATCTGAGGAGGAGAGAGGAGGAAGAGAAGGGATAAGGGAGAAAAATAAGAGAGGGAAGAAAAAGGGGGAGGAAGAGGCAGGCTGTGATTACTGTAAAAACGAGAGGGATGTGGGACGAGG
>JAPMUY010006599.1:27500-32500 GCA_026901105.3 Galaxias olidus
CGCCACACAAAGCCCAGTGAGGATTTTACATAGGCCATACCAGCTCCACAAACACACAGGCAAGGTAAATGAATAGCAAAAACAAGATCCTGTCACTTTAAGAGAAAACAAAACACAAACATACCCTAATCGATTCCAGGACAACACAAAACTAACAGTTTTCACAGGAATTCATTACAAAGTTATTGATTCATTTATTCACTAATTACAGTAATTAATAATGATGATTGATCCGTGAATTTGGCCCTCTGTGACGTCCTGAAGATGGCCAATTGGACGGGGTCTTTCAGAGGTCAGCAGAACGGAAAGTGACGCTGGACGCTGCAGTGCCAACACGGCTACTGCTGGGCCGGTGGCATGACAAAGACTTTACACGTTACAGTGTAGCCTGCTGCACTAAACCCTCTCACACTCATACTCACACCGAGAGACACACAAAGAGATTAAAGCGGGATGCACGGCAATTACCAGACCAGTAAGAGAAACTGGTCCATCAACAGAACAGACAGACAGCGTCTTAAACTGAAAAAAAAACACAGAACCCAGGTTACCCATATAGCGGGTATTGGTAGAGGCGAGGAGGGATATACCAACCTGGATATACAATACAAGCTACAGTAGACCTACAGCACATCCGGCCTAATATAACCGCACAACGTGTGTGTGTGTGTGTGTGTGTGTGTGTGTGTGTGTGTGTGTGTGTGTGTGTGTGTGTGTGTGTGTGTGTGTGTGTGTGTGTGTGTGTGTGTGTGTGTGTTTACGTGTTTTTTTCCAAATAATACTATCTTCATTGGGATAATATTTAGGCATTTAGAGAATTTAACAACTGCATAAAGTTGCCTATTTTCTATGTAGAATTAAATGTATAGGCCTGAAGCCAATTAATAAACGCTAAATAACATGGTATTCAATCAACAGACAATTGAGTCATGGATAAATCAAACCAAGACAGCTCAAACAGCAAAATATGTATCGCTGGAACGTAAACATTCAGAAAGTGAAAGTAGAAATAATAATAATAAAAAAGAAAATTAAATAAGGCTATATACATTAGCCTACATAACGGTTACACTGAATTTGACGGTTTTAATTATCAGTAGTCAGATGTCTATTCGCATATTTCCCAAAAGCCACTGTCAAACTTACCGAAAAATGATGGTATTGCTTAACTATTCCCGGTAAAGATGAAGTCCTCTTTTCACAACCTAGTGAGACCGCTAAAAGAGTCGGTAACAAAGTCCGTTTCTTTAGAAAAAGTGACGCAGGCAAAAGGCACACAGTCGTGTCCCTGACACCGGTCACCGAAAACAAAACGTCCGAATGATCGATCGCGGGGGACTGAACTTCCCCAAGTTACGAAACTCTCCTCTCTCTACGTCTCTCTTTGTAGATCTGCTTTTTTTCTTCACCAGACGCTTCTTAAGACTACCCATGTAAAGTCAACGGCACTGTTTGCTTATCACATGACACTGTCAAAGGGTCGGGCCGTTGGGCGGGACCGGGCGGCTCGCAGGAGGCAAGGGTGGGGCGTGTGTGTGTGCGTGCGTGCGTGCGTGTGTAAGTGTGTCTGAGCGCGCGCACATTTCCTGATTAATTTGGAGGAAGGGTGTGTCAAGAGGACGCCACCTATAAGGAAATAAATGCTATGAGCGAGAAAGACACACACACACACACACACACACACACACACACACACACACACACACACACACACACACACACACACACACACACACACACACACACACACACACACACACACACACACACACACAAGCTATTACTTCTCACTGGAAGAAGTGGAATTACAGGGAAAAAAGTTTTTAACTAAAGCTACTTCGTAAAAAAAGATCAAACTGACAATGTAGATCTGATCTGACATCTGATACAAAGTTATTACAAAATGTAATACAAAAAAAGTCCCATGCCAGTAAAAAAACAAAAAGCCACTGTATTGAGTTTATTGCAGAAAGTGCCCACCTGTTCACAGATCATATACAAAATAAAATGAAATACCCCACTCTACTCATGGGACTGTGCACGGATTGTCAGCTTTGGTTTTGCCTACAAGTGTCAGACAGATCCCTGCCTTCCAGGAACTAGGGTCCAGGTGGGGGACTGCGCCAAGCAGGATTACTCAGTTAGCCAGGTAACTTCTAAAATAGCATGGAACAACTCTGAACATTTGTTAATGAAGAGCAATAATCACTACTTGTAATTGTCACCAATATATTAAAGTTTAGTGTTCCAAATTCAGATTCAAAACATTAAAAACCAGAAATATGTTTCACAGGTGAGCTCACACTCCAGCTTCCCGGAATACCCTCAGGATCTAAACCTGTCCTAAACAAAAAAAAAACATCTGGGGTTTTCACAAGAACAAAATGGAAAGGAAAGTTATCAAATCTGTACTTTCTGACTAAAACAGTAGTTTGTGGTTTCAAACGCAAAAAAAGCCAAATAAAGTCATTACTACTTGACACACTATGCAAATATGAATGTAGTTTAACTACCAAGCAAAAACGTAGTTAAACTAAATGTATTTGACTAACCCCCAACACCGCTTACACCAACCCAAGAGAAAGCCATGCAGAACAATAAAAAAGTTAAGAGATTCAGTAAAGAACTAAGAGTTTAAATTCTATTCTATTCTATTCTATTCTATTCTATTCTATTCTATTCTGTTCTATAACCAGAGGCAGGTGTCGGTAGGGCAACATGTCTTTCAATGACGTGAGCAGTGTGATCATCTATCCTGAAAAACAAAAACATGACAGGTAGCCTAACCTAGAACACTGTAAAAAAACACACACAATCATTCTCTGTCGGGTCGGGCATACATATTTTGCTTTTCAGGAGTTAATCTATAGAATACACAGACCTGTAATGACAAGCACCCATTTGCAGCAAAGTGTTACGGACTATAATGTACTAAGTTGTTACAGCAGGCTGGTTTGACTTAGTGATTGAACAAGCTTCTCAGTTCAGCTAAAGACGTGAAACGACTATTCACATAAAGCGGGAATAGTTAACTTAACACACCAAGCGGAGCCATTTAACAATATAACATTTCTCTCCTAAACTGTACTACCTTACTTTAGCCTAATAAATAATGACCTGTATTTGTGTAGCAGCAGTGCAGTAAGGAAAATTAAAAGTTTCCATTGTGATTCGTTTTGGTACACTTTGACACTGATCCCACTGCCATCTTGTTGTCTCCTCCATGTAGAAATGAAGATGAGGTGTTATTTCGTATTTTGCTGCATGATCGTATAATAGTTTGTCTACACAGCAGGAACACCCACACAAGCACTTGCATGAGCACTCTCACACATACACACACACACACACACACACACACACACACACACACACACACACACACACACACACACACACACACACGTGGTTATTGAACCCAGAGGTGGGTAACCCCCTGCCCTATCTTCTGTGCTCAGACTTTGTTAAGCCTATGACCTTTGATCTCAAGCGGTATTGATGATCGCTGCAGAACAAGCGGTGCTCTTTGCACACACACACACACACACACACACACACACACACACACACACACACACACACACACACACACACACACACACACACACACACACACACCACCCACAACCCCCCCCCCACATACACACACAGTCACACTTCACCTTTAACCCCCTCACAGCGCTTGCTGTGTGCTCATTCTCCTCTGGGGCTGGTCCTTGTGGAGTGGACAAACAGCGCGTCCCCCTGTCCAGATGGCCTTCAGACTGAGGAGAGCAGCAGAAGGTAGACCCCTTCAAGGATGTCCAGTCAGTTAAAGAGGATCATTTTAGGAGTCCTCCTTCATCGAGGAGCTACATCTGTGTATGGTTAACATCATCATTTTTGGCTATTGATTAATGTCTGGATTAAATTTGTTGTCTCAGTGTCTTTAGAAGAACTGATGAGATGGTTAGCTCTCCTCTTCTCTTCTCTTCTCTTCTCTTCTCTTTCTCTTCTCTTCTCTTCTCTTCTCTTCTCTTCTCTTCTCTTCTCTTCTCTCCTCTCCTCGTTAAAACAGTGCATTGTGTCCTGCAAGTTAGGAAGTGCAACAGAAAGGCTTCGCTGGGTGGATTCCACAGCCTGAGGGCCAGATGAGCAAACAGAACGTTTTGTCAAACACGGCCCGTGTCACGTGTGTCACGTGTGTGTGTGTGTGTGTGTGACACAAGCGTGATAGATAGGACAACAGGAGGGATCCCACACCTGTAAGATCACTTACAGTAAACCCCCCCCCCCCCTCCCCTCATCCTCCTCTGTGTCAACTGCTGTTGTGTTGAGACTGTCAATCAAACTATGTCTACGGATCGGGGTCCTTGTCTGTGAGATGAGTATGGAAGGAGCAGCTCTGTTTGAAGAGGGCACAGGCAGCATTTAACCTCATGTGTTCAGTGTGCACGGACTCCTGGCGGGGGTCTTGTCTTGGTCCACTGAACAGATCGTGGCACGCCACATGGAGAACCCCATCTGAAGAACGCCACATGCTTTTGAAGACGTTTGACAAATGGGTGATGTGACTGCTGGTGTCATTCGTGTGTATATTCCATGTAGATCATTCTGAAGATGTCATGACACTAAAATATAAATTGTTTGAGTTAAAAAAGTATAGTAAGTAAAGTATAGTTGTGCATCACAAATATCATACAGTCACAAGGAAAGTCTATTACAGCATCTAGTTATTAGTCACGTCAATCTTGTAATGAGGTGGATCTGTTTGTCCAATGTTTCCAGGTGGAGTGTGCCAGTCCACTGTCTGTGTGGTGTGTTAAATTGCTTCATCTCAGGAATGAAACAAACAAGTCAAGGTGCTTTGTTATATTGACAGCGATTAAAATATGAATAAAAAAAATGGTCACTCCCTGCTCAGGTGTTTATAGGAGGATTAGACAGGTATTTGCACGTGAGCAAACATTATAATAACCATAAACTATGCTTTACCTACGTCATTCAAAGGTGTTTTTTTA
>JAPMUY010006599.1:37500-47142 GCA_026901105.3 Galaxias olidus
ATCCAGTAGGCCTATAAAAGCACTCCCTCTCGTTTGATATTGCTTAAGCACGAACCTGTGATTCCATTCCGAAGATCTGATAAAGATATGACTAGGACACAAAATTAGCTTGTGATTCCATTCTGAAGATCTGATTAAGACATTAAATTAACTTGTTATTATATATTCTGAAGCTCTGGATATGATTATGATATTCAATTCAAGACAGGCGGGCGGAACAACCAAGGGGTGAACAAGGTTGGCCGTTGCCACCAGATCATGTTGAGCAGCTGACAGGTAAATCGACTACAAGACAGAAAGAGGGGACGTCACGGTCTGCCTACCTGTCTATGTCTGTGTGTCTACCTGCCTGTATGTCTGTGTCTGTCTGTGTGTCTACCTACCTGCCTGCCTGCCTGTCTGTGTCTGTGTCTGTGTCTGTGTCTGTGTCTGTGTGTCTGCCTGCCTGTCTGTCTGTGTCTGTGTCTGTGTCTGTGCGTCTGCCTGCCTGTCTGTCTGTGTCTGTGCGTCTGCCTGCCTGTCTGTCTGTGTCTGTGTCTGTGCGTCTGCCTGTCTGTGTCTGTGCATCTGCCTGCCTACCTGTTTATGTCTGTGTGTCTACCTGCCTGCATGTCTGTGTCTGTCTGTGTGTCTACCTACCTACCTGCCTGCCTGCCTGTCTGTGTCTGTGTCTGTGTCTGTGTCTGTGCGTCTGCCTGCCTGTCTGTCTGTGTCTGTGTGTCTGCCTTCCTCCCTGTCTGTGTCTGTGTCTGTGTGTCTACCTGTCTGCCTGCCTGTCTGTCTGTGTCTGTGTATCTGCCTTCCTCCCTGTCTGTGTCTGTGTCTGTGTGTCTACCTGTCTGCCTGCCTGCCTGTCTGTGTCTGTGTCTGTCTACCTGCCTGCCTGCCTGTCTGTGTCTCTACCTGCCTGCCTGCCTGTCTGTGTCTGTGTGTCTGCCTGCCTGCCTGTCTGTGTCTGTGTCTGTCTACCTGCCTGCCTGCCTGTCTGTGTCTCTACCTACCTGCCTGCCTGTCTGTGTCTGTGTGTCTGCCTGCCTGTCTGTCTGTGTCTTGTGTGTCTACCTACCTGCCTGTCTGTCTGTGTCTTGTGTGTCTACCTGCATGCCTGTCTCTGTCTGTGTCTGTGTGTCTGCCTGCCTGCCTGCCTGCCTGTCTGCCTGCTAGTGACAGTTCCAGGTACTGTCTGCTTGTCTGTCTGTCTGCCTCGAAGGGTGACGGTCATCAAACTCTACAATAGTTGTGTACGGTATCATTCATACAGAATTATTTGTAAATACAGTGTGTGATGTATGAATGTGTCTAACTGAATATCTGTGAATACAAACACAAAAATATACACATTATGTGAATGTATGCAGTATGCATGCATGCATGTCTGTCTGTCTGTCTGTCTGTCTGTCTGTCTGTCTGTGGACATGAGGTGACTATCAGTGTAAAGAATTCTATAAAACCAGGGGCTTCTTAAAGAACAATTGTATCTCTGTCTCCCTGGCCCCCATGTACAGACAGAATGGTGTAATCAGACACACACACACACACACACACACACACACACACACACACACACACACACACACACACACACACACACACACACACACACACACACACACACACACACACACACACACACACACACACACACACACACACACACACACACACCCAGTGTCAGCATGGCAACGTGTGATTGTTCATTCAAGTTTCTAGACGTTTTTATGCACACTAGTGATGTGTGTATACATCTCTATCTGTCTAACCTGTAGACTAATCAATGCTGTGGGCTACCAATAGTTTCATAGTCTCACTGTCTGTATATGTTTGTTGTTGCAGTCACAAACAGAGAGTTCTCTAGTCTACCATGCGTTGTGCAGTGTTGAATGAAGCTCTACCTGAAAAAGGTACCGGATGGCTGTACAGCCCTTCCAGAAGTTTTGTAACTAGTTACTTATAGGCAGATGAGTCAATTTAAGTTAATTAGCTAAGGAGACTTTGAAAATGTTCAAAATCAAGATCAAAATGAAAGTTTAAATGACTTTTCCAGGTAATCCTTAAAACATTTTTTGGCCCAAAAGCTAAACAAAAAGTATAAAAGACTGACTTTTAACAATGACAAAAAGTATATGAGAATGACTTTTGACAATGACAAAAAGTATAAAAGAAATGACTTTTGACAATGACAAAAAGTATTAAAAGAAAGAGAAAGAGAAAAGGAGGCATGAGCACAGCCACAGGCAATGTATAGGTATCAACATGTCTCCATAGTGCCTTTCTATTGCATGACGGCAAGGAAGGTACCGACGAGTTACAAAAGCTAGATGACTGACAGATAAACAAACACACACACACACACACACACACACACACACACACACACACACACACACACACACACACACACACACACACACACACACACACACACACACACACACACAGGTGCTTATTATCCCATGGAAAGGCGCCAAGCTGACGCCCTGCTTTGCATATTAGGCGCGACGTGAGCTAACACATCAGTTAGCATTTGCATCCTGCTGTCTGTGTGTGTGTGTGTCCTGTGCGTGTGTCCTGTGTGTGTGTGTGTGTCTGTGGGAACGTCTCTTCTGAATGGCTTCTGGCTGTTCAGGAACGGAGTATCGTTAAGAGCTTTGTGCACATCCTGGCTGGAACCTGTGTTTGTATAACTGACTTCAAAAGTCGACAGACAGCTGTGTGCAAGACCACTAGGTTGGTTTCCTCTGCGGGGCTAAGCAGGGCTAAGCAGGGCCAGGCAGGACCAGCCAGGGCTTAGCAGGGCTAAGTAATCTAGTAACTCCACAAACAAAATCCCTGTATAATACTATAGTTAGGGATAGGCTGAGCTGTGAAACTGTTATCCTCTAGAACACAGGGTGGGGTATTTAAGTAAAAGGGGTTTCTGGTTTCAAATCGGTGTGTGCAGCAGCTAATGTGTGTGTGTGTGTGTGTGCGCGTGTCAGGGCGGTGTGTGTGTAAGGGCGAGGGCTCCAGAAGACCTCTCCCCACCCAGTAGGGAGTAGTGCTTCCTCTCCACGTTTCAGAAATAACTAACGGACACTTTATTGTTCTCCTCCCCTGAAGGCGCACACTAACACACACACACACACACACACACACACACACACACGCACACACGCACACACACACACACACACACACACACACACACACACACACACACACACACACACACACACACACGGTCTGCATTTCCCTTCACAGATCAGTAACTGGAAAATATAAGATTCCAAACAAGTTACACCCTGACTTTAGGCTGAGGGTTGAGAGGGAAGGGGGGAGAAGAGGAGGAGAGAGTGGCAACAAACATGGAGCAGCACGAGATAGTGTTTGAACGTGTGTGGGGGGGAGAGAGAGAGAGAGAGAGAGAGAGAGGGGGAGAGAGAGAGGGGGGGAGAGAGAGGGGGAGAGAGAGAGAGAGAGAGAGACGAAGTGAGTGTCTGAGAAATATGGACAACAAGCGAGTGCCCCCTCTATGTGTGTATGTGTATGTGTGTGTGTGTGAGAGCCAGAGAGTTTCCAGGGGGGGGGTCCATGGACACACTAGATGTGCTGACAGGACAACGGACACACCCGGACTGTGGCGCCTGACCTTCCACAGCCAAACGCCGACGCCCTTGCACACACACACACACACACACACACACACACACACACACACACACACACACACACACACACACACACACACACACACACACACACACACAGCGCAGTGTGCGAAGCCAATCCAGCCTGGTTCCCCGATGTGTTCTCCCTCCCTATGGCCGGTCCACTATGAGCAGTGTGTGACTCAGCGCTAGCCATCACAATCCACCTCTTTCATAATCGAGACACAGGATAGAGTGTGTGTGTGTGTGTTTGACAGAGAATCCCTGCCAAATGAGGTCTGGATGAGTCCTTTAAGCCAGGAGGGATCTAGTCATAAACAAGGCACCACCTCAACCATGCTTTAAATAGCCGATGACCCGGCTATGAGCAACAGGTGACGTCATAGGACGCGTGTGGGCACTCTGTTGTACCTGGGGTGTGTGTGATAGGACATTGTTTCAAGGACAGGGAGAAGTCAAAAGGCCCTTTTTTATTTAGATGTTCTAATGCTGTGAGAGTTCAAAGGTCACTGAAGGAAGAGTGAGTAGTTTCGTTTCAACTGCCGCACGTGTCTTCTGATGAAGTCAGGAAATAAGACTGAAGTCCTCTGCTTAGACCTGAGCTGCCCGCTGAGTGACATTTTGTCCAAATAAGGAAGAAGGACTGATTATGTGAGCGTGTTGATTGGTGAGCGTACTGATTGTGTGAGGGTGTTGATTGGTGAGCGGACTGATTGTGGGAGCGTGTTGATTGCTGTGTAGACTCACTCTAAGCTGTGACCCTCACAAAATCCTTTCACAGCTTTCATTGTATTCTTTTCAGGCCTGTACCTCATATTAGTAATTGTATTAAAATATAAGAATGTACATGAGTAGAAAGATTATTTTATTGATTTCCAAAGTTGGTGGTGATTTAAGGAGAAAAAAAATATTTTGAAAAGTTGCACCCAGGATATAAACAGTGGTGGTAACAGAAACAGGGGAGAACTCAGGTTGAAAGTTCAAAGGTAGCTCCGACACTCCTGCCATTCATTTGTTCTCGAGCCTGTCTTATTGATTCCTGATTGGCAGTCATACATGATACATACACAATGATTTTAATAATCATAATGGATTGCAATTAATATGGCACTTATTTTCTCGACACCCGAAACTGATTGATCTAATAAATAATACAATCTCTTACTCTGATATGAAAATAAAGTGTGTGAAAGCCTGTTGCAAACTGATAATGGGTCTTAATAATGGGCCATAATAACCATCACATAGAATTATGTATCACATACGGCGAGGCGTGGTGATTTTTTTCTCTCTCGCTCTACCATGATTACCCTGTTGGATGATAGTCATTATCACAGACAGATTAAAAATAAATAATAATAATACAATCACCTGGTCTGTCAGGTTATCTTCAGTATACAGACAAGAATGTGTGGATTGTTTGCTCACAGGGATCCACCGCGGTGCACAGACATGCAAATGACTCAGAAACGCTGAGGGATCTCACATAGGTGTGGGCCCTTTAAACTCGGCCCATCATTACAGTACATCAACAACTACTTATTGGAGGTCATAAATCTGTTTCTCTTCAGCCAGACAACGTTAGGCTCATTAGCCATCGCTGAGCCCTTTGTGAGGCCGTAAAAACGCAGAGAGAATGTGCTTTTTTTGTCCTGCTGGGGTCCATTTGAAACATCCCCTTTTGCTCATGTCCACTGCATATTTACTTTTACCATCAAAGTCCAGTTTCTACTACTCCAAGATGACATTTTAAGAACATCATCTTGTTTATTTATGACGGTTAAGTCTCATTGTGACACAAACAACTAACATGACCTTATCCCAGTCAACTGACAGATGTGTCAGATGGCAAAGTGCTGCTTTAAAGAGACTCATCTTGCGAAATACGTTTTGTTTAGAGTGTTAAGTTTTGTTTTACAGTGTAAAGGTATCCATGATGAGTGAAAAAAAACGAATCTGATGAGATATAAGATTTGGATTCAAGAGAGGAGTGAGTAAAAAGTAGATTTTGTAAACTGAGATGGAGGTTGGACGACCAGAGCCATATTCGTCCCCTTCTGTCAATCAATCGATCAATATGAAGCCGTTGTCAGATATATGAACTCTGTAGCACTCCTTCCTGCTCTGCCTATGTGTTTGCTCTGTCTCCCACTTAACTCCTCTGTCAGTTGTTCTCTCTCTTCCTGTTCTATTGTAACTGAACTAACGGGGAAAGAGAAGACTTCGTTGGAAAACTTTAAACACAATGGTGTAGATGATTGATGAGGTAGAATGTCCAGATTCCCCCAGAGATTTGTGCGTTGATTATCCAAGGACGAGTGATTGGCAGAGTTCCCATAGTGCCAGCTTACTGCCTGGAATCGGCATAGCCCATAGCCTACACATAAGCAGCGCCCCACAAGGCTTTACATGCGGGAGATTCCTTTGGTTTGACTTTGGGCAGGGGGGGGGGTATTTTTGCGACTTTGGAGTTTTGGACACGGAGAGCCTGGTTGTCCACTAAGCAAGGAAAACCCATGCCGCGTGTGCACGCGCACACACACACACACACACACACACACACACACACACACACACACACGCACACACACACACACAGAAAGACAGTGACTGTGACTGTGACCAATGTCCCTAATCACGGATTTACATCTTTACTACGTAACTGTAAACACACACACACACAGACACACACACACACACACACACACACACACACACACAGTAAATCTCTGATTTAGCTTGATTACAGTGGAATGCGTCTTTCATAAGAGCCCTATTAAGCAACAGTAAGATGACACCATGCAGAAATCTTTTAGAACGTTTTCTGGGTGGGATGGTTTTGAAACAGCCACACACACAAACACACACACACACACACACACACACACACACACACACACACACACAGACACACACACACACACACACACACACACACCGTGACTACAACTGAAATGAGTAGCATTTTGCCATTGGCAATACAGAATGAACGAGCCTTTGTCATTGTACAATGGCAATGTATAATCAGTATTAGTAACAAGCTCGAAATGTTTTATCATGACAGCAGCAATGGCTGTTCCTGTCAGTATGAGTAACAAACATGTTTACCTTCAACTAGGAACTTAATTCATCAACTGACTGACTTTACTTTGGGATTAAAAGAACATAAGGAAATGCAAGGAAATGTTCTCTCGAGACCTTCTGGATTGACCTCAGGGACACACACACACAGACGCGCCATGAATGTGTGTGTGTGTGTGTGTGTGTGTGTGTGTGTGTGTGTGTGAGTGTGAGTCCTACAAGGAAATGTTCTCGCTAGAATGGAACCTTTTGGACTGCTTCTGCAGCGGTGTAGCTAACCTTGGACATTTCTGTCCACACACACCCTTTGATTAGACAATCTAGTCTGTGTCTGATGAATTTATAGCTCCATTAAGGAGTAGCGTGATCTGTAAAGTGTGTGTGTGTGTGTGTGTGTGTCAAGGTGATCTGTAAAGTGTGTGTGTGTGTGTGTGTGTGTGTGTGTCAAGGTGATCTGTAAAGTGTGTGTGTGTGTGTGTGTGCAGGGCTCAACGCTAAGGTTTAAAAGTGGTTGCTAGTTGATTAAATTATGAATCATGTTTTAGTGTTGTCTTTCGTTGTCTTTGCCATATTATCTGATTTATATATCTAGAGTGAATGATTATGTTGCATTAATAGGCCTCTCTATTACACATGATTTAAATTAAATTGTTTTAATTAATTTAATGCCATTTGAGCCATAGGTTTATCATTTAAATTAATAAATAATTTAATTTAATTAATTATAATAAATCTAACACAATTTTAATATTTTCTTTCGGGGTTTTAATCTATTATAATTTAGTAGAGAAACTTGCATATATGACTTTCGCATACGGGGTTAATAATTAATATATATATATTAAATATTTGTCCCAGACGGGACCTCACTTGTCTCATAAACCGACTGCGCCCACGCTTGTCGCTACTCCACTCTATCGGCGGCAGACGGGAGTTCCCGCGCAACGGACACCAACGGCGGCGCGCCCGGCGGGGTCCCCGCCCGCCACGAATTTTCGGGGTTCCGGAGGGGCAGGCTGCCGGAAGGCCGTTGCCGGTCATCTCGGCACCGGTGAGCGATGCTGAGCGCGGCGACACGGAGCGGTTGGAAATGTACGTGCCTACAGTTGCACATCTTGCGCAACTTTATGCAAATTCCCGCGAGAGGACCCAGCGAGTCGTGGCCGATTCTGAAATCTCATTTTTAGGCTCTGTGCGGTAATCAGGGCGCTCCAAGCCAACACAACACGACAAACCGCTTCGGGATAGAGCCATGGAGAAATGCGATGTCTGAAAGACTGGGCCGTAATCATAAATATAGTAACTAAAAATGTGATTATATAAACTTGACAGATTACAATGATTGGACAGAAAATCCTTGCTCCATGGCACTGCCTTGCTGCTGCCTGTCAAATCGATCAGAAACGCCCACTAACCGCTGCCCTGGTTGACTAGGCTGATGCGATTGCGGTGAACCAAGCGATGAACAGGCGAGCTCAGCCGCTTTTGGTGTGCATTGTGCGTCAGTCTGTTATAGATCTTAATCTTAGTGAATCTTGTACTGTATGCAGGCAGCTTATTATGTTTTATATTGATAAGCGCCGAGTCACTCAAGGTTAGCTACATTAATAACGCACATTACATTATCACGACCGGCTAGTAGTAATTTTAGACGCTACTGTTGGCGCGCAATCTCACAACAAATATAAAGCACATACGCATTTCCCCAAAAAATATGTGATACAAAACGTTGAGATCTTAAAAAAAGAGGGTAAGAGGTTAAGTTGGCCTACACAGTCCTTTTTGCAAATGTAAACCAACACTTTAAGTATTGGCCCAATCAATATTACGCAGCCAATAAAACATTGAGGCTTTTTCTTACTACAATTTTAGGCTGACAATGCAATGCCCGATCAGAAATAATATTCCTTGAGGCTTATGCAAACACATTTGCAACTAAACAGCGTGACGCAATGTTTAACTTGTTTATTTCAGAACCAAATAATATCCGATGCTAACCTTTCTTGGACACAACATAATCCAATTTGTTTGTAGCAATAGTTTTGGTTGAATTGCAGCGTAAATGTTCATAACTGAACTGAACTGAACAACCTGACGTGCGCATGTGAGATTGAGACTTGAAAAATAAAATTTACTACTGAGATCATAGATTTTTTGTATTTAGCCTATAGTATAATAATTTAGTGCAATATTAGGGAATAATTTTATAAATTTTTAAAACTGTATAAAATACATATAAAAGCGGTTGCCAGAAATAGGCAACCACTTAAACTTCGAGCGGTTGCCATAGCCCCTCAGAAACTGGTTGCCCCGGGCAACCGTTAATGTCCGAGCCCTATGTGTGTATCAAGGTGATCTGTAAAGTGTGTGTGTGTGTGTGTGTGTGTCAAGGTGATCTGTAAAGTGTGTGTGTGTGTGTGTCAAGGTGATCTGTAAAGTGTGTGTGTGTGTGTGTGTGTGTGTCAAGGTGATCTGTGAAGTGTGTGTACTACTGCAGAGCACACCGATAAGGACAGGGGTCACAGGCGTAGCTTCACCCTTGTGCTGAGGGGAAGCGGGGGGTGACGAACTGATGAGTATCACAAAATGAAGTCTATGTGGTAATTAGCACACAGACGGCACAGACTTGACTTGTGTATTGGCTGGAGACTCTGCTGATAACCCTAATCCCCATTCAGCTCCCCTGTGCTCTCCTCACAAGACATTTAAACTATTGCTTGTGTTCACACACACACACACACACACACTCACTCTCCACACACGCGCACACGCGCGCACGGGCCAGCAGTCCATCCAATCGTCTCTAACCGTGCGGGCGGTGACAAGCGACGAAAACTTCAAAAAGGTGATGAGTGAACTAAGGAATGAGCTGAGCGAGAGAGAGCGACAGAAAAAAACAAATGAATGTGATCTA
>JAPMUY010006601.1:10000-22500 GCA_026901105.3 Galaxias olidus
AAAGTGCTTGAGTCATTTTCTAATAACTACCTATTGTGAAACTAATACTGTGTGTGTGTGTGTGTGTGTGTGTGTGTGTGTGTGTGTGTGTGTGTGTGTGTGTGTGTGTGTGTGTGTGTGTGTGTGTGTGTGTGTGTGTGTGGTGTGTGTGTGCATAAATGCAAGTTAAAACCCCCTCCTCCCATTGTGATACCCCCTGGGATCGTTCTGGCTTACAGAGCCCCACACATCAGGTATCACTCACTGGTCTCACTAACACTCTTCTGGTCTCACTAACACTGTCTCTCTCTAAGGGTAACCAGCATTATTAGGCTTCTCTGAACACTACTACAACAAAACATACATTTGGGTGACATGTGTGTCTGTCTGTGGGTGTGTGTTGCTCTGTGTTTGTCTGTGGGTGTGTGTTGGTGTGTGGGTGGGTGTGTGTTGGTATGTGTTGCTCTGTGTTTGCCTGTGGGTGTGTGTTGGTGTGTGTTTGTCTGTGGGTGTGTTTGTCTGTGGGTGTGTGTTAGTGTGTGTTTGTCTGTGGGTGTGTGTTAGTGTGCGTATGTGTGTGTTTACCTGTCGGTGTGTGTTAGTGTGTGTTTGTCTGTGGGTGCGTGTTGCTCCGTGTTTGCCTGTGAGTGTGTGTTTGCCTGTGTGTGTGTGTGTGTGTGTGTGTGTGTGTGTGTGTGTGTTTGCCTGTGGGTTTGTGTTGGTATTCGTTTGTCTGTGGTTTTGTGTTGGTGTTTCTTGGTGTGTGTGTCCCCCCCCCCCCCCACACACACACATACCAAATATAAATTTTCTTTTACATACTAATATCCCACTATATCCAGTGGTCTCATATCAAAAGATTGTGTTCTTTTGAACTCAACTTCAACATAACCCCAGTCTGCAGTGGATCCAGAATAACAGCAGCTTTTCTGTGGAGAGAGGAGCCGGGGTCATAAACAGCTTTGTACTTCACTGGGTATCATTTTTATCTCATTGAGGCTCAGCCACTACTCCTTGGTGCTGAATTACAGTTGGTGTTTGTGTGTGTGTGTGTGTGTGTGTGTGTGTGTGTGTGTGTGAGAGAGAGAGAGAGAGAGAGAGAGAGAGAGAGAGAGAGAGAGAGAGAGAGAGAGAGAGAGAGAGAGAGAGAGAGAGAGAGAGAGAGAGAGAGAGAGAGAGAGAAAGATGTTTAGGGAAAATCATAGGTGAACTGCTGACCTTTGTGTCTCGGCTCCACAGTGAGACCAAGAAAACATGGTAAGGATTGGGACACACACACACACAAACACACACACACACACACACACACACACACACACACACACACACACACACACACACACACACACACACGGGCACACACACAGCACTGTGAATGTTAAGTAGTGCTATCTCGTCTCCAAAAAGCCCATCTTTTAAGGATTAGCAGAATGTCATGGCCAAAAGGCCAGCCTGGTTCCGTCAAATGACGGCGTAATAATCTCCCATTTTACGTCAACGAGCAGAGAAAGAGAGAGAGAGAGAGAGAGAGAGAGAGAGAGAGAGAGAGAGAGAGAGAGAGAGAGAGAGAGAGAGAGAGAGAGAGAGAGAGAGAGAAAGATGTTTAATACCGTTTTGAAAGGCCAACAGGATACAAGTCCTAAATCCCAGTCAGGGGTGATGCGGGGAGTTGTCATGGTGATTCAAGGGAAGCCATGAACATGGGAAAGGAGTAGCGATCTCCTGTCGTCTCGATTGATCGTTCCGACTGTCACCACCTCGTATCGTCTTTCGGTGAATCTAGAAAGCAGTTATTTTAAAAATAACAACAGCCATCTTTGTATGTTTAATCACTTGACATGGCAGCTCTTTAGAATAAAAGTATTACCTTCTATATTTTTTTAAATGTTGTGTCATTAATACACCAGTCTATTTTAAATATAGCTCGTCATGTTTGATTGTCTTCGTTTCCTTGGTTACTAAAGCGGTTGTTTAGCCTTCTCAAGTAAAAGTTAAATGTGGCAATTCAAACATAATCAATCCAAAATCTATGAGTTATGATTCTGCTTTGTTAGATTATAATTTAAATCTACATTAAAAAAAATGTATCAGTTAATATTTCAAACCACAAGGCTTCTACACAGACACACCACTGGAAACCCTATTTCATGAAAATCATCAGAATTTTTTTTATTTATATATATATAAAAAAAATGTAATTAATGTCTTCAATATTTGATGAACAGGCACAACCAGGTAATCCGTTGCGAAAACCACCAGAGCCGAGAGTGTGCCGGTCTGTCAGTCGGCCCTTTACGGCGCCGCTAGCGAACGGAGACGCGTTTACGAGACCCGCCGCTGTAAAACGAGCCACGGTCTGAGCGACCAGGAATAAAACATGGCTACCGGCTGACAGTTTAATAAAGTTAAGAGGTTTCTGCAGTGATCAGCACTGACGTGGGGATAAAATATCTACTCCTGGCTGTCCCCAGCCCACTGATAAGGCATCCATCTTTGGGGGTAAACGAGAGAGAGGGGGGATTGGGGTAGAGTGGAAAGAGTAGAAGAAAAGAACGGGGGAGCGGGGCCAAGGAAAGAAATAACACCTCATCAGGAGAGATGCATTCTGGGTAGCAGAAAAAAGCTCAGGATCATGTTCAGCGCCATGCAAGTGACCGTAATATCAAATGCATGGAGAAAATAAGAGAGAGAGAGAGAGAGAGAGAGAGTTAGGTGAGGAAAGAGGGAGAGAAAGAGGGAGAGCGGGATAAAGGGAGACAGAGGATGGGATAGGGACATATGAAAGGGCTCCTTTTCAGGGCTATCTATGGAAGACTCTGTATGGTCAGATATGAAATGAGAGAAATAGAGAGTGTGAGAGTGAGCGGGAGTGTGTGTGAGAGAGATAAAGAGAGAGAGTGGGTGTGTGAGAGAAAGAGGGAGGGGGGGGGTAAAAGAGGATGAAGAGAGGATGAATGTGGGGAGAGGTTGGGCATGAAAGGAGGCAAAGGCAGAAGATAGAGAGAGAGAGAGAGAGAGAGAGAGAGAGAGAGAGAGAGAGAGAGAGAGAGAGAGAGAGAGAGAGAGAGAGAGAGAATGTTGTGGTGAGGAATTGAAAAACGAGGAATATAAAAAGAGATGAAGAGAGGGATGGGGTGGGGTTTGAGACGAGATGAGATTGTCAGAAGGAAGCGTAGGGATGAGAGAGAGAGAGAGAGAGAGAGAGAGAGAGAGAGAGAGAGAGAGAGAGAGAGAGAGAGAGAGAAAGAGAGAGAGAGAGAGAGAGAGCGTGAGAAGCAAAAAAGCAAAAAAAAGAGAAGAAGAAGAGAGTATGAAAAGAGGAAAACTAGAGAAGCCACGGGGGAGAGAGAATTAGACAGAAAGGAAGAAATCGGTGGTAAAGAGAAAGAGAGACGGAAAGAGAAAGGGAAAAGAGGAAGAGAAAGAACAGAAGTTGTTCCGTTTTTTCAAAGCCAAACAGCCGTTTGAGGGTTGATAATAGTCGGTGTACTTAACATCTTTACGTGATTCATACAGCCCAAGTCTTAGAGGCAAGGTCGTTAACCCCAATTTTTCATTTCATTTACCTCTGAACAAATGCAGAAACACACACACACACACACACACACACACACACACACACACACACATACACAGTCACAGTCGCCTCCAGCCCATGCCGTTTGTCTTAAGTGCAAATTCACAGAACGGGCTCTATCTGTACGGTAAGCGATCTCCATGTTTCTTATCGTCAGCGAGCACGAGCCTCCATTAAATGCCGCACTTCAGGTTGTCCTCAGCTCGAGAGGAAGGATGGTGATAAAAGAGGATTAAAGTACAAAAGGAATTATATGTGAGTGTAAAAAAACACAACACCGCCAGTTAAATAAATGTGATTAAGGTATGATGAACAACATTGGATTACACAATAACACATTCGATTAATCTTACAATAGTTGTCTTAAGCCTTTATATCTTAATTCATCAACTAATTTGCCTAAACTCTATTAACTTCAAATTAAGTATTTTAGCGCATTTTGAAAATACAAAACATTTTCTGTTTGCCTGGAACGAAATAAGCCAACTATAAACTACCAAATTACTTTCAGATAAATACAAAGGTAAAATCATAACTATTCGTTAGCCATATCTGCACACTGACGACATAATTACATGCATTAGCACACATACACATGAGAATATGTTTACCTAAGGTCCATCCATCCATTAACTTTACCGCTTATCCTGTACAGGGTCACGGGGGGGCTGGAGCCTATCCCAGCGGACACAGGGCGAGAGGCGGGGTACACCCTGGACAGGTCGCCAGTCCAGTTTACCTCAGGTATGGTACTAAAACAGTGCAATTGTCTCAGCCAAAAGTCCGTCCGCAAGGCCGCATTAACATTAACTCAGTGAAACAACATGTAGCTATAGGCTAATCTCATCTCAACTGTGGGCTATTAAACACATTTATAGGAACAATTATTATAGGCATTGAATCATACTTTATGTAACCTACACACACTGATTTGGTATAATCAGTTACACGAAACATCCGTGAGGTTCTAAAGCTAGTTTGATAGAGGATAAACTGACTTTTTAAAGCGGTTGAGGGAGAATAAGTGGGTGGACTTTGCCCTCTAGCGGTCACCTGAAGTATTGCTTGAAATTCCTGCATCTACAAAGGTGCAGATTCTTGTAATTTTCCAAAGCACATACTTACAATGTTCACATGCAGTGGCGTCTCGCTTATCAAATCGACAATCTTCTAGAAAATTGGTGGTGACACGCGTAACAACTACTTACAAGTATGCCATACCAAGTTTACACAACTTCTACACTATACTTGTAACAATTAGATGAAAGTTGTTCATTGCATTTAATTTGTTGCAGCACAGACTCTCTCTCTCTCACACACACACACACACACACACACACACACACACACACACACACACACACACACACACACACACGCGCACACACATACACCAATGAACACAATGGCAAGTAGATTTTATTAAGAATATTTATTCACTACAACCCTTAAGTGTTAATTTTCATATTTTAATATCAATCCAAACAGTCAGTACAAGATATATATCTTACATATTTACAAATAGTTTCCTACTGGCAAAATTAAATAAGATATTGTCAATATTTATCTATGTACACATGACACAATAATCCAATGTGTTGGCTAGGGTGGGTGATGTCATGCTATCATGTCTGGGGGACGGGTTCCAATAGTCCATCCTGCCCCACTTCATCTAACCTATTTGCCTCCTCTGTCTTTGTATATTATATATATTTCTCTCCATCCTTTTTTTCTTTCTTTTTTGAGCTTTCTCTTTCTCTCTCTCCAAACATATACAAAAAAACAGGTCTGTTTTCGAATTGTCTACAATGTTTTAGGTTTTTTAGGTTTGGTTCCAAATCAAATGTAAAAACCAAAAAAAGTGGTAAATTCTAGACAATAGCAGATCTATTTTAGGACATTCTTTTCCAATGTAATTCAAAGTGAAGGAGAGTAGGAAGGAAGAAAGGCAAAGTTCTGAGTTTCTATAACAATGTCAACCGACACATTCCAACCACACATATCACCAGGCCATACATGTAGAACTGCAGCATTGGCTCTGATCGCACTGACTCAACATGGATCCCTTCACAGACACCAGAACCACCCTGAGCTGCTCTAAGAACCGTCCCGGTACCATGACTACCGTTGTGGAGTGGATCTGAGGGCTACCGAGTGGTGTCCTAACTGTTCCCTAGAGCAAAGGCAGATAGGTAGGCATACACTCCAGCATTACCAGAGAAGTGTAGCGCCACCCTCCTGCCTTCACTGGTCCAATCAAAGCCCAGGGACACACCCAGCTCACAGGAGAACTATCCCAGTCCAGATCAAGCCCAAGTTCAGTTGAGGACATGGATACTGTGAAACAACAGTCTGGACAAGTCCGAAAATTGGGATGGTTTTCTGTGGATGTCAGAGTGCTTCATCTCTGAGCAGACTCCCACTGCAGTGTGAAGCTGAACTGAACTGAACTGAATGGAGCTGGCCCTGGTTGAAGCAATGCAGTAAGAGCATGGCAAAAGTGGACCGGAGTGGCCCGGTTACAGGTTGGGACTATGGTGTGAACGTGTCAAAGCACAGTTTGCTGAAAAGCACTAAGCATTAATCAGTGTTTCAGAAAAACAACAAAATAAAAATAAAAAACATTTCATCAAGAATTATTTGAAATAAAAGCTTTTAGTAAAACAAATTTATAAAACAAAACAAAAAAGAAGGCCTTTTTTATCCAGCTGTAAATATTGGTTTGCTTAGGGACTTATTGCTGAAATTATATATATGCCACAAATAAATATGTATATATATATATTAATGTATTGAAGAAAATGCTGTATGATAACACTCTTGGCCATTTGTATTGCTTTTTGCTTTCTGAGGCTGAATCAAGACGATGAATTAGTGGCAGAAAGCTTTCCATTAACCCTGCGTCCGGTCAGCCATCTATTCTGGGCTTCATTTTACTGAGCGCCACTCACAGTGTTTATTTGAGCGCCACCCTCGTTTAACAGCCAACCTCAGAGAGACCTGATAAACCACGTCAGAGAGACCTCAGAGAGACCTGATCAACCACGTCAGAGAGACCTGATCAACCACGTCAGAGAGACCTGATAAACCACGTCAGAGAGACCTGATAAACCACGTCAGAGAGACCTCAGAGAGACCCGATCAACCATGTCAGAGAGACCTGATCAACCACGTCAGAGAGACCTCAGAGAGACCCGATCAACCATGTCAGAGAGACCTGATCAACCACGTCAGAGAGACCTCAGAGAGACCTGATCAACCACGTCAGAGAGACCTGATCAACCACGTCAGAGAGACCTGATAAACCACGTCAGAGACCTGATAAACCACGTCAGAGAGACCTCAGAGAGACCTGATCAACCACGTCAGAGAGACCTCAGAGAGACCTGATCAACCACGTCAGAGAGACCTGATAAACCACGTCAGAGAGACCTGATAAACCACGTCAGAGAGACCTGATAAACCACGTCAGAGAGACCTGATAAACCACCTCAGAGAGACCTCAGAGAGACCTGATCAACCACGTCAGAGAGACCTCAGAGAGACCTGATCAACCACGTCAGAGAGACCTCAGAGAGACCTGATCAACCACGTCAGAGAGACCTCAGAGAGACCTGATAAACCACTTCAGAGAGACCTGATAAACCACCTCAGAGAGACCTGATAAACCACCTCAGAGAGACCTGATAAACCACGTCAGAGAGACCTGATCAACCACTTCAGAGAGACCTGATAAACCACTTCAGAGAGACCTGATAAACCACCTCAGAGAGACCTGATAAACCACGTCAGAGAGACCTGATCAACCACTTCAGAGAGACCTGATAAACCACCTCAGAGAGACCTGATCAACCACGTCAGATCATTCACGCGGACAGCAAGTGTCTTGAGTAAGAAGCCCCCAAGAATTCAAATATTGAAGAAGTTGTTTTGTGTTTTTGGTTATTGATCAAAGTAGAATACAATTTTTATTAGCACGCTTATTGATTCTTAAATTGATCAAAAACTAAGACTTTAAATGCAAAGAATATGATACATATAGCAAAATACATATAAGAATAAAAATCCCAAAGTTAGTTTTGTGGCATACTGTGAGTGTAAAAAAAAAAGAAATTATAATACTTAATTTAAATGAAACAACCAAAAATTAGCTTTTCCAAATATTACCTTCCCTTATGAGGGTTGAACAAAGAAAACATTTGCTACTTTGTCAAAAGAAAATCGCTAACCAAATACAAACGTGTCATTATTAAAGGGATTTGGTAGGCCTAGACATTATTCTATTTCAACTTCCGTCACGAAGCAGCAGAGGAACGTTTCGATCTTATTTCGGTTATGGAATCTGGTTAAACCCTGCAACCAAACCGTTACGAAAACATTGTAATGTTTAGATCAAGGTAAGTGTTTCAAACAAAACATTTCAACATTAATATAATCCATACAAATGATATTGAATAACAGGAACGATGTGGTAATAAATAATGAGAGAAGCCGGAAGCAGGCTTAGACTATACCTTGCCTTTGTGTGTCAAAAGCATTTTGTTAATTTCCAGAAACGAAACAAACCTCTTAAAATAAGACACATGAGTTTTAGCGAATTAATTCATCAGTCATCAGCATACATTTCCCTTAGATTCACAACCCTAAGCTTTCAGCAGATGCTCCTATATACAGTAAAAAACAACATTATTAGTAGGACTCTAAGGAAAAACAATTCCCTGTGGACTGTAATTAATTAATATAACTTCTGGTTTTCTTTTCTTTGTAAATGATGAAAGAAAAAGTAAAAAGTAAAAACATTCCTTCAAAATCTCTTCAAAGAAAAACTGATGTGAGATGAGTACAAACAGCACGGACTACAGTAAACAATGTCCGCCTCCGCGTTCAATGTCCCTTGCTCCTGGGAAATGTAGTGTTGAAGTGTCAACGTGTACGACAAAAGGCCCACCCTTCAAGGTAAGACTGAAGTTCATTAACCCTTCATTCATTAAGCTTTAAGATCTAAAGTGTTTACGTGTGTCTCAACCACAGAAGGAGAAAAGGTAAAGAAAGTGAATCCCTGCTAGAGAGAGCAAACCCCACACGGTGCCCCACTATCCCGCTGCCAGGGAGGAATAAACAAGCGCACCTGTTTGGTGTTTGAGTTATGACCAGCAGGTGATCCCCAGTGTAAACACATCTCACATGTTCACCCTGCCATTGGTGGATGCTGTGGGATGGGTACCAACACCAACAGAACAAGAAAGTACCTTCTCTTTCTTTCTCTCTCTCTCGCTCTCTCTCTCTCTCTCTCTCTCTCTGTCTCCCCCCCCCCCCACCCTCTCTCTCTCTCTGTCTGTCTGTCTGTCTGTCTGTCTGTCTGTCTCTCTGTCTCTCTCTCTCAAGTCCCCTTAATACAAATCACGACTGTAAGAAGAAGGTCCACATTTTGTTTTTATACAAATAAGACTAAAAACAGCAGTCATAATACTGAAACCTCTTAATAAAGTAAGTTCAATATTTTCTGTGTGATTCTAAGAAAATATATAAATGTTATTCCTCCAGGCCCATTATCAAGTACCAAGTTCATAAATCCGGTTCCAAAACCATGTTTACTGTATATACAAAAAAAAAAATGTTCAAACCGCTTTTGATATTGATAAATATGTTGTAAAATCTTAATATTATTAAATCTTGTTTTAAATCTCATTAATCTTTTAAATCTTCTGTAAGACAAAAGCACATAACAAAATAATCCTTTGTTTGAAGGAGGATTGATCACAGAACTACAATCCTGACCCCTGGCAAAAAGCAACCAAAAAAAACAGCATCAATGTCATCATAAAAAAAAAACGAATTTGTGAGGAGAACACACTTTCTTAAAGTTAAGTTAGCTTTGTATGTTAGCTGAATGAAGAACACATGCACATTCTGATGCCTTAAACAGGGAATTCTGTCTCGCACGTTTTTCCCCCTTAAACCATGCAATGCCGAGCAAACGACATGAATACTGAATGTGCCAGTGGTTTCCAGTGATGCTGCACCCAGACTGTATGGTGCACTAAGTCATTCTCCAGACATACCCTCAGGTGAACCACTCAGTTAAACAGTTATTACATTGCTGTGGTTATTATTATTATTATTATCATTATTATTGGTTTAACCTTTATCAGACCTTATAAAATGAAGGTAACCTTATAAAATGAATCCAGCCTGGTTTCCCATTTCACTTCCTGTTTATGTTGCTGGAATTCCTATTGGTGGATGAAGAAAGTTCTTGAATCTTACTGGTTCACACAGAGTGCGTTGGAGGGATGAACACGCCCACATGTGGAATAGGACCAATAGGAGAGGGAGTAACACCAGTGGCTGCAGAACTATCCAATAAAAGGTGGAGAAGTTGGCATCAGAAGAACTAAGAAATGTTAAACCCAGTTTCTCTCAAACTATTAATCAATAAAAGAGCAGAGAGAGAAGGAGTGAGGGAATCCGAAAGACTAGGAAAATTAGACAAGAGTTAAAGTTTTTTTAAAAAAGTCCAGTTTTATATTTATCAGTTAGTTCAAAAAACAGATTTCCCAGACAGCTGGTCACCTCGACATATTAAAAAGTTCCAGAAAGCTCAGAGTGTTATTGCAGAGGGAAAGGTCAGGGAGTAAAGGGAGTGGGTTTCAGGGGGGGTCAAAGTTCAGCGCAGTCAGAGGTCAGACCAGCGACCCCGCCCTGCTCTGAGCGGGCACCATAACGGGCACCGCCCCCATGCGCTCCAGCGTGGCCTGGCTCACCGCGTACGAGTGCGTGTGCTGCCCGTGGTGTGACGACGTCGCCACGGCGACCGGCTTGGCGCCCGCCGTGCCGTTGCTACGCGCCATGACGGGCCTGGTCGGCGAGGGGGCGGAGTTGGTGGTGACCACCAGGGTCTTGGGGGGCGGGAGGGTGTGGCTACCATTAGCATAGGAGGAAGAGGGAGGGGCAGGGCCCGCCTGCGGGTGGAGGGCGTGTCGTGACAGCGGGGCGGAGCCGGGCGCCGTGACGACGGCCCCGTGGGTGTGTCCGGCCGTGTGATGCGTGTGGTGCTGGCCCGTGGACAGGGCCTGTCTCGTGTCTCCGTTGTAACGCGCGTATGAGTTGGTCTCGTAGCTGGGCTTTGCATTGTGGGTGTCGTAGTTGGTCTTGGCATTGTGGGTGTCGTAGTTGGTCTTGGGGTTGTGCCAATAGCGGCTGTTGTAAGTGTTGGTGGAGGTCAAAGTGTCATTCTCAGAGGACGAGGCGTCAGCGTGGAACCCCTTCACAGACGATGACCTCTTAGGGGGGAGGTCGTCCTCCCTGTGGGGTGGTTCAAAGGTCAGAAGGTCATTAAGGTGCGGCAAAAATAAAAACATTATTAATTTTCTCCTAAATATCCTATCGTTCAATTTACAAACAGACTTCTGTCTTTGTTAATAGCACATAGAAACAAAGCAGTTATTGACTGACAGCCATGGTAACCATTGGGGTCAGGGAGCGATCCCGGATGTCCCGCCTCCCCATTTCCTCCTAGGTTACCCAGGGTTCCAGCTGACAGCCTTGGATTGGGTTCAGATTGACCTCTACACTCGTATTTCCTCTCAGAGAACAGTCTTAATGCCGTTAGAACTGAGAGGCTGGCAGCCATCCAGAGGAATGGTTCCATTCATTAAAGCGAACGCATAACGTGCGCAAAACAAAACGCTCAGAATGCAGCACTCTGGGATGGCAACTCTAAATAAACAATTACAGGAACATACCTGATGTACAACACAAATAAAAATGATTGTTGATTAAAATGATTGTTGACCATGTTTTTCTCCTTCCAGCTGTTCATAGAACATAGGAGTTGATCGTCATGGAAATACTAGAGGTAGAAATCAAAGGAAGTCAATTTGCAATGTGGATTACACCTCTAAGGATTTGTCCATGAATATTGAAACAAGCTGGGAGGCAGCTAAAGGCAAAGCCAGGGCTACACGCTCACTACTGATGTGGAACGCAGATCCCATTTGCTTCTACCTCCAGATGAGAGCACAGTTTGCAACATATCGTTACTGTCTACAGACACAACACATCTCCAAACTAAAAACGCAATTTGTATTTTTTTTTTGGTTACAAAAAGTACGACATTAAAAAGTGTTATTGAATAGTTTAAAATGAGCTGTGAAGAAAAACATGCATATGGGGTTTTAATCATTCTCAAAGCTTTTAAAAAGCATCAGTTTACCCATCTAAAGCCATATTGACAGTGGGAGATTGGTTTTGTTAAATTGCTCCAGGGAGGAGATGTTCATATTGTTCTGCTGTTAAAGAGGGAGAAACAGAGATCCATCCATCAGGAAGACTGGGAATGCCGGAGTGAAGGAGAGCTCAGAACGAGACAGATGTTATCTCGCTAGCTAAGCCCCGCTATGTTTGAACAATGATTTATCTTCAAATTGATTTATGAAGTCGTTTCAGAGGTAGGAATTGGATCCCATTTGAACAAGCGGCAGAGCTTAAGCTACTGTTTGAAAAGACAAATTGGAAAGCAATGAATAAAAGTAAAAAAAAAAGAGTAGGTTTAGGGGGAATATTAAAGTTGGTTGAAAAGCCCAGAACTTATCCAATTTAATGGGCTGCCTTTGGGGTTTTTAATCAAGACGCTCATAAGACTTTTAGATTCTCCATCTCTCAAGGCGAGACACACAATGCTATACCTCCAACCAATATTATGCAGACAAAACCACATAATTTGACCAACAGATAATTACTACCTTGATAAATACGTCTTAATAGCTTTGACATTTTTCATTAAATCCTTAATTGACGTACGAATGCCTCACTCCTCCTCCCCCCCTTCTCCTCTCCTCCCCCTTCCTCTCTCCTCCCCCTCCTCTCTCTCCCCTTCTCTCTCCTCCCCCTCCTCTCTCTCCTCTCTCTTCCTCTCTCCTCCCCCTCCTCTCTCCTCTTCCCT
>JAPMUY010006601.1:37500-45000 GCA_026901105.3 Galaxias olidus
GTATAAGCAAAGAGACCGAAGGTTGCTCACTGCTTTTCATTTTTTCTTATATCAAATCAAATCACGTTTATTTATAAAGCACGTTTAAAACTCGCAGAGCTGACCAAAGTGCTGTTCAATACATTCACATACAGTTGATCAAACAATACAGAAAACAGTTGCAACATTTTGCCTATATGTACAAGCTAAGTGCATAGAAAACCACTAATATGATTCGAAGGCTATTTCAAATCAGCCTATCTGCTCCATTTCATTGTGTCATCTGCGGTTTCATTTGTTTGGATACAGCTAAATTATTACCAAATATCTACTTCCTACCCTGTTCAACCAATCACTGATTGTTTGATGAGCTGTGAGGATTTGGGAGGACTCCCCGTCAACACGTCGGCAGGCCTCGGTGAGCTACGCTTTCCCAGAAACCCCTTCTTCTCTCCGAAGCTACGCAGAGACACTTATGTGCTTCTTTGCAAAAGTATAAACCAGGCTGAGACACAGCCCTAGAACACACAACACACAGACCCAGAACACACAGCCCTAGAACACACAGCCCTAGAACACACAACACACAGACCCAGAACACACAGCCCTAGAACACACAGCCCTAGAACACACAACACATAGACCCAGAACACCAAACACACAGCCCTAGAACACCAAACACACAGCCCTAGAACACACAGCCCTAGAACACAAAACACACAGCTTCAGAACACAAAACACACAGACCTAGAACACACAGCCCTAGAACACAAAACACACAGCCCTAGAACACACAGCCCTAGAACACAAAACACACAGACCCAGAACACACAGCCCTAGAACACAAAACACACAGCCCTAGAACACACAGCCCTAGAACACACAGCCCTAGAACACACAGCCCTAGAACACAAAACACACAGCCCTAGAACACACAGCCCTAGAACACAAAACACACAGCCCTAGAACACACAGCCCTAGAACACACAGCCCTAGAACACACAGCCCTAGAACACACAGCCCTAGAACACAAAACACACAGCCCTAGAACACACAACACACAGACCTAGAACACACAGCCCTAGAACACACAGCCCTAGAACACAAAACACACAGCCCTAGAACACAAAACACACAGCCCTAGAACACAAAACACACAGCCCTAGAACACAAAACACACAGCCCTAGAACACACAGCCCTAGAACACACAGCCCTAGAACACACAACACACAGACCTAGAACACACAGACCTAGAACACACAGCTCTAGAACACACAGCCCTAGAACACACAACACACAGACCTAGAACACACAGCCCTAGAACACACAGCCCTAGAACACACAGCCCTAGAACACAAAACACACAGCCCTAGAACACAAAACACACAGCCCTAGAACACAAAACACACAGCCCTAGAACACAAAACACACAGCCCTAGAACACAAAACACACAGCCCTAGAACACAAAACACACAGACCTAGAACACAAAGCCCTAGAACACAAAACACACAGCCCTAGAACACAAAACACACAGCCCTAGAACACAAAGCCCTAGAACACAAAACACACAGCCCTAGAACACAAAACACACAGCCCTAGAACACAAAACACACAGACCTAGAACACAAAGCCCTAGAACACAAAACACACAGCCCTAGAACACAAAACACACAGACCTAGAACACAAAGCCCTAGAACACAAAACACACAGCCCTAGAACACAAAACACACAGCCCTAGAACACAAAGCCCTAGAACACAAAACACACAGCCCTAGAACACAAAACACACAGACCTAGAACACACAGCCCTAGAACACAAAACACACAGACCTAGAACACACAGCTTCAGAACACAAAACACACAGACCCAGAACACACAGCTCTAGAACACAAAACACACAGACCTCGAACACACAGCTTCAGAACACAGAACACACAGACCCAGAACACACAGACCTCGAACACACAGCTTCAGAACACAGAACACACAGCCCTAGAACACAAAACACACAGCCCTAGAACACACAGCCCTAGAACACAAAACACACAGCTCTCGAACACACAGCTTCAGAACACAGAACACACAGCTCTAGAACACACAGCTCTAGAACACACAGCTTCAGAACACAGAACACACAGCTCTAGAACACAGAGCTCTAGAACACAGAGCACAGTTCCTAGTGTGGGTCTCCAGTCAGCTCCTGGTAAAAGGTGTGGTTGGCTAGTAAACAAAATACTTTTTTCTGGACTGATACCAAGGACAGTACACATTGGTGACACCCACACCGATAAGCTAAGTGTGGTCCATGCACAGCAGATCTGTAGAGCACGCCTACCTGCTCGGGCTGGTTAGCATTGGAGAGCGGGATGACCATCCAGATGACGTTGAGGTTGGTGAGGGCAGCGCTGGTGGTGAAGGAGCAGGGCAAGATGGCCGCCTGGCCTCGCGCTACCTGGATGCTGCTCTGAGAGCTGGTCACATCCAGCGCCCGCACACACACTGCAGCACAGAGAGAGAGAGAGAGAGATACATACTGTTATACACACACTGCAGAGAGAGAAAGAGATACACACTGTTATACACACACTGTAGCAGAGAGAGAGATATACACAGCGTTATACTCACACTGCAGAGAGAGAGAAAGAGATACACACTGTTATACACACACTGTAGCAGAGAGAGAGAGAGATATACACACTGTTATACTCACACTGCAGAGAGAGAGAGAGAGAGAGATACACTGTTATACACACACTGCAGGAGAGAGATATACACTGTTATACACACACTGCAGGAGAGAGAGATATACACTGTTATACACACACTGCAGGAGAGAGAGATATACACTGTTATACACACACTGCAGGAGAGAGAGATATACTGTTATACACACACTGCAGAAAGAGAGAGAGAAAGAGGGTGATACACTGTTATACACACATTGCAGAGGAGAGAGAGCGAGACTTATATACACACTGCAGGAGAGAGAGAGAAAGAGAGAGACTTATTTACACACTGCAGGAGAGAGAGAGAGAGACAGAGACTTATATACACACTGCAGGAGAGAGAGAAAGAGAGAGAGAGACTTATATACACACTGCAGGAGAGAGAGAAAGAGAGAGACTTATACACACTGCAGGAGACAGAGAGAGAGAGACTTATATACACACTGCAGGAGAGAGAGAAAGAGAGAGACTTATACACACTGCAGGAGACAGAGAGAGAGACTTATATACACACACTGCAGGAGAGAGAGAGAGAGAGAGAGAGAGAGAGAGAGAGACTTATATACACACACTGGATTAGAGAGAGAGAGAAAGAGAGAGACTTATATACACACACTCCAGGAGAGAAAGAGAGAGAGAGAGAAAAAAAAAGAGACAGAGACAAAGGAAGGCTGAGAAAGAGAGAGAGGTGTAAGAGAGGGAGAGAAGGGAAGAGAGAGAGGACGGGGGGCGTAGTCAAAGGCCCTGTGGATGAATTCAGCCGACACCAGAACACCTCAGGACCATCCTCAGACAATCTGGCCCAACCAAACTAGAACTTACCTAAAAGGAAATGCACATTGAACAGAATCAACAAAATCTCAACTCTAAATTAAACGGACTGAGAGAGAACTGTGACTGATAGAGAACTGAGGAAATCATTGTCAAGGTACAGACCATAGAACCATAGAAAGAGGGCATCACAGACAGACCATAGAAAGAGGCCATTACAGACAGACCATAGAAAGAGGCCGTCACAGACAGACCATAGAAAGAGGCCGTCACAGACAGACCATAGAAAGAGGCCATCACAGACAGACCATAGAAAGAGGCCGTCACAGACAGACCATAGAAAGAGGCCATCACAGACTGACCATAGAAAGAGGCCATTACAGACAGACCATAGAAAGAGGCCATCACAGACAGACCATAGAAAGAGGCCATCACAGACAGACCATAGAAAGAGGCCATCACAGACAGACCATAGAAAGAGGCCATTACAGACAGACCATAGAAAGAGGCCATCACAGACAGACCATAGAAAGAGGCCGTCACAGACAGACCATAGAAAGAGGCCATCACAGACAGACCATAGAAAGAGGCCATTACAGACAGACCATAGAAAGAGGCCATCACAGACAGACCATAGAAAGAGGCCATCATAGACAGACCATAGAAAGAGGCCATCACAGACAGACCATAGAAAGAGACCGTCACAGGCGGACCATAGAAAGAGGCCATCACAGACAGACCATAGAAAGAGGCCATTACAGACAGACCATAGAAAGAGGCCATTACAGACAGACCATAGAAAGAGGCCATTACAGACAGACCATAGAAAGAGGCCATTACAGACAGACCATAGAAAGAGGCCATCACAGACTGACCATAGAAAGAGGCCATCACAGGCGGACCCGTCTGCCCAGGGAGGACAGACTGTACTCACTCTGCTCCCAGGGTGAGTTGGAGACAGAGTTTCACTTTCTTTTCAAATGTGACAAATACAAACTAGTTCCCTGCATTTCAAAACATTTGCCCACAGTGTAATGATGGTTCACCTACACAGAAACCTTCAGGGGAAAATGAGTGAGTTTGATGTCAAGAGTCAATAATTACTTCTTACGTGATCATTACATTAATTAGTAGTTATGTTCTAATTAGTGTGTGTAAAAATTGGTATAATTATCAATCATGTTATTTTATGGTAGTTTATTTTGATTGTATACTTTGGAAAAAATCAGTTTGCAGATGATAGTTTTGATTAAAAGTGAGACAAATTAAAAAAACATATAATTATGTGTTCAACTCTGTGAGTTATAAATGAAATAGACCAAAGGATGTTCAAAATAACTTTCAATAAATAGCCCCCTTTCTTTCCCATGTGTCATAAGAATATGAAAAAGAAACGGAATTAGAAATAAATATGTAAATAGTGTAAGTTTGCAATAAAAGCTGAATATTTTCTAAGACTAATGACACGTGTAATATCTTTGGTCACATCTCTTCTTCTTGGCTTTGCTATCTTTAGACCGATACGAACATCACTTCAGATCTTAGCTCTCTCCCCACCACTAACCAACCACACACCTGAAGGCTTCTGTTTCAGAGAGCACATCAAATATGTACAAGCTTCATAAAAAGGGAAGGGATGTCGTCCTAACTACCGTTCGCTCACTCACATCACATACTGCCGTGTTAACGATGCATGTATCACTGAAACATACGCCTGTGCTAACGATGCATGTATCACTGAAACATACGCCTGTGTTAACGATGCATGTATCACTGAAACATACGCCTGTGCTAACGATGCATGTATCACTGAAACATACGCCTGTGTTAACGATGCATGTATCACTGAAACATACGCCTGTGCTAACGATGTATGTATCACTGAAACATACGCCTGTGCTAACGATGCATGTATCACTGAAACATACGCCTGTGCTAACGATGCATGTATCACTGAAACATACGCCTGTGCTAACGATGCATGTATCACTGAAACATACGCCTGTGCTAACGATGCACGTATCACTGAAACATACGCCTGTGCTAACGATGCATGTATCACTGAAACATACGCCTGTGCTAACGATGCATTTGTAACTAAACATACGCCTGTGCTAACGATGCATGTATCACTGAAACATACGCCTGTGTTAACGATGCATTTGTAACTAAACATACGCCTGTGTTAACGATGCATGTATCACTGAAACATACGCCTGTGCTAACGATGCATGTATCACTGAAACATACGCCTGTGCTAACGATGCATGTATTACTGAAACATACGCCTGTGTTAACAATGCATGTATCACTGAAACATACGCCTGTGCTAACGATGCATGTATCACTGAAACATACGCCTGTGCTAACGATGCATTTGTAACTAAACATACGCCTGTGCTAACGATGCATGTATCACTGAAACATACGCCTGTGCTAACGATGCATGTATCACTGAAACGTACGCCTGTGCTAACGATGCATTTGTAACTAAATATACGCCCGTGTTAACGATACACGTATCACTGAAACATACGCCTGTGCTAACGATGCATTTATCATACCTAGAGAAACATACTCCCGCATTAACAATACATTTATCACTGTAACATACGCCCGTGTTATCCATACATTTATGACTGTAACTTGATAAACATACGCCCGTGCAATACATTTATCACTGTAACATACGCCCGTGTTAACTATACATGTATCACTGTAACATACTTCCATGTTAACTATACATGTATCACTGTAACTAGAGAAACATACTGCCATCTTAACTATACATGTATCACTGTAACTAGAGAAACATACTGCCATGTTAACTATACATGTATCACTGTAACTAGAGAAACATACTGCCATCTTAACTATACATGTATCACTGTAACTAGAGAAACATAGTGCCATGCTAACTATACATGTATCACTGTAACTAGAGAAACATACTGCCATGCTAACTATACATGTATCACTGTAACTAGAGAAACATACGCCCGTGTTAACAATATATTTATCACAACTAGAGAAACTGATGTTAGGATTCAAATTCAGTGGTTGGAATTCTCAGTGAATTTCAGCATAATCCCGTTGTTTCTGAAAGATCCGACCAAACTTCAAAACAATAAGAGTTTCTCTCCTACAGTGCTACAATGTTCTCTTTGTCTAACAAAAACCAAAACAAAGAAAATAATGTTAATACATCCTGCAGCATAATTTGACTAAGTAAGATGTGCAAAGAGAGTGTGGACTCTAATGACCCTTCAAGTAGCTGAGGACCCGCCATAACAACAATTCAAAATAAATTAATAAAAAAACGTGTTTATTACATCCAGTGTGTAACCTGCAGGAGGATCCTGTGGTCTTTAGATCAGGAGAATATAAGGACAATGATTCTCAGGAGAATAAGAGGAAAGTGAAGAACAGCTTCCTGATGCTGTTGACAGAACAGCAGGCTTAACTTAATACAACCAGGAAGACAGATACAGAGAAGAGATGGACTATTCCTGGCTGCTTCTAAACACATTACACTCTCAATCTAGTTAGACATGAAAATGAGGGGATGTGGTCAGAAATTATTCTGTCAAAACCAACTCAAATGAAGACAAAACCAACTCAATGAAGACAAAACCAACTCAATGAAGACAAAACCAACTCAATGAAGACAAAGCCAACTCAGTGAAGACAAAACCAACTCAATGAAGACAAAACCAACTCAATGAAGACAACACCAACTCAGTGAAGACAAAATGAAGAGAGTTATCCAACTTTATTACATCAAAAATGTAAGTTTATTATTAATAATAAAAAAAAGTATAATCCCTAGTACTGCACAAATTGCATAAGCCCAGGCCCTGCTGTACCGCTTTTGAGTGTCCTTAAAAACTCCTAAACTATCTCTCCATAACCACAACAAATCAATCTGCTGTTCTGTAACGCTCCTTACAGTACATCATGTTCACTTTGAGACTTCTGTCAGCGTCCATGGACAGGCAGAGAGGCAGAGAGGCAGATGG
>JAPMUY010006602.1:0-46940 GCA_026901105.3 Galaxias olidus
TGTTTCATCGGGCTGTGCCCGACTGGGCTCCATGGCCAAGGCCACCAGACGCTCGCCGGCGAGCATCCCCCCCGGGTCTGGCTCCAGGGGGTATCCCCAGTTTCTCTATTCCGGGCGAGGTGCTACAGTGCCGTTGGTTCCGATTCATCGTGGGTCTTTGAATCGTGCTTAGTCTGGACCGTCCCCAGGGACCAATTTGCCATTGAAGACCCTACATGGGGCTACTGCCCCTGACAACACAGCTCCCAGGATACCAGGGACACTCAAACCCCTCCACCACGTTAAGGTGGTGTTAGGGCTGCCCCTCCTAGAATCGCCACCTTAACGTGGAGTAAGGATGCAAAAATACAATTTACACAATGTTGTGCATGAGTAGTACATATATTTATTCACGAACGTTAACTTTAATAATACCCAACAGTTTTATTCATGGATATGGCCTTTTAGAAAGTTAGATAGCTTTGAAAAGAGCTGTTATTTCTTGGGAGCTGTCTGGGACTACTCATGACTGCGATGTCGTCCAGCTGGATAGTTAAAGTAGTCCATGTCCTTCTCCCTTACTTCCATCGCCTCTCTTGAGCCATGATTGCTGGCAACTTGGGTCACACTCATGATCAGTTGAGATTGTGGCCCTTCGTCAGGTGGAATCTGTGGTATGTATGGATCCCGGTTCCAGCGTAAGAAATTGTGGAGGATGCAGGTGGCCTTCACAACCACCTCTACGTTCTTTGGCAGCAACCCAACAACCCGGTGGTACAGCTGCCACTGGGAAGACCAAATGCACACCCCACATCCATCCTGGCACGTGACAACCGGTAGTTGAAATAGCTCTTCTCCTCAGTAAGAGCTCTTCCAGAGAAGGGCCTCATCATATGCCTCCGGATGGGGAATGCCTGATCAGCCATGATCACGCAGGGCATAGGGAGACAGGCATCAGCTGGGAAATCAAAGGTGTTGCCTTGAAGAGCCCTGTTAAACGCTGAGGCAGCCAATATTCCCCCATCACTCCTCCTTCCATTTGCTCCAACATAAATTACTCTGAAGCGCAGTCGGGCATCAACTAGGGCAAGCAGGACAATGGAGACTGTCCCCTTGTACTTGTAATGAAGGGAAACTGTGCCTGGAGGACAGCGGATGACCACATGCTTGCCATCTAGTGAGCCGATGCAGTTAGGAAAATTCCAGCACGATTGGAATTCATTGGCCATCTCCTTTCAGTAGTCAGCAGAGAGTACAGGCATAAACTTACCTACCAAGGCATCCCATATCACTCCGCAGATCTCAGTCACTATGCCAGCAACCGTGGATATTCCAACCCTGTAACTGTATGCAATGGTCCAGTAAGAGTCACCAGTTGCCAGGTACCCTAAATAAAATTATTGTGTGTGTACATGTATACTGTATGTGTGTATATATATATATATATATATAATGTGTGTGTGTGTGTGTGTGTGTGTGTGTGAACATATTAGGCCTGTCAATTTAACACGTTCATTTTGACTAATTAATTATGAAAAAAAGAATGCGTCAAAAGAATTATCACAGATTAATCGCGCTTTAGGATGACCCTTGTCTGACCCCATATCATATGTCACTGTGCATACCATAACCATCTGTAGCTTTGGGAATATGATGGAAGCAAATGACAAAACGTTGCTTGGCCCAATGAATGGAAAATTTACATCTACACAAGTGCAGCGCTCATCAATGTCACGTCTTTGTCAGCCGGCCAATCAAAATTGATTAAAGGCGGGACTGAAAATAAAAAAGAACATACAAATTAATTAAAAGAGTTCTTTTTAAATATGAATACGTTGTATTATATATTTACTCTTTTTCAGAGAGTTATTTGAGTTGCTGATTCGAAAGATTTTGCTTTGTATTAAAGTTGTAGGTGACTTCTTTCTGGCTAGTGTGAGGAATAAGGTGGGGGGACTGACGTTAGATAGTATGTGGTAAATAGAGTAAAGTTATTAAATCCTGTTACTATAGCTATAAATTGGATTTTGTTTCTGTCATGGCTCAAAAGAACAACTAACTACGATATATTTTGCGTCATGAATAAAGTAAATTTCCTGCTTCGATAACTTTAGTTTAGTTGGTCTTGTTGGTCATGATAGTCCCTCCCCCAATTTGGTACGTAAGTGGTGCTTGGTCTTAGACCAGGAAAGAGTTGGGGCCAGCCTGGAACCTGTTTTCCTGGACAAAAGCCAGCTCTCTTTGGAAAAGCTCAAGATTTTGTTCTGGCTCCAAACCGGCCCTGGAACTTCCTTGGTGAAAAAGGGGTATCAGAGACTTGCCAAACATCAGTTTGCTGTGGGCATCCATGTTTTCCTGAGCAGATGCAATGGAACGCATTCAGATTGGAAGTTGGGAATACCGACTAGGAACTATCTGAGTTCAGAGTACAATAGAAAGCACCATAATATAGGGTGACGTTTTCACCACACGTCATCAATCCGGAAGTTGGCCATCTTGGAGACACTGAATGTAAACAACGCAACCAAAGTAGTCTATAATAGCGGCAGCGTTTGCTGGTTATCGTTGCTTAAAATGGTACACTGTTGTCGTGTTTTTGGTTGTTCCAATCGGACACACCGAGAAAATCATTTGGAATATTTCAGATTGCCAGTTGTAACTAATCAGGGAGAGGAGTGCAAAACATTGTCTGAGGAAAGGAGACATTTGTGGATGGCCAAACTGAACCATGATTTCCAGGGCAAGAATCTTGACAATATTCGAGTATGTTCTGCGCATTTCGTGTCAGGTAGGTGAGATATTAATAATGCTATCAGCAACTATTAACAAATTGTATATTAAGCTGATGTTTCTTCCATTATTGGCTGCCAATATCTGATTCTGATGCAATATCCTAGCCTACCCCAGTAGTACAATACTTCTATAGTTTCTGTCAATTGTTTCCTAAAATGTATCTTATAAAGTTAGCTATATTTCTCATTATTGAATTCCAGGTAAAAGGTCTGACCTGTACCGGAAGGACGACCCAGATTGGGTGCCATCTCTTAATATGACAAGAAAGCAAGACCTTAAACCACCTAAAGAAATACAGACATTATGCTACAAGCGTTGTGTGAATCAAACTCTGCAGAAACTGAAGGATGATGCTACCAATTCCTTGCCCGTCATGGACATACTAGCTGCTCATGATGATTTTACCACAAGTGATTGTGTCAGTGATAATGTGTGCAGTATATGAACTCAAAACAAACTGACTGGTTATTTTATTGATTGAAGCTGGGGGGGGGGGGGGGTATTTATATTACTATTATTTTTATAATATGTAGTTTTGATATGTTTTATATTATGAGTCAAACATATTCTTTTTGTATTCTTTATTAATTATGTAATATATCATACCTCAAAACGTCACACACACACCTTTTCCCTATGTATTGGTTGCTTGCTTCCAAAAGTTGCCGGATGAAATTGGTACAGCAGATACGCTGCATAAACGCTCTCAGCACTTCGTTTTATGCGCTAATGCGAGAGTAGACTGAGGCAAGTGTGTTGCTAAAGTGGTTAGTTGAGTATCAATCCCTTTTTTCAAATGTGAAAATGAAATGAAAAGTTTATACTAATTTTGCCATGGTTTGCTTTGCAAGATGGTTAGTAGTTAGTAGCTATCCCTCAATCCGGTTGTTTAGCCTACTCTTCTGGCTCGCTAGCTAGTCGTGAATCGTGATTAAGATATCCTTTTTAATATTGGTAAAGGAGAGCTGTGTGAATCTTATGGCAGTGAGCTGATTGTTTTAACCACAACTATTACAGGTTATAGTTAGCAAAAAACAACAGAAAGTCACAGCCCTGTTCTTAGTCAGGAGGAGATTGTTAGTGCAAGAGGTAGGTTCTCTATAGGTGACATTTGTTGAGATAGACCATTTTTCCTCCATGAAAATGTATGCAGATTTAATTGAAAAAATTGTTCCCTCTTTCATATTGCAATTTCAGACCAGTCAGAGGATGATCAGGCTCAGGCAGTTAAAGTTGCTGAACAGTGTGAAGCAGGTAAAGATAAGTGAATAGCTTAATGATAATTCTCACAACAACACAATATTGTCAATAATAATAATAATGATAGTAAACGCTTTTGGAGTCTTGCAGAAAGAAGTTAAGGTAGAAACAAAAATATACATACAAACATACATTTGGCTATTGTTGTGTGTGTGTGTGTGTGTATGTGTCCGCTTGTCTAGTTGTAACTGATGACACTTGTTTATTGTTGTGTGTCAACCCCAGCTGAAGCCGTTGACCACTTGCAAAGTGCTTTTAATGTTGTCCAAAATACGCTTGCTCAACTGAAGCTTGTGGTCAATGCTGACAAGATCAAGCTCATATTATTTTCAAATGAGTAAGTCACAAAATATCCCCTCACTGGTCACTCTTGAGGGCAAGGCAATTAAGAGGGTTAATTCTTATAAATATCTGGGCATTCTGTCAGACGATTCTCTTACTTTTAAGCCACATACTCGGTGTTGGTAAAAAAAAAAAGAGGCTTAAATAATGTTTTTATTTTAAGAACAAGATGTGTTTTTCTTTTAGTGTGAAAAAGAGACTTGTTGCTGCTACATTTTTACCTGTGTTGGATTATGGGGATCGTTTGTATTTACATGACTTTGCACATGATTGATACAGCTTCCCACTGAGCAAAGACACGTTTAAAAGACGTCCACCGAGAAGCCAGAATGAAAGTTTTTACGTCTTTTCTGAACGTCTTTTTAAAGTTCAACAGAGACGTCTTTAAAAAGTCCACTGTTGATGTAAAAGTGACCTCCTTACAGGGTTAAAAATTAAAGTTTTTGCAACTTCTTTTCTGAACGTCTCTTTAATGTTAAAAAAAGACGTATTTTCAAAATAATTCTTGGATTTAGTGCTTTCCTCTGGACTCAAAGCTATCTGTCTGGGCAATACCAGAGCAGCCAATTTGTGCCAAACTTGCCCACACAAACACAGGGAGAACGTGCAAACTCGCCGAAGAAAGGCCCTTGGGTCTGCTGGGATTTGGGATCTTCTGGCTGTGAGACAACAGTGCTAATCACTGAGCCACCGAAAGGCCGTCTCACACTAGTTTCCTGTTTACATCCAAGTGACCCCCTTACAGGGTTCAAAATAAAACTTTTATGACGTCTTTCTTTGACTCATCTTGCACTCTATACCAACTTTACTTGTTTAATTGTAAATGAGGCCTGAGTCCCATCCTATCTTCTCTCACTATCAGCTTTATTGAATACTATTATTGTCATCAAATTGTCATCAAAATCAGGTTGGCTATTGTTCCAAGGTTGGATGACCAAAACACAGTATAAAAAAAAACTGATTCTGGTGAAGGCAGTGTGCAGGTCCATTTATTGTAAATAAAACACATTTAAACCACATGCACCTGTCCAAGACATACAGGTGTTCCAAGAGTGTTTAATAGACTTATTTACAATTGTAAATGCATGACATCTGTCAAATAAAGATGGAACATTGTTTGAAATGAGAAGTGAATATTTTTAATGAGGTTTTAAGCAAAATATTAACAATTAAATCAATCAAACAATTCCAAAAGGTTACGTGCCAACTGACTTGTACCCTTCACTAAAAACAATGCTGAATTATTTAGCACATCTCACACATGTAGTTTTAGACATGTACTTTAATTTAGTCTGACAGTTCTGAGAGTTAATGAGTTTGATGTTTAGGGGGCATGAAATACGGGCATGAAAAAATTGCAATCCCTTTTTCATCATTACAACACAAATTGGTCAGACTCATTAAATATCAGTAACTGAAACTAACTGAATGTGTGCAAAATTGTTTCAAGACCAATTGTCTTATGTGCCCCCCTCAGTCAGACGTTCAGATATTGAACCTGTTTTGCAGACGTCCAAAAGGCATTCTAGTTAGACATTCAGATGTTGACCGTGTTGTATGTCCAAAGACGTTCAAAAGGGGTCCCAGTCAGACGTTCAGAGATCGAACCTGTTTTGCCCGTCCGTAGACGTCCAAGACTGGGTCCCCAGTCAGACGTTTCATTGACGTCCAAATGGGGTCGTAGTTAGACATTCAGATATTGAACCCGTCTTGCTCGTCCATAGACGTGCAAGAGGGGTCTTAGTTAGGCGTTTACATTTTGAACCCCTATTGCACGTCCACCAGACATGACAAAAGTGGATCTGAACTAAAGGACAGATTTAAGATTCATCACAAACTGTAAAGCCTTGACTCACCAATGTGAGCTTTACTCCCGGGTAGGATGGCCTTCTCTGGCGATCCGCAGGCGAACACACTGGTACACTTTTCTATACAAGGCAATGCTTGGTCTACTCCCATCCTATCTAGGTTTTTACATTTCACAGAAGAGTGCTGGACAGTACTCTTTGCGATCAAACGACTTTTACACATTGTCAGTACCCAATGTGCGTACAGTGAGTGGGGAAAAAGACCTTCATGTACTGTGCACCCTCAGACTGGAATATGTTGCAAAATGTTTTTAAAATTAATGATTTGATTTCTTTGGTTCAAAAACCCTCATGGAAAAAACTATAAGAGAGGATGATACCCGGCCCGGAGGAAGCCCGGGGTCCCCTTCTGGAGCCAGGCCCAGGAGGAGGACCCGTCAGCGAGCGCCTGGTGGCCGGGCTTGCCACGGAGCCCGGCCGGGCATAGCCCGAAAAAGCAACGTGGACAACACCAACGTCTCGCCTTCTCCGTCCCGTGGGCTCACCACCCGCGGGAAAAACCAAGGGGGTCGGGTGCGCTGCCAGAAAGGTGGCAGTGAAGGCAGAGGTTTTCGACGGATCGGACCCGGGTGGCAGAGGCTGGCTTTGGGGACGTGGAACGTCACCTCTCTGGGAGGGAAGGAGCCGGAGCTTGTGCGGGAGGTGGAGCGCTACCAGCTGGATCTGGTGGGGCTTACCTCTACGCACAGCCTCGGCTCTGGAACCTCACTTCTGGATAGGGGTTGGACTCTATTCTTCTCCGGAGCTCCCCAGGGTGAGAGGCGCAAGGCTAGTGTGGGGATACTCACAAGTCCCCGGCTAAGTGCCTCTATGTTGGAGTTCACCCCAGTGGACTCCCTACGCCTGCGGGTCATGGGGGGGAAAACTCTGACTGTTGTCTGTGCCTATGCACCGAACAGCAGTTCGGAGTATTCGGCCTTTTTGGAGACCCTGGATGGAGCCTTGTATGGGGCTCCTGAGGGGGACTCTGTAGTCTTGCTGGGGGACTTCAACGCACATGTGGGCAATGATGGAGACACCTGGAGAGGCGTGATTGGGAGGAACGGCCTCCCCGATCTGTACCCGAGTGGTGGCTTGTTATTGGACTTCTGTGCTAGTCATGGAATGGCCATAACGAACACCATGTTCGAACATAAGGATGCTCATAAGTGTACCTGGTACCAGAGCACCCTAGGCAGAAGGTCGATGATCGATTTTGTTATCGTATCATCGGACCTGAGGCCATATGTTTTGGACACTCGGGTGAAGAGGGGGGCAGAGCTGTCAACTGATCACCATCTGGTGGTGAGTTGGGTCAGGTGGCGGGGGAAGCCTCTGGACAGACCTGGTAAGCCCAAGCGTGTAGTGCGGGTGAACTGGGAACGTCTGGAGGAGTCCCCGGTCCGGGAGGCCTTCAACTCACACCTCCGGCGGGGCTTCTCTGGCATCCCTGTGGAGGCTGGGGGCATTGAACCGGAGTGGGTGATGTTCAAAGCCTCCATTGCTAAAGCTGCGTCTGAGAGTTGTGGTCTCAAAGTCTTAGGTGCCTCAAGGGGCGGTAACCCTCGAACATCCTGGTGGACACCGGTGGTCAGGGGAGCCGTCCGATTGAAGAAGGAGGCCTTCCGGGACATGCTGTCCTGGGCGACTCCGGTGGCAGTTGCAGGGTACCGACAGGCCCGAAGGACTGCAGCCTCGGCCGTGGCAGAAGCAAAGCAGCGGGTGTGGGAGGAGTTCGGAGAAACCATGGAGAAGGACTTTCGGCTGGCGCCAAAGCGGTTCTGGAAGACCATCCGACACCTCAGGAGGGGAAAGCAGGGAACCATTCAAGCTGTATACAGTAAGGATGGGACGTTGTTGACCTCAACTGACAAGGTGATTGGGAGGTGGAAGGAGCACTTTGAGGAACTCCTGAACCCGACAAACCCACCCTACATAGTAGAGACAGGGCTGGAGGATGATGGGGGATCAGCATCAATCTCCCTGGCGGAGGTCACTGAGGTAGTCAAACAACTCCACAGTGGCAAAGCCCCAGGGGTTGATGAGATCCGCCCCGAAAATGCTGAAGGCTCTGGGTGTTGAGGGACTGTCATGGATGACACGTCTTATCAACATTGCGTGGAAGTCGGGGACAGTACCTAAGGAGTGGCAGACCGGGGTGGTGGTTCCCCTGTTCAAAAAGGGGGACCGGAGAGTGTGTGCCAACTACAGAGGCATCACATTACTCAGCCTCCCCGGGAAAGTATACTCCAGGGTGCTGGAAAGGAGGGTTCGACCGATAGTCGAACCTCGGATTGAGGAGGAACAATGCGGTTTCCGGCCTGGTCGTGGAACAACGGACCAGCTTTTTACCCTCGCGAGGATCTTTGAGGGGGCCTGGGAGTATGCCAATCCGGTCTACACGTGTTTTGTGGATTTGGAGAAGGCGTATGATCGGGTTCCCCGGGAGATACTGTGGGAGGTGCTGCGAGAGTATGGGGTGAGGGGGTCTCTACTCAGAGCCATCCAATCTCTGTACTCCCAAAGCGAGAGCTGTGTCCGGGTCTGCGGCAGTAAGTCGGACTCGTTTCCGGTGAGGGTTGGCCTCCTCCAAGGCTGCGCTTTGTCACCTATCCTGTTTGTGGTATTCATGGACAGGATCTCACGGCGTAGCCGCGGGGGAGGGGGGCTGCGGGTTGGTGGGCAGAGGATTGCATCACTGCTTTTTGCAGATGATGTGGTCCTGATGGCATCATCAGTCTGCGACCTGCAGCACTCATTGGATCGGTTCGCAGCCGAGTGTGAAGCGGCTGGGATGAGGATCAGCACCTCCAAATCTGAGGCCATGGTTTTCAGCAGGAAACCGATGGATTGTCTACTCCAGGTAGGGAATGAGTCTTTACCCCAAGTGAAGGAGTTCAAGTATCTTGGGGTCTTGTTCTCGAGTGAGGGTAAAATGGAACGAGAGATGGGCCGGAGAATTGGAGCAGCGGGTGCGGTGTTTCAGTCGCTCTATCGCACCGTTGTGACGAAGAGAGAGCTGAGCCAGAAGGCAAAGCTCTCAATCTACCGGTCTATCTTCGTTCCTACTCTCACCTATGGTCATGAAGGGTGGGTCATGACCGAAAGAACGAGATCGCGGATACAAGTGGCGGAAATGAGTTTCCTCCGGAGGGTGGCTGGCATCTCCCTTAGGGATAGGGTGAGAAGTTCAGCCATTCGTGAGGGACTCGGAGTAGAGCCGCTGCTTCTTTGCGTAGAAAGGAGCAGGTTGAGGTGGTTCGGGCATCTAGTAAGGATGCCACCTGGCCGCCTCCCTAGGGAGGTGTTCCAGGCACGTCCAGCTGGGCGGAGGCCGCGGGGCAGACCTAGGACCAGGTGGAGGGATTATATCGCCACACTGGCCTGGGAACGCCTTGGAATCCCCCAGTCAGAGCTGGTTAATGTGGCCCGGGAAAGGGAAGTTTGGGATGCCCTGCTTGAACTGCTACCTCCGCGACCCGACCCCGGACAAAGCGGATGACGATGATGATGATGATGATGATGATTTGATTTCTCTTCCTACTTTTAAATCCATTTTAAATGACCGGGAGAGTAAATCATTAGGGTGTAAATGTTTTAATTGAACATTGTTGATATGTGGCTTGTACTATGCTGGTACATTGGTTCATTGGGCCGCACGGTGGCTCAGTGTTTAGCACTGGTGCCTCACAGCAAGAAAGTCCTGGGTTCAAACCCCACCTGACCCAATGGTCTTTCTGTGTGGAGATTGCATGTTCTCCCCGTGTTTTTGTGGGTTTCCTCCGAGTACTCCAGTTTCCTCCCACCATCAAAAAACATGATTAATTCTCCTACCAGTCACTGCCAATTCACCTGGAGTCTGTCTGTGTGTGTGAGCAAGTCTGTCGTAATATGTTGGCTGAGCAATTCTGGCGCAAATTGGCTGCCGTGGTATCACTCAGACTGAGTGTTGTGTTTGATAGCTGTCGGTCCATTCGTTGTTCGTTCTGTGTAATCGTTCTGCGACCAATTTGAGTGTGTGTCTGTTTTGTGGTCACTTGTTTTATTCTGTGCTGCTGCCTATCTTGGCCAAGACACCATTGCAAAAAATATTTTTTATCTCAATGGGATCTTTCGTGGTTAAATAAAGGTCAAATAATAAATAAAAAATATCAATGTGTAGGTGTGGCAACAGAATTTATGTAATTAGGCTAGTGGTGATGATGGATATTTCAAGGAGGTGGAGTAGTTTGGAAAATGGGTTGCAATCTGGGCTGGGGCAGACACTGCTATGTGATGTCAGCAGTCTCATCTGTACTAGTGCTGCTAGTAATACAGCAGGCAGGTTCATTTCATCTGTGGCTTTATATCTATGTTCTCTAAATCCTTTTATATGAATCTATGCCCTTTGAATTTATTGCATTGGGTAAGACCGTGTCTAGCACAAATAAGTAGATGAAGAATGAACACGATGTAGAATGACATCTCACGTCTCTTTCGGGATCTCCTCGCCCAAGTCCTCCTCCCATTGAGTTTTTTTAAGAGACAGGGCGCAGTGAATGAAGGAGGTTATATAGAGTTTATACCATACCCTTTGTAGGAGGAAATGGAGTCTAGAAAGAGTCAATAGGTGAAGCGTTTGGAATATAAAGGAAATGTGAAGAAATATTACCAACAAAACGGCGGATCTTTAAATATCTAAAACAATGTTGCCTAGGGTGAGAAAGTTTGTCACAGAGTTGCTGAAAGGAAGCAAACGTGTTACTAAAATTTCAATATTCACAGGATAGGATTTTATAAAATCCCTGCCATACTCCAAGATGAGCACTTCAAAAGACAATATTTTAGAATGGACTTGGGTTGAGAGCAGATATGTCATTGGGGTTTTCAAGTGGGCACCCTCCATCCCGGATGTTTCGTTAATTTGAGGCCACAGCTGTTCAAGTGTCTTTTTTAGGTCTATGTTAATAGAGTCTCAAACATTCTTTTCAGTCTTCATTCTGATGGCCACTTTACTTTAGGTTTTTGGTGCCTGATCTTCTCCTTGGAGGTTTTTTGTGCCTGATTTGGGCTCTACCACCTTATCCCCTTGTCTTTCGGTGCTTGTCTGTGCCGCCTCAGTGCTGGAGTTGTTGATGGCCTGCGGACTTTGGTTTGAGTCCAGCCGCTGGCCTTCATTTGACTTACTTGCTTGACTTCTTAAAAAGTACTGGTCAGTGCGATGCTCCTGCTTCTTCCTACTTAGGCACCCTTTCTTACTTTGGTGTATTCTCAGGCCCCTTACAGTTGTTACCTTTTCCCAGCCACAAGGGCAGATCTGGTGACTTTTACCTATGATTGCATTGGTTTCTGAAGTGCTTCTCGTGCTCATAGTCGTTGCGTTGCTTACGGTCAAAACCGTGTTATCAGTATGAGAGTCATCTTCCACCCCCGCTCTCGCAGACTCTAGGGGTGTTATCCCTATATATATGTTTACATGAAATATGTTTCTGAATGTCACACTCTCAACACCAGAGTTGGACCATGAAGAGAATAACCCATCAATCAGAGAGGGATGAAAGAACGGATTTGCTGCTACTGGGGCTAAGGAGGAGAAGGCCTACAAACCAAAGTGGCGTCTCAATTGCTTCCAAATCCTAAGAGTAGACCTAACAATTACGCTTTTAGAGTAGAGAGAGGAAGGAAAGGTGATTTGAGAATGGACAAGAGCAGTCAGGGAGGTAAGTTTAGAAGGAAAAAATGTTATCCATGTAGGAGGGCAAGGTAACCTCTACAGACAGATCCAATGTTGTACTACTCCAAGGTTGGTAGCCCAGTAATAAAACCTAAAATTAGGTAAAGCCATACCTCCAAGAATCTTTGGCCGGTGCAATAAATCCTTACCAAGCCTAGGAACTTTCTTTTTACAAATGAACTCTAAAACTAAACAAACAACGGAAAAAGGATTGGGGAAGAAAAACGCGTGAGCATTGACATAAATCACAGTTTGGGAAGGGTGTTCATCTTCATCAGAGTTAACTCTAGGCTGCAGGAGATAAAGGCAACAGTGACCACGACTGAAAGTCTTCCTGTTTCTTGGACACTAAGGGGGCAAATTAAAATTTAAATAGGGCCTCAAATTTGTCTCTAACTTGAATACCAAAGGAATGTAAAACCATGATGAGCTACCTTAAATGGAAAATTGTGTATAGAATAATTACGGGCTGCATTTAACGGAAACAGTTCACTCTTGTCCAAATTGACTTTATAGCCAGATAGATGACCAAATAGAGAAGAAACATCAGGGGCTGATGATAGACACCGATAGATTAGAAATATACAGAAGCAAGTCATATGCATAAAGGGAGACCCTATGTTCCAGACCATTTCTGGTTACTCCTGGTATAGGCGGGTCAGACCTGAGTGCCTTGGCAAGCGGGTCGATGGCAATAGCAAACTAGAAAATGCATTTCCCTGAGCAAATGCGATGTGATTGTGTTTCCACCATCAGCAACCAGGCAGTGCAGGTGGCCAGCCCTCTAAAATAACCGCTGCAGCACTATTACGTCCTCATGTGTTGGTGGACAGCGCTGAACTGAACACAAGTGTAAACACCGACTTGGGGCCAGTTGCAACATCTGACTTCTTCCATTCATATAAATATTGTGAACTATATGTCATATGTAGTCATCATTAAATTGTATGGGTAATTAGAAGACAGCTATAAGTTTAATATGTACAAGTTTGGCTGGTCTATACGTCAACTAGTCTTAAGTAACAGAGAAATGCAAAAAGTGTTGCAACCATTCCCAGTCTCCCCTACCTTAGCTCAATCTTCCTTTTAAGGCATCTGCCGATCAAATCGCAAGTGGACAGCGTTGCAGACATAAAATCAGCAGTAGTCTATTGTTTTAAGTGTTAATACTTGTTCAATACTGATTATTTTACCATTGAAATACATTTTAAATAATCTTAATGAAACTGTGCTGCCGCCTGTTTAAATAGCCTAAGTTTATCAGCCAATCTGTTCTGTTCATTCTGACACTGTTTTGTGTTGCTGGAATTGGTCGTTTCAGTTGCGCTATGGTAACAAATAAAGGAGTTTGTTTTGCAGCAAGCAATTATAGATAGAAAGATTGGATAGATTCAGAACTGCGCGTGGCCAAAAGTCGACCTAATAATAAGTATAAGAAGAAGATGACTTTGCAATTTCAGTATGTGAGCGTCATCACTGACGCATCATCACATAATTATGGTTTGGGTTCTAGATAACTGCAAAGTTTGCCGAATATAGCCTACAGATGTTTACGGGAAAGACAGACAGCTTTTACTTTAATACACTAATTTCCCCTTTCGCATGAAATCTCCGCCCACCGGCTGTTTGTTCAGTTTTGTTTTTTGTAGAGCTAATTGACAAACTTAGCAGACTCAGCTGCGCCACTTTAGTGATACCAAGTTAAATCACAACATTAAAAAAGGAAAACTAACAACTCAAGATCCTTATGTAGCTGTTTTATTTGCATCAGTTTTCTCGTTTAAATTTGCATTGTTAGAGGCTGGTTGTTTTGTAAAAAGGAATCTAGACATGGTTGCTTTGAGGTTAATACAGAAAATCAGTAAAACAAATACAAATGCAGGATAGGGGAACACAGTGTTAGGAAACGCTACGCTAGCTGGCTTATCCATAATACTGACTCTTCTTATAGATCTTAATTCATGAAAACAAACGAAACACAAAACAAGTGAACTGGCCTAAGTTTACCTTAAACAAACTAAATTAGCTGTATTGTGTAATATGTATATTTATAGGTTTATAGCCTTTACGTGTCATTTCTTAGCCCCGGCCTTTACTAGCCCTGTTTACACAACAAACACATTTCAATTAATTGAGAGTAGGCCACTTACTGCTATAGCGTACTCGTAGTAAATCCAATCCCATTGAGAGTAATCCATTTACAATTCCTGCTGTTATTAATAAGTACAACGCCTGTGGTAAATGAAGTGAAGTCCGGTTGCCAGTACTAGTATGATGTGCGCAGCTGATTTTCCCCACGGCACGGATTTTACCAAGACAGTCGTAAAACGTAACGTACAAACCAAACGAAACGTACAAACGTAACAACATGCAAATACATAACATCAACGCTAGATGGCGGCATATAACTTTGAAATCTCTCTCCCAGTCAAAAGTATCTCCCCATTTATTTCAATGGGGCCAAAAAACGATTAAAAAGAATAATAAAAAATATAACACGTGACCCGATCACTTAGCTGTATGTAAGCGCAATGGACTGCAATGCCCAAAACATGTGGGCACTGGAAAAGGAATCTATTGGGTCAAAACTGCGGGCGTTGATAAGGTGCCAAAAACAGGCCTAATAATAATAATAATAATATGACTTTCCGGTAACAGTATGTGATTGCATGACGCAATCACATAATAAAAGAGGCCTCAAAGGGCAACCCATGACGAGTAGAGTGATACCTCACTGGTGCTGGTGAGGTTGGGGGAATAAACAACACAATAATAAATCGTCTGAGATTAGAAAATTTGTGGTTACTAATTGATTAACCCAGTTTGGTCCAGGGAGATAGTTAGGGTGACCAGACATCCCGTTTTTCCCGGGACAGTCCCGTATTTTAGCCAATTTTCACGTGTCCCGATTTATTCAGAAAAAATCACGATTTGACCCATATTTCAGTTGTCCCGATTTTTCAATGGGTTTTGTACCTGTAATTTCACGCATTGTGGGTTCACATTGCATTGCCCACACAGTCCTGTGTGCTGCGCCACAGACATTGCATGCACACAGTGAGTGCACAGTTTATCAGCACCAATCACATCCTATCATATACAATAATCTATCCAATCCCTGACCCACCACCAGTTTGACTGCGAAGCGCGCGCTCCTAATTGAAATGGAGTGGGAATATTTTATGTTAAGGCGTAGGGTAGCTGTTGATGTTGAGCTAGAACCAAAGGTTAGCTAGCTGCCTAATAGGTAGTCCTTGAATATGTCTCAAAAACGAAATTAAGTGAGGAATAAATGCTTTCTTTGTTTATATTAAGGATATTTAGATAGCTATCACTGTATGATTATCACCATAACATGCCTAGGCTAGTGATGTGTGTGAGTAGCGCCGTCTGCTACTGTAAAAGTTCTGGTGATGTGTGTCTGATTAAATTGATCATAAATGTTTTGGATCTGTTGTCACAGAAGAAGTTTGAATTTGTGGAATTTGGTGGGAGGATAAAGCCTGTTGCAACTGGTGAGCTAACAGTTTTACTTGCCTTGTCACCGTGCTCATACAAGCCATATCTGGATTTAAGTAAGAGGTCCTTCACCTGTTTAGTAGAAAGGACATCAAACTCTGCCTGGAGGGAAAGGCACTCTTTGCATATGTCCGGGGATGGGGAGGCAGCGTAGGTATTATCCAGCTGGACAATACGCTGAGATAATTCAGATAGTTTATTTTTCTGAGTTTTTCCTCATAACCACCATAAGAAATAATTTCCATTCTTAAGTATGCCTTCAGAGTCTCCCAAAGCAGAGAAGCTGAGGCCTCAGGGGCTCTATTATCAGACATGAAAAAATCTATGGTTAGATATAAACTTAACAAAATTCTCATTTGACAATAAATGTGTATTAAAGCGCCAAGGAGGATGTGTATTGTCATGTTCGTTTATGTGCAACCCCTGTATGACCGGAGCATGATCTGAAGACTCACCAGCTCTGGTGGAGGAGCGGTCCAACACTGGATTTAGCTAACAGTTGAAGTCTCCCCTTAAAACAAGGAAATCTGTGGACCTATCAGGTAATTTGAAAAATACTAATTGGTAATAACTCTCATTGTCCCAGTTAGGACCATAAACATTGGCATGAATAACAGGGGTATTATACAGGCACCCTGTTACCAGTACATATCTCCCATTAGGATCAGGGATGACATTAGAACGTACAAAGGGAACAGGCCTATGCATTAAAATTGCAACTCCCCTAGACTTTCCCTGAAATGATGAATGGTACATCTGACCTACCCATCACCTCTGCAACCTAGCTTGATCAGACGCCTTTAAATGAGTCTCCTGAAGATAAACAAAATGAGCCCCCAATTGTTGGAGATGAGAACTAAGAACTCTACTACGTTTTATGGGTTGATTCAAGCCTCTACAATTCCAGCTTACAAATGTAAGGCCGCTCCCCAACTGCTGTGTAGCCATTCGTCATACATAGGGGTAAATGGTTAAGTGTACCAAGTGTGGGATTATTATTATTATTATTATTATTATTATTATTATTATTAATAATAATAATAATAATAATAATAATAATAATAATAATAATAATAATAACAATAATAGTAGTAATAATAATATAAGAAAAAAAAAGGGCATTACAAAATTCCAAAGAGTGGTGACCAAACCACAGAAAACAAAACAAAACACACGCAATGGAACAACCCCACTCCAACCTAAACTGATGCGCCTCCCCAAGTGAGACACGCGCCAAACCCATGAAGTACCATAACAACTGTACTACTAGCACACTTCGTAGTACCACCAAACGTGTAGTACCCAGATGAGGTAAGGACATTTCAAAAGCACAAGTATATAAACGAAACAGTTTAAAGAGTATTGAATAATTTCACGTATGAACTAAGGCATAACTAACTGAACTAACTAGCAGAACTAACTAAAGCAAAGCAGCTTACAATAGGTTAATAACCCTTTGATACACAAGCTATACAAACCCCCTCTAATGCACAACTTGGGTCAAAAATGACCCTCATTAATTTCCTATGGGATTTCATGAATGGAGTGTTTCTTTGCTATATCTTTTAAAATCTATTTATTTAATAATTTAATAACCCATGTATTCATTAATATCTTGTTTTTCAACACCACAAAACAGTCAACAATCAAGTTTAAACACATAGGTCAAAAATTACCCATATATGCAAGTGTGATTAAAATTTTTATTTTATTTTAGCAGTGATTTGGACCTCAAAATAATACATTTAAGATTTAAAATATGTTTATTTGTCACTTTGTGACACATAACATACACAGATTAACACACAGATAACCGATAACACTGATATTGAACTATTGTGTATCTGTGGTGCAACTGTAGTGCAACTGTAGTTAACTGTGGTAAATGTGTTCAAATACAATTAAATAAAACAGATTAAATAAAATCGCATGATTACAGCGCAAATCGCCATTTCATGACTTATATGCCTCACAAATGCACCAAAGGACAACTACATGTTTGTGCTTCTTGCACATAAGTCTGGTGCACTTTGAATACCAGCAGCTCTTCTTCTTCTTCACTTGTCTCTCCTGTCTGATATCCCCATGTGGCTGGGTGCTGGCTGTTTAGTTTTTTTATCCCACATCTACCCATTGCCTCTGTAATGTTTTTGGAGGTGGGGCGTGCCCTCCAGTGGCCTATTCATGTGTGGCACGACAAGCTCTTTGCCCAGCTCTTTAATGAATTGCAACCGTGCATTGGCCACACCTCCCATATAACCAGGGTGTTGTGCACTAAAGCTGGTGTAGGCATTAAGTGTGGCAACATCCAACACATTGTGCCAGAGCAGGAAACCGCAGGAAATTGCAACCCAAACTTGATGCCAGGACAGGAATGTAGTTGACGCTTAGCGTCCGCAAAGCAGCTCGCTTCTTAGCGACGGTGGAAGTGTAGTCGGGAAAGAATCTTACCCTGGTAAAGCAGAGGGGAGAACCTGGATGATTCCCCGGCACGACGCAGTATTCCTTCCTTCATATGAAAAAAGTGAACTCTAATGACTAGCTAGCTGCTCCAAGTCGTAAATGATCTGATCATGGGAGCTCACTTTTACTTGCAGAGGTTCAGTCACATTTTTAAACTCCTGTCTCACTGAAGACATTTCTGTGCGAAGGTCGGATGCCAGTGAATCAATTTTCTGGCACATTTCACCTTTCAAAGAGTCCAGCAAATTCTGAAGTTGCCCCATGTTCCAGAAGCTAACCGGGCGAACATCCTCCTTATGCGGTGCCACAGGCTCAGCAGTCAGTGAGGCTTTAGTGCAACCTGTACGTGCCGAATCCGCTTTCGGACGAATAGATGACATTCCCGTAATATAAGTATTAACTGCCACTCAAATGCTACTTAAGACACTGTGTAACACCGACCACAAACCAAAAAAAGTATGAAAAACTATGATAAATACCAAAGTTCATCACATCCTCAGAGCGAATGGGGAACACGTCTTACATATTTGATGCTCAACTGGAACCCATCCCGAGTGAATTTTTAAACGTTGGCCTTACATTTGCTTTAATAATTTCACCTCTCCAGTGTTTTCTTTATGTCATTGTCCAGTCATTGAAAGTTTTATTGTATTGTGTGAGAAAGAAAGAAATAGCTGAAGCCTTACCTTGTTTCTACAAAACTTGCCTGGTGTAATTTACTCAGCCATCTCAGTTGGTTTGTTTAGTTACCACAATTTCCTCAGCATCTGAGTTAGCCTAGGTTATCTACTCGCCCCCCTGACACTTTTAGGTACAGAAATTGATCCCAGTCAAACCCTTTTTTGTCACAAAAGGTAAAAATTTATGTTTTTAATGGCCTGACTTTATTGGTGCCATCCCAAAAGCATGGTATTTTTCATCTTTCTTTATTTCACATATTGCAGCTTTCAGTGTGTATTGGCAAGTTATTTGTCAGGGTATGGTTCTCCAACACTGGCTTTTTAATGTTGGATTAATATTTTACACTTGTAGTCTTAGTCACAGTGGACACAACGTTGAAGTGGCCTCATAAATCACACATTCTAGAAGTTTGAGCTGACCTTTGAAATTGTATTTGTTGACTGAAGGTTGCAACACCAGAAACAGTTTCCATGCGTTTTTTTAAATTGGAGCTTAGTGTTTTAACCTCTAATAACAGAATGTTAAATAAATTGTATCCAACCAAGAGAAAAGGGTTATAGGCATAAAAACACACTACTAACATTAAAGAGTATGTGTAAAAACACAGTGAAAGCACCTTCAGCTCAGAATATTGACATATTTTCCTCTAGTCATCTCTAAGCAATAGAGACTAACTAAAGTGATAACTTAAACGACAGTCAATGTGTCAGTCTGCCACACCTACTTACTATAAAGATGTCTAACCAGTCTTTTAACCAAACTGCTGCCCAGGAGTGATTTGTCTGATTCAAAGTCAGATCCCCTCACTACCCAGCCATCTGGTAATAACTATGGGTTATTTATTTTTTACATGTATGCATTGTCTGCTGTTAGAGAAATAAGAGAAAGTAGGATGAATCATAATAGGAACTAACTTTTGTTATTAAACAACGAATGCATCTTTTTCTGCAGAGAAGAGCATGGCTGTGACCAACCAACCTGGAAAATACACTCCCTCTGACTTCCAGACTGGGCTTTTTGATTTCTACAGTGACTGTCGTACCTGTAGGTAGTCACCATATTGGTCAAACTCAGTATCTATTTAATATTGACTGTGTAATTCATGTTTAACAGTTATTGCTCTTTTATGTATTTATTTATATATATATATATATATATATATATATATATATATATATTATATATATATATATACATTTTTTTTTTTTTTAATCTATTCAATTTAATGACCAAAACATTTTATGATTCTATGTAGTAGTGTGACAGTAACACTTTCTGCTCTCTTGTTCTGAGGCTGCTATGGCTGCTGGTGTTTCTGGTGCCTGGGCTGCTCTATTGCCAGTGACATGGGTGAATGCTGCTTGTGTGGCCATTCCATGGCTTTGCGCAGTGTCTACAGGACCAAATACAACATTAACGTAGGTCCTCAGTCATAGGAAAACATATCTAGAAATGTATTTTACCAAATCACTGAAGCAAGAATTAAGCAACAAAAAAATCCACGTTAACAAAACATTTCACAACAACTATCATATGTTATTTGTCAAGTTTGGCAAAACAAATTAGTTGAAAAGTCCCAGCATTTTAAACAAACTAAATAAAAATGGTATTTCATGTGTAGAAACAACTCCGAAACACAACATGAAACTGTCACTAGGAGCTGTTTGGAGTCGCTCCTGGTTGGATTTACGGCCTGTTTTTTGTTGTCAGGGCTCCTTGTGTTCAGACTGGATGGCCATTTCGTTCTGTAATATTTGCGCTACATGCCAGTTGAAGAGAGATATTGACAGAAGGAAGGAAGAAGGCATCTTCTAAGCATGGTAATCTCTCTTTAACTACTTTGATAAACTCAACACACAGATTTTGGAAACGAGACATCCCTTTGAAATCAGATAAGTAATCATGGACCAATTTTTATAAACTATAGGCAATATATATTTGAAAGCTATGTTTGAGATGTTTATGATGCCGTGCTGAACATATGATTGCATTGTGTTCTTTCTTCCAGAAATCACCAACCTAATACTCCCCAAAATATTACATTAACTGTGAACAATTACAGAAGAAACCAGAGATTAAGTACTTCATTGAGTATAGAGACTTGAGGGCTTTATTTTTTGCTCACAGGCATTATTGTGTTTATAAGCTATTGGTTTCCCACAAATGATTGGTAGAATGATGATGTAGTTCAATATTTGCTGACTAAGACAAACAGCTGTGCTATGTTCTTTGTTTTTATTGATAAAATAGGTGTTAGTAGACTAGAATTTGGTGTAATATTGCAAAATAAAAAAATATAAAAGACATCTGTACAAATTTTTACATTATGCATGCCACTGTGTGCGTAGTTCATAGAATACTCTCACACATCATACACACCAGAGGTAGGAATTTGCAAGAGTAAAACAATTTTCAACTTACTATGCTTACATCCTGCAGTTCATGAGATAGGAATTCAACTTTCTTGACCGCACTTCAGAAAATATCATTAATCAACTCATTTATTGGAATATTTATACTGTTAGTAGGCATGCAAAAACCAGCCCACTATTATAGGCAGAATCCCATGTTTAGACACAAAATGGAACATGGTACATAAGTGCAACAGAAGTACATTAAACATTTTTTACAAACACTTTAAAATAACGCAAGTAATACAAAACCATGATCCAGTGTAGGAAACAGTGGGTAACTGTTCAGGTGTGGATTCAACTTTGCCCCATTGTTCAAATCCAATGAACCATGAACACCAATGATTGTATGCTTGTAAAACTATTAGGTAACACAGATAGTCTAAATCTGTCTTCTTGGAATGGGACTCTCTCAAACGGATTAGTGTTATCCGTTTCTAACTCACAGACATGCAGTCAAACATTAACATGGGTAAATATAAACCCCTTTAATATTACACATTTTACTGTACTTTGTCTGACGGGAAAAAATTTAAAATATATTTGTAAACCAAGTATAAACTACACTTTACTTAATAAATTCAATGATATTCACCTTTAAGTGCAAGAAGGGTAACAATTAAAACGAGTTCTTGAGGTAAAAAAGTTAATTAATTCTCTTGATGTGAAAAATGTGTGGGCCTATACATTGTTTCCCCTAGGATTTTGTCAGCGGTGCTGCTAGCGCCAAAGCGCGTCCGCTGAAATCAGTGTGTGCGACAAGGGTGTCTGTTCATATTGAATACTGGGCATAACTTCTAAAGCATTATTCTGGGATGTGAACTCCCTGGGATACTCCCCTGGAATATTTTTTTAAATATCAGATTTGAAATGTGGATTTACAGTCAATTAAAGCATGAGGATATATGGAAATTAATTAAAGAACTTAAGTCAGGTAATTTAAATTAAGCTACTTTCATTTTCAGTGAGCTTGGTATTTGCCCCTCTTCTCAAGTACAAATAATTATTATTATTTGTATTTGTATAGTGAAATTCATACAAGCTCAATGCGCTTTACATGACAGAGTGAGAGAACAAAACAAAAATATGTTTTAAAGTAATGGAAAAAAACGATATGTTTGTAAAACAACAATGATAACACAGGTTACAACTTCTTGCTATGCTCCCTCCTTTTGACCCTGTTTGAATTAAAAATATTTCTCTACGTAGTCCTATTAACTCTCTGGCTGCAGCATTCTGAACCATTTGCAGCTTTAGAATTGGCTTGATTGGAGAATAAAATGTTGCAGTAGTCAATATGTGAATTGTGATAAAAGAATGCATGCAAAGGTGGGTGGCCATCAGCCACTGAAAATAATGTTTCGGACTCTCTTAACATAGATCTAAAAAAAGACACTTGAACAGCTTAGAGGCACAGTGGAAAGGAAATTAAATAAAATAGGAGATGTCATATATGACAATGGAAATGAGAGATTTGGGCTGTTAGAGAAACTTACAAAAAATCAGTTGGAGCCAAAAAAAATCGAGGAGACAATAAGAGATCAACAAGCTAATAAAAGAAAGAAGGCTATTAAAAAAGTGATGGAAAAAGACGTCTGAATTAGAAAAGGACTCAGTGGAGCAAATGGTCACCAGCCCTCCAAAATGGAAAGAGGTGGGAAATGCAGTTAGACGTGCAAGAGCAGCATTGGCACCAGGACCTAATGGAGTTCCTTACAGACTGTATAAAAATGCACCTGATGTCCTACGTTTCCTTTGGAAACTCATCTTGGAAGAACTGGAGTGCCCTACTCTATCTTCCTCACTCATGATCAACTGTGTACAAATGTGCGCTTGGAGAAATCCTGCCGACCACGCAAATTAAGAGGTGTCACGGTTTTGGGTGAACACCTAATGACTCCAAATTCAGCATTCCAGACACCAGCTGCTGAAGCTCCTGATACAGGGTCGGAGGAACAGGTCAACAATGCTCCCGGCTTGGGGGGGCAGTCCCGGTCAGGATGAGGTGTAGAACTGCCTCTTTGTTGCCGCAGTCTTCCTCATGGACTGCAAACACACTTGTCTAGTTGACTAGAAGTTCCTCCAGTTTCTGTTGTTGTTCTGGAGTTAGACCTTCTATTGGAGGAAGATCTACTGGAGGGTGCCCTTCAGGTTTCAGCTGAACAGTCTGGACAGCGACCTCAACTTCTCCTGGTCCCGCAGCACCAAGTCCTTTTCCCCACAGATCTGGGATGAGTCTAGGAGGGTGACTGTTTCCAATGGGTGAAGTCTAGGCAGTTCCAGTGAGTAGTGTTGCAGGTTCAGCAGTCGTAATGGGACCCGTCCGTCTTGCACCCTCACGACGGACCGGGCAACCTGCCACTCAGCTCCCACCCCACGGTCTTGTACTAAGCAAAAATGGTCTGAAAGAATGCACCCAACCACCCTGGCCCACAATAGTTTCTCACAATTTGCTGGAATACGATTCTGGTACTTTTTTCCCCAAACAGGCTGTGCTGACCATCTCTTCGGACTTGTGGGTCTGAATGACCCGTCTAAAAAAACAGCGAAGGCCTTCTGCCACTCTCTCCTGGCCTCCCCACTTAAGGTGGAGTTGAATCCAGTGGCACCCTACGAAGTTCCCTGGAACAGCTTCTTCCAACAGGGGGCTATCACATTAATTCCAAGGATCCCTTGATCTGCCCCCGGACATTCATCCTTAACAATGACAATCCCCTTCTCCGGGACCTTTTGCCCCCCCTAACGTAAAGTCCACAACAGCGTAGCCTACAGTGCATCCGGAAAGTATTCATACCCCTTCACTTTTTCCACATTTTATTATCATCATCATCATCATCTTCATCCGCTTTGTCCGGGGTCGGGTCGCGGAGGTAGCAGTTCCAGCAGGGCATCCCAAACTTCCCTTTCCCGGGCCACATTAACCACCTCTGACTGGGGGATTCCAAGGCGTTCCCAGGCCAGTGTGGAGATATAATCCCTCCACCTGGTCCTAGGTCTGCCCCGCGGCCTCCGCCCAGCTGGACTTGCCTGGAACACCTCCCTAGGGAGACGGCCAGGTGGCATCCTTACTAGATGCCCGAACCACCTCAACTGGCTCCTTTCCACGCAAAGAAGCAGCGGCTCTACTCCGAGTCCCTCACGAATGGCTGAACTTCTCACCCTATCCCTAAAGGAGATGCCAGCCACCCTCCGGAGGAAACTAATTTCCGCCGATTGTATCCGCGATCTCGTTCTTTCGGTCATGACCCACCCTTCATGACTATAGGTGAGAGTAGGAACGAAGATAGACCGGTAGATTGAGAGCTTTGCCTTCTGGCTCAGCTCTCTCTTCGTCACAACAGTGCGATAAAGCGACTGCAACACCGCACCCGCTGCTCCAATTCTCCGGCCCATCTCTCGTTCCATTTTCCCCTCACTCGAGAACAAGACCCCGAGATACTTGAACTCCTTCACTTGGGGTAAAGACTCATTCCCTACTTGGAGTAGACAAGCACAGCCTCGGCTCTGGAACCTCACTCCTGGAAAGGGGTTGGACTCTATTCTTCTCCGGAGTTCCCCAGGGTGAGAGGCGCAAGGCTGGTGTGGGGATACTCACAAGTCCCCGGCTAAGTGCCTCTATGTTGGAGTTCACCCCAGTGGACGAGAGGGTCGCCTCCCTACGCCTGCGGGTCATGGGGGAAAACTCTGACTGTTGTCTGTGCCTATGCACCGAACAGCAGTTCGGAGTATTCTGCCTTTTTGGAGACCCTGGATGGAGCCTTGTATGGGGCTCCTGAGGGGGACTCTGCAGTCTTGCTGGGGGACTTCAACGCACATGTGGGCAATGATGGAGACACTTGGAGGCGTGATTGGGAGGAACGGCCTCCCTGATCTGAACCTGAGTGGTGGCTTGTTATTGGACTTCTGTGCTAGTCATGGAATGGCCATAACAAACACCATGTTCGAACATAAGGATGCTCATAAGTGTACCTGGTACCAGAGCACCCTAGGCAGAAGGTCGATGATCGATTTTGTTATCGTATCATCGGACCTGAGGCCATTTGTTTTGGACACTCGGGTGAAGAGGGGGGCAGAGCTGTCAACTGATCACCATCTGGTGGTGAGTTGGGTCAGGTGGCGGGGGAAGCCTCTAGACAGACCTGGTAAGCCCAAACGTGTAGTGCGGGTGAACTGGGAACGTCTGGAGGAGTCCCCGGTCCGGGAGGCCTTCAACTCACACCTCCGGCGGGGCTTCTCTGGCATCCCTGTGGAGGGGGGGGCATTGAACCGGCGTAGGCGATGTTCAAAGCCTCCATTGCTAAAGCTGCGTCTGAGAGCTGTGGTCTCAAGGTCTTAGGTGCCTCAAGGGGCGGTAACCCTCGAACATCGAGTGGACACCTATGGTCAGGGGAGCCGTCCGATTGAAGAAGGAGGCCTTCCGGGATATGCTATCCCAGGAGACTCCGGAGGCAGTTGCAAGGTACCGACAGGCCCGAAGGACTGCAGCCTCGGCCGTGGCAGGGGCAAAGCAGCGGGTGTGGGAGGAGTTCGGAGAAACCATGGAGAAGGACTTTCGGCTGGCACCAAAGCGGTTCTGGAAGACCATCCGACACCTCAGGAGGGGAAAGCAGGGAACCATCCAAGCTGTATACAGTAAGGATGGGACGTTGTTGACCTCAACTGACAAGGTGATTGGGAGGTGGAAGGAGCACTTTGAGGAACTCCTGAACCTGACAAATCCACCCTCTATAGTAGAGACAGAGCTGGAGGATGATGGGGGATCAGCATCAATCTCCCTGGCGGAGGTCACTGAGGTAGTCAAACAACTCCACAGTGGCAAAGCCCCAGGGGTTGATGAGATCCGCCCAGAAATGCTGAAGGCTCTGGGTGTTGAGGGACCGTCATGGATGACACGTCTTATCAACATTGCGTGGAAGTCGGGGACAGTACCTAAGGAGTGGCAGACCGGGGTGGTGGTTCCCCTGTTCAAAAAGGGGGACCGGAGAGTGTGTGCCAACTACAGAGGCATCACATTACTCAGCCTCCCGGGGAAAGTATACTCGAGGGTGCTGGAAAGGAGGGTTCGACCAATAGTCGAACCTCGGATTGAGGAGGAACAATGCGGTTTCCGGCCTGGTCGTGGAACAACGGACCAGCTTTTTACCCTCGCGAGGATCTTTGAGGGGGCCTGGGAGTATGCCAATCTGGTCTACACGTGTTTTGTGGATTTGGAGAAGGCGTATGATCGGGTTCCCCGGGAGATACTGTGGGAGGTGCTGCGAGAGTATGGGGTGAGGGGGTCTCTACTCAGGGCCATCCAATCTCTGTACTCCCAAAGCGAGAGCTGTGTCCGGGTCTTCGGCAGTAAGTCGGACTCGTTTCCGGTGAGGGTTGGCCTCCTCCAAGGCTGCGCTTTGTCACCTATCCTGTTTGTGGTATTCATGGACAGGATCTCACGGCGTAGCCGCGGGGGAGGGGGGCTGCGGGTTGGTGGGCAGAGGATTGCATCACTGCTTTTTGTGGATGATGTGGTCCTGATGGCATCATCGGTCTGCGACCTGCAATAAATGTAGCATTTTATTATCTTACAGCCTAATTACAAAATGGATTAAATAAAAAATTATTCTCAACATTCTACACATAATACCGCATAATGACAAAGTAAAAAGGTTTTTTTGAATTTTTTGCAAATATATTAAAGATAAAAAACTAAAATATCAGATGTACATAAGTATTCACACTCTTTACTCAATACATTGTTGAAGCACCTTTGGCAGCAATTACAGCCTCAAGTCGTCTTGAGTATGATGCTACAAGCTTGCCACACCTATTTTGGGGCAGTTTCTCCAATTCTTCTTTGCAGATCGTCTCAAGCTCCATCAGGTTGAATGGGGAGCATCGGTGCACAGCCATTTTCAGATCTCTCCAAAGATGTTCAATCGGGTTCAAGTCTGGGCTCTGGCTGGGCCACTCAGGGACATTCACAGACTTGTCCCAAAGCCACTCCTTTGTTATCTTGGCTGTGTGCTTAGGGTCGTTGTCCTGTTGGAAGGTCAACCTTCGCCTCAGTCTGAGGTCCAGAACGTTCTGGAGCAGGTTTTCATCAAGGATCTCTCTGTACATTGCTGCATCCATCTTTCCCTTGATCCTGACTAGTCTCCCAGTTCCTGCTGCTGAAAAACACCCCCACAGCATGATGCTGCCACCACCATGCTTCACTGTAGGGATGGTATTGGCCAGGTGATGAGCAGTGCCTGGTTTCCTCCAGACATGACGCTTGGCATTCAGGCCAAAGAGTTCAATCTTGGTTTCATCAGACCAGAGAATTTAGTTTCTCATGGTCTAAGAGTCCTTTAGGTGCCTTTTGGCAGACTCCATGCGGGCTGTCATGTGCCTTTTACTGAGGAGTGGCTTCCGTCTGGCCACTCTACCATAAAGGCCTGATTGGTGGAGTGCTACAGAGATGGTTGTCCTTCTGGAAGGTTCTCCCATCTCCACAGAGGAACACTGGAGCTCTGTCAGAGTGACCATCGGGTTCTTGGTCACCTCCCTGACCAAGGCCCTTCTCCCCCGATTGCTCAGTTTGGCCGGATGGCCAGCTCTAGGAAGAGTCCTGGTGGTTCCAAACTTCTTCCATTTGCAAATGATGGAGACCACTGTGCTCGTTGGGACCTTTAATGCTGCAGGAATTTTTTTTTACCCTTCCCCAGATCTGTGCCTCGATACAATCCTGTCTCAGAGGTCTACAGACAATTCCTTGGACTTCATAACTTAGTTTGTGCTCTGACATGCACTGTCAACTGTGGGACCTTATATAAACAGGTGTGTGCCTTTCCAAATCATGTCCAATCAATTGAATTTACCACAGGTGGACTCCAATCAAGTTGTAGAAACATCTCAAGGATGATCAGTGGAAACGGGATGCACCAGAGCTCAATTTTGAGTGTCACAGCAAAGGGTGTGAATACTTATGTACATGTGATATAATTTTTTTTTTTTTTTTAATACATTTGAAAAAAATTCTAAAAAACCTTTTTCACTTTGTCATTATGCGGTATTGTGTGTAGAATGTTGAGAAAAATGTTTTATTTAATACATTTTGGAATTAGGCTGTAACATACTAAAATGTGGAAAAAGTGAAGGGGTATGAATACTTTCCGGATGCACTGTATGTAGGGAATATCCAGGCCATTGGCAGCCTTTAGGGTGAGCCAGTTGAGGTTGGCTGACTCTCGGATTGGTAAATCCATCCATCCATCCATTTTCCGCCACTTATCCGGGGCCGGGTCGCGGTGGCAGCAGGTTCAGCAGGGTAGTCCAGGCGTCCCTATCCCCAGCAACGCTTTCCAGCTCCTCCTGGAGGATCCCGAGGCGTTCCCAGGCCAGATGACATATATAATCTCTCCAGCGTGTTCTGGGTCTACCCCTGGGTCTCCTACCAGTAGGGCGTGCCCGGAAAACCTCCAATGGTGTCCTAATCAGATACCCGAACCACCTCATCTGGCTCCTTTCGACGTGAAGGACCAGCGGCTCTACTCCGAGCTCCCTCCGGATGACCGAGCTCTTTACCCTATCCCTAAGGCTGAGCCCAGCCACCCTACGGAGGAAACACATTTCAGCCGCTTGTACTCGCGACCTCATTCTTTCGGTCACTACCCAAAGCTCATGACCATAGGTGAGGGTTGGAACGTAGACCGACTGGTAAATCGCGAGTTTCGCCTTTCGGCTCAGCTCTTTCTTCACCACGACGGTCCGGTACAACGCCCGCATTACTGCTGATGCTGCACCAATCCGCCTGTCAATCTCACGCTCCATTTTTCCCTCACTCGTGAACAAGAACCCGAGATACTTGAACTCCCTCGCTTGGGGCAGCAACTCACTCCCAACCCGGTGAGAGCACTCCACCGTTTTCCGGCAGAGAACCATGGCCTCAGACTTGGAGGTGCTGACTAGGAGGATTGGTAAATGTCCAAGCCATTTCTGGAAAAAACTGAGACTAAACATTGTTACTTGTGATCCAGTATCCAACATGCATGGTAGTTTTACTCCGCTTACCTCCACTTCCACTCGAGGGCACATCCCCACCACAGCGGACTTCCCAGGGCCCTCATTTTGTCTGTCCATCTCTCCAACCGCTCGCCCTACAGTTTAACGGCACCTTTGGGTCTCCCTGTGTAGGGCAGTGACGTTGGATGTGGCCTGGCTGCCCACACTCCAAACAGATTGGCCTGCCCTGCCTGTCCCACTGGAAAGGGGTTCTCCTGCCGGTGGTAAGAGGACGATACCGCCCGCAAATTATCTCCCCTCTTTGCTCATACCTCTGTGGGGGAAGAGACTCGGCGCTGACAATGCTCTGTCATACTTCCTTCATCAAGTCTCTGTCAGTGTAGTCAACTGCTCCTTCATCTCTTGCCGTAGTACAGCACGCACGGTCTCCTTCCATTTCTCCAGATCGACGATGGTGGAAGCAGCAGCAACTGTAGCAGGAACAGTATGACAGGCACGACAATCCATGGACATTATCTCCCTGCCCAATGCCTCTGTCTTCTCACTCAACTCCTGTAAGGTTACTCCTGGTGTAGGTTGCACCAACGTCTTGAGCTCCCATTTTAATTCGCCCTCCTTCAGGTTTTTTACGAATTAGTCCTGCAGTGTAGATTCATTCTTGGCAGATACATCCAGTTCTGCCCTTCGCCATCAGTAAAACAGCTCTAGTGAGCGGAGGAGATATTCTTGCACAAATTCATCTCCCCTCTGAGCACAGTCAAAAAAACAGGATTGGGCCTCAGCTGTAGGTGTGAGCCAAACCAGTCCCGTAATGCAGTCCATAAAGAAGCAGGTGAATTTCTTAGTTCCTCACTAAACAACATGGGCTTCCTTTTAGCACGGCTGTCTAGTGCGCTCATGATAATAATAATAATAATAATAATAATAATAATTCATTTTATTTAGTTTTTAGCGCTTTTCTCGAGACTCAAAGCGCTTTACACAAATTGGTCGCCAACTAATTACACAGAACGAACAACGAATGGACCGACAGCTATCAAACACAACACTCTCTCTGAGTGATACCACGGCAGCCAGTTTGCGCCAGACTTGCTCACCCAACATATTACAACAGACTTGCTCACACACATAGGAGACAAAGACCGACTCCAGGTGAATTGGCAGTGACTGGTCAGAGCACTGGAAGGAGAATGGAGCATGTTTTTTGATGGTGGGAGGAAACCGGAGTACCCGGAGGAAACCCACACAAACACAGGGAGAACATGCAAACTCCACACAGAAAGGCCTTTGGGTCAGGTGGGGTTTGAACCCATGACCTTCTTGCTGTTAGTCACCAGTGGTAGCCAATGATGAAGTCAATCTGCTGCCTCTCTGCCAGTCCTCAGTATTGCCAGTATTGGGCCCTCAGTATTGCCTCCATTTGAGCCTGCCACTCCCCAAACCTAACACCACCCTCAGCAGTAAACTTTGGGACCCAGGGTGAACACATAAACCAAGGCATGGTTACTGGGGTGGATTGAGGTAAACTCATCCCAGAAGAACTAGAGTGCCCTACTCTATCCTCCTCACTCATGATCAACCGTGTACAAGTGTGCGCTGGGAGAAATCCTGACGACTATGCCAATTAAGAGGTGTCACGGTTTTGGGTGAACACCTAATAACTCCACTCAGCACAGGGTTTACAGTTCTCCAGCACACACTCCCACACAGATGACCAGGACAAGGAAAGTATATGAAAAAATACTTTATTACAACATCGTTAAAACAGTTAAGACCCCTTATAAAAACCCCCCTCCCCAGCACTGTCTTCACAATACCCTCTTTGGTTATGAATTTGGGCAGAGCTTTACAGATGGGTTGATCCTACCCCTCTTCCCAGAAAGTCCACTACACGCTCTTAAGGTGATTTTACATGCACAACACAGTGCAAAAACCATCAAAATACCATAAGGGCTAGCACTACACACAGAACACTTGCAAGGGGGAGGACGACTCCACTAAACACACTGGTACACTGCACACAAGTGAAACACTCCCGCTATGACCCACCCTTGGCTCTACCCTACCCACCTCTAAGGGAAATCGCCAAGCTGCTGGGGTAAGTGAAGCTTCTTGGGGAAAGACACACAGGACAACATAGAAGGTATAAGTGGGCATAGGTTCTCGCTTTCCAGCGCTGCCGAGAACCAAATCACAATAATCCCCCCCCTCCGCTCCGAAGTCGTTCAGTAATAACAATCAATTGGTGAATCGCTATTCCAAAATGAGCGGTGGGGCAGAAAAACATTCCCTGCTCAACCCTCCTCAAACACATCAAGTAACATGGTTTTATAGCCTAAAGCAGCCAACCCCCTCGCTCTCTCGCTAATGATTAATAACGCATTGCAGCTGTGTTCTTATCATGCGAATAATCCACTTATCCTGTCACTGAATCCGCTCATCCCGTAACAATAGGTAAATCCTAAGGGAAAATGGCATTGTCATGCATAGGGTTAGAAAATAAAATATTTTGACAATCGTAACATTCATGGTGTGATGGGAATGGCCACCCTAAGCTACATAAAGTGAACTCACTCGTTATTTAGGGATATTTTTAGTATATGTAAATGCAGAAGAGGGTTAGCTTTGTTTAAGACTAGGTAATACATTATTTTATCTAAAACATGGATCATTGGTAATTTCTTAATTAAAACTGACTAATATACCATGTGATTAAAATAGGTCACCAATTGTGTAGTTCATTATAATAAGACTTAAAAATCTTATGACACAGACAACTTTTTGTTAAGATTAGGAACCCAAAAATCTTTAGGTAAAGCATTTCTTAATCTTCCTGACTTGTGGTTTTATTCACCTTCATTTGTTGAAAGCACTATCTCTAAGCCTACGGTCACACCACAGGCCTTCGTGCTCAAATCTAATTTATGCTCAGATCCGATTTTTTTGTTTGGTTGTTCACATTATTCTTTTTTAATGTGGCCACTATCAGAGTCCAGTGTGAACTGGTCATGATCCTGAACTGACCTGCATGCGCAAAAGAACAATAACAAAGATTGTAGTCAGCACTTACGGTTTCAAGTTGCACTTGGATAGAAGTGTCACCCCAAATACTTATGAGGTCTAACACCTCACTGTCCCTCCACTGACTACCTCGTTCACAGTTGTCTTCCATGTTTGTATTGACGAATACCCACTAGCGCCGAACTGTGACGAATGTCGATCGAGATTGACGTAAAAGTCGCATGGATTCCGAATTGACTGTTCAGACTGAGGTTGCATTGCAAAAAATCTGACCTGAATCCGATTTAGTACCACATATGAAAGTGCACCAAATCCGAATTGGAAAGATCGGATTCCATGTGATTTATGCTGTTCACACCGTTATCAAAAAACAGATGTGAGTCAGATATGAGTAAAAAAAAAATCTGACTTTTACCTGCGGTGTGAACGTAGCCTAAGTCACTTTGGATAAAGGTGTCTGCTAAATGTCTGACAGTAATGTAATGTTGGCAGGTAATGCAATACTGTGAGGCAAAGGATGATGTTGGAAACTAATATCTGCACAATTGTAGTATAGGCCAGCAGAAGCTTATAGTTTCAGGTTTACCTTTAAACTAGTTTTTCTATGTTTGGGGCCCGGCATTTTTTTTCATGGGGCCCCACAATTCTGGCGACAATGAGGTGTGAAGTCCTCAGGTGGAGGTCCGGAAAACGGTGGAGTGCTCTCTCCGGGTTGGGAGTGAGTTGCTGCCCCAAGCGAGGAACTTCAAGTATCTTGGGGTCTTGTTCACGAGTGAGGGTAAAATGGAGCGGATTGGTGCAGCGTCAGCAGTAATGTGGGCGTTGTACCGGACTGTCGTGGTGAAGGAACTGGGCTGAAAGGCGAAGCTCACGATTTACCAGTCTGTCTACATTCCAACCCTCTCCTATGGTCATGAGCTTTGGGTAGTGACCGAAAGAATGAGGTCAAGAATACAAGCGGCTGAAATAGGTATCCTCCGTAGGGTGGCTGGGGTTAGCCTTAGAAATACGGAGCAGAGCCACTGCCCCTTCGCGTCGAAAGGAGCCAGATGAGGTGGCTCGGGCATCTGATTAGGATGCCTCCTCGGCGCCTTCCTTTAGAGGTTTTCCGGGAACGCCCTACTGGTAGGAGACACCGGGGTAGACCCAGAACATGTCAGAGAGATTGTATATCTCGTCTGGCCTGGGAACGCCTCGGGATCCCCCAGGAGGAGCTGGAAAACATTGCTGGGGAGAAGGATGTCTGGACTACCCTACTTAGCCTGCTGTCACCGCGACCCGGCCCTAGATAAGCGGCGGAAAATGGATGGATGGATGGTACATATTTACAGACATTCACCACTATTGCAACTAATACATTTCACATTGCATTAGAGGCTACTTACCACTCTGGAAAATGTTTTTGTACTTTATTTTCATAGCCACATGCTTTTTGGGTCATTGATATGGCCCCTGTTGAGACGTATTTTATAAGAATCAATATAGGCCAAAGTTGTTAGGTCAGAAAGACCTCAAACACCAAATTAGGGTCATTAACACTGTAGTTATGTCAGTTCTCATGTTAGCTTGGGCCATCATTTTAAACATTCATTAGATATTATTTAGCCTGTTGATAATATAGCCACGGTCTTACTGTAGCTAATGATCAGTGTTAATTTATTGAGAAGTGAAACAATAAGTAGCCTAGTATAAATCATGCATTTAAAGCGGTCAGCAATTTTTTACCAAACCACTTCCCATCATCATCATCGTCATCCGCTTTGTCCGGGGTCGGGTCGCGGAGGTAGCAGTTCAAGCAGGGCATCCCAAACTTCCCTTTCCCGGGCCACATTAACCAGCTCTGACTGGGGGATTCCAAGGCGTTCCCAGGCCAGTGTGGAGATATAATCCCTCCACCTGGTCCTAGGTCTGCCCCGCGGCCTCCGCCCAGCTGGACGTGCCTGGAACACCTCCCTAGGGAGGCGGCCAGGTGGCATCCTTACTAGATGCCCGAACCACCTCAACTGGCTCCTTTCTACGCAAAGAAGCAGCGGCTCTACTCCGAGTCCCTCACGAATGGCTGAACTTCTCACCCTATCCCTAAGGGAGATGCCAGCCACCCTCCGGAGGAAACTCATTTCCGCCGCTTGTATCCGCGATCTCGTTCTTTCGGTCATGACCCACCCTTCATGACCATAGGTGAGAGTAGGAACGAAGATAGACCGGTAGATTGAGAGCTTTGCCTTCTGGCTCAGCTCTCTCTTCGTCACAACGGTGCGATAGAGCGACTGCAACACCGCACCCGCTGCTCCAATTCTCCGGCCCATCTCTCGTTCCATTTTACCCTCACTCGAGAACAAGACCCCAAGATACTTGAACTCCTTCACTTGGGGTAAAGACTCATTCCCTACCTGGAGTAGACAATCCATCGGTTTCCTGCTGAGAACCATGGCCTCAGATTTGGAGGTGCTGGTCCTCATCCCAGCCGCTTCACTCGGCTGCGAACCGATCCAATGAGTGCTGCAGGTCGCAGACTGATGATAACATCAGGACCACATCATCTGCAAAAAGCAGTGATGCAATCCTCTGCCCACCAACCCGCAGCCCACCTCCCCCGCGGCTACGCCGTGAGATCCTGTCCATGAATACCACAAACAGGATAGGTGACAAAGCGCAGCCTTGGAGGAGGCCAACCCTCACCGGAAACGAGTCCGACTTACTGCCGCAGACCCGGACACAGCTCTCGCTTTGGGAGTACAGAGATTGGATGGCTCTGAGTAGAGACCCCCTCACCCCATACTCTCGCAGCACCTCCCACAGTATCTCCCGGGGAACCCGATCATACGCCTTCTCCAAATCCACAAAACACTTCCCTTGCCATGTTAATTAGTATCGGCCTTTTTTGGTGACGACACCTTTATTTTCGGTCTAGAGTTCCATCAGCAGGATTCGTTCCGCTGCTGAGAACGCAGCTCTTGTTTTTGAGGCTTTTCACAACATATCTGCTTTTCAACAATCGACTGTTCAGTTTATGTACTCCGTCAATGGGGAATCCTAATACTGCAAAGTCAAACTGACTTTAATTTAGTAGTATCTTTGTAGCCTTTTTAATATTAAGAAAATAACAAGGCTGAATAAATTCTTACATTGAGACTAGTTTGTGGAACATTGTTATCATATGAAAATTATTTATATATAAAAGAGACATTTAAATATTCAACTTAAAATTTTATTATTATCTTTCCAGAAGCTGATCAAGGGTCTCACAAAAAATGTCAGAACAGAATTTAAAAGGAAAAGCAACAAATTAAGTATTTTGGGACGTCATGCCTAATTAGAACAACTACAAATCTTTTTTGTGAAACACACTTGGCTGTAATGGACTACTGAAGATTACATTCAATCAAGGTGATAAGAATTGACATTTTAAGTGCGTGGATTCCATCATCCATAGTCTATCTTATGCAAATAGTCAAAACCAAGCAAGGCCTGGATGTCAGAGCCATTGGCATCTACCTACCAAGGGCCTTTTATGGTTTCACCCACAGGAGCAATAGCTGCAATTGCTCTGACATATAGCTACATAAAGCCTGAAGATATAGCTTTTATTTGCATTGAATGCCACCAAATTCATACTAAGAAAACAGTAACGTTGTTTTGTGTTCACAACCATAAATTCAATAGTTCAGAAGTGAGTGGAAGGTAGCTGACCAGTAACAATTTTACAGTAAGTGGAAAAAAAACTAAAAAGATGGAGATATGAGAGTTCCTCCTCAATCTCAAATTTGGTGGTCCAGTCAACAAAAAGTTTGAGAAGGGGAGGGATGTAAAATGCTGGGGTTGACATTTACAACGATGTGAGATACATTGAGGTTTGGATTGGAAGAAGTGGTCGAAGGGATAAGGTTCCGATGGGAGTCTATTGGGTCATCTGGGCTTCCATTGCTTGTGCTGTCCACTCAGGAGCAGCCTGGCTAATCTTCTCTAGCAAATTGTTGACCTGGAAACAAAGTGACTGGATCTGTTTATCCCAGGTAGGGAGAGGCTCACGGGCTGGAATAAAACACAAGGAAAAAGTTTGAGAAAGTTAAATCATTTTATTTAGGAACCCTAGAGAAAGTGCAAGATCTATAGGCAGAGCCACACTATTAGGTTGTTTTTATGTTTAATTATTAGGCATTGCAATCCTTTGCTAGTGCAAACATGCTGTTTAAAGTTAAGTTAATCTTAATTTTTTAAATGTTTGTGTATAGTGCAAGCATCTTTCACATTTCCTGGACAGTAGTGGATGACACATGGCGGGGAATGCTAGTTTGCTTGCACAGTGAACCCCGGTATGGATTTGTTTTGACAAAAAATGCAAACTGTAAAATGCAAACTTTGTAAAATGTAATTGAATTTATAGTACTAACAGTACAAGGGTCCATGATCTGAATCATCCAAACGAACTATCAACTCACACTGGTACTGGCGACTGCACTGGCCCTGGACTTAGCTTCACGAGGAAGAAATGTTACAAGGCACCGTTGTTGGAGCTATTATTTTTCTTTAAAGTTCTTAGTTTTTGTCTTGTTCTGTAAGCTCTATATTATTGCGCATTTATGAAATGGAAATTAATTATAACGATGAAACTCTTTTTCAGATCACTCACAATGACAGCCCTTAAAGGGGCCATATTATGCTAATTTTCTGGTTCATACCTTTATTTAGGAGTACTAGAATAGGTTTACGCGTTTTAATGTTCAATAAACAATTTATTTTATCCAAACTGCCTGGATCTGCAGCACCTCTATTCACCCTCTGAAACGCTCCATTTTAGCTTCTGTTTCTTTAAGGCCCACTCCCGACGAGCCCAGTTTGCTCTGATCGGTCAGTTGGCCAAACAAAGGGAATTTGCCTTTGCTCTTACCAAAACAGCGTTTTCACGACATGACGAAACCACCCGGCCTCCGCTCTGACTGGCTCTGGTATAGGGCGTGCCAAACATTATTCAAATATGTGACTTAGTGACGTAGATAAGTTACGGAAGAATACGCTGGACTACAAACGAGGCGTTTCAGGCAGTTCAGGAGCAGTGTTTTCTGTGAGAGAGTAGCTCCCTTTGGCGTGGACTATGGGCTTTGCAACTTTTCAGACCTTTTACATGCACAAAAAGTATATAACAAACTAAAAGGAATGGGAAAAAAACCAAAACGCATATGTCCCCTTTATGGTTTAATAAAAATAGCTGTTTATATACGTTGCTATACCAGGCCGACAGTGACTGGGGCTAAAGGCTTCATATGCTTTGTGTGCAAACGTTAGTTAGCAACAGTAAATTTCATCATCTTGATTATGTATATCCGCGCTGCACTTTTCACAATGGTGTTTGTGCCCTACCTCGCAACAAACGTAGCACAAATGTCTTATCATGTGAAGGCCTTTAGAAGGCTGAAAAATCTCCCGAGCGTTGTCACTGCCTCTGCCATGTTTTCTTTTCATTGAAGCAAAACAAACACACACAACAAACAAACACGTTACATCTCTAGCTGTGTACTACTCCCTTCCAGCGGTGCCGGAACGACTACAAGAGTGGGGGGGTGCAAGAAGTGGTGTGCGAGGTGTTTTCCAGGGAATCCAGTATTCTCAGGGAATCGGGGATTGTTCTGCACACCTAACGCAGGCTCATAATGGATATATATGCTGATTTTAGTTAATTATAGGTGTTGATCTCGTCAGAAAACGTGTGCCATTCAACAGAAAATAAATTAATCTATTTGCATCGTTTGTTATTTATTATTATTATGATTATTTTTTTATTTATACAGGGTCAACTGACTGAGACTACATCTCTTTTGCAGCAGTGTCCTGTTAAGGCATGAAATGGAATAAATAAAATAAAATATTTAAAACAAAGAAATAGTACAAGTACATGATCCAATACACAGCCTAGAGTTCGTCTCATTCAAAACCCCTTATACGTATGTATACATGTTATACTTTTTATTTTTTTATGAATGTGCTATTACAAAAAAAAAACAATCAGATCAGGTGGACCAGTGTTGACATATAGGCCTAACTCATGAACTGCAAACAAATCGGTATTAAGCATATAGACTAAAAGCCTATCCCAATAGAGGTAGATTCTATTTGATAATTATATCTAAGGAGCATGATTCATCTGCCGGTCAAATCGTCACAAAATGTGGTTATGAAACAAGGGTCATTCCATACCGGCTACATGGAGGTGCAGAATGTCTGATTTTAAATAGAATTGCTTGGTTTCTCCCAATAAATCATGCTGTATATAGAGACATGGGCTCAGACATATGAAACCTTTGACTTTAAAGTGTTGCATAGTGGGAGAGTAGTAGTTCTGGTTTACTTTAGTTTTCAACTTGTGTAGTGGTTGTGAATACTGACGTGGGAACAAAGAAAAAATGTTTTTCTCCCTCCCCCCCGTAGCTTTGATCTAGAATACAAAGACCCTGGCTATTTGAATACAGTCTGACAATCTCGACAAAGAGTGTAAAACCAAAGCAAAAGGGCGGTATCAGATTTTTCTTACCTTTTACCTTTTTTTAAGTGACACCGGAGTAAACCGTATAACCGTCACACTTGCTTTTGCAACAAGGAGGTGGCGTGATAGACGACATAATAGACCCATTTCGACATCAATTTAAACACACAAAAAACAGCAACAATTTTGCACAAAAATTATGAATCTATTTCGACATCAACTTAAACACACAAAAAATAGCAACAGTTTTGCAGTAACATTATGAAGCCAAGAAAAGTATGTCACACGTGTCACCTCAAATGTCTATTACTCTCCACCTCGCAACCCCTCTTGGTCAAAATAAGTAATTACACAAGTCAACCTCGCATGCTGTGTCTGTTTTTCAGTGTTATTGCGGTTAACGATTTGGGAATTCACACCGTCTATATTTTTACACACCGGGGTAAACCGTAAATCGGCATAACCCTAGAAGCTAGACTGAGAAAATATCCAGTCATGTGACTCTGTCATTAGGGTTTCTTCTTTTGTCTGCAAACTTCCATTTTTCTTATCACTCATGTTGAAAGGTGATACACTAAATATATACTAAACTGTATTTACTACATGAAATTAAATCACTGTGAAAGAGGATATAGAAATGTGTGGGATCATTAAAATTAAAGTTAACTGACTACAGCTAACTGCCGGCTAATTATTTGCCATCTATGACAACAAATTTGATAATAACAGTGACGTCATGTACAATGCCGACCTCAACCCTGGTCCTTCAGAGCTTGTGTTGGAGGTTTAGTTCCCATCAATCAATGTGGGGACAGTGGCAGCTGGTGAAAAATATTCTAGGTGGGGAAGCCAGTCAGCTTCACCAATACAAATTAACATTAACTGCAGGATAGCAGTGTTCTGTGAAATAGTAAGTATTTATTAAATGTCAATATAAAAATGTGAGGAACAAAATCTTAGCCTAAAGTCAACTATATGTAAAAACAAATGGGGTCAGAGGAACTTTGTGTGTGTGTCTGGCATCTTATTTGTAAAGGAATTTGGCCATTCTGTCCTTCTGAGTAGCAAACCTCTCAATTACTTAATTATTAAAGTCAGGGATGTTTCTCCATGGAGAGTATAGCCAGAGCATTCAGGCGATCCTGTGTCATGATGTTCCTCAGGTGGGTCTTGATCAATGTTCCCTCTTAGCTGCGCGCATGCTCGCATATCAGTTGAAAGACCCGCGCACAAGCTTTTTCAAGCTGCGCAGAAATGTAAAGAAGAGATAACGTAGTTTACAAAGATCTGAGTTTAATTTAAAAAAAAGCTACTAAATATATTGTACTTTCCTATTATTGTATAAGTGATGTACTTGTTGGAAAACACTTAAAAAGTTAACATAATTGAGGAAATCAGATTTTTTTTATTTGAGAGCAAACGAGCGAAAGGGAGAGAGAGCTCTCTCGGGTCTGCGACTCTGCAGACTGCGTGTGACAGATGTAGCAAGAGAAAGACAAAGAGAGCATCCTGATTGGTCTCCATTTGTGCTCAGTAGACCTATCAGATTTATTTTTGGGCGAGCTTCACAGTCGACGCTTTCACTGTCCATCAGTTCAGTTTAAAGTCAGTGTCCTGCAGCGCCATGGCACAAATCACACTTCATCCCAGACTACACGAAAGTGTACCCCTGCTTAATAAGGGTGAAAAGTAATGATAAAGCCCATGATAGGTTAATTGACTGTTAGAGATTTGTAGAGGTGAGTTTACAGGTGTCATTCGGTTATTAGCATAGCTAACGTTATTTAAACTAGCTGCTAATACTCTATTGATGTCCTATGTGATGAGGTCAAACTCCCTGTTGACTTGCTTAAGGTTGTAAGAGAATAAAAAAATTACTCCATGAGTTGAATAATATAAGTCTACACAGTGCTGTGAAAAAGGTTTTGCCTCCTTCCCGATTTCTTTTATGTTTGCTTATTTGTCACATTTAACATACAACACATTTTTATATAAGATATAGACAACGTGAACACAAAATGCAGCCTTTAAATGATCATTTTATTTATTGAAGGTAAAGAGTTGTTCAAAACCTATATCACCTATGTGAAAAAGTAATTGCCCCCCTAAACCTAATAACTGGCTGTGCCACCCTTGGCGGCAACAACTGCAATTAAACGTTTGCGATAACTGGCAATGTGTCTTTTACATCGTGGTGTGGAGGAATTTTGGCCCACTCTTCTTTGCAGAATTGTTTTAATTCAGCCACATTTGAGGGTTTGTGAGTATGAACTGCCCGTTTCAGGTCATACCACAGCATCTCAATCGGATTCAAGTCAGGACTTTGACTAGGCCACTCCAAAACCTTAATTTTGTTTCTTTTGAGCCATTCAGAGGTGGACTTGCTTGTGTGCTTCAGATCATTGTCCTGCTGCATAACCCAACTGCGCTTGAGCTTCAGGTCACAAATTGATGGCCGGACATTCTCCTTTAGGATTTTCTGGTAGATAGCAGAATTCATGGTCCTATCAATTATGGCAAGTTGCCCAGGTCCTGAAGCAGCAAAGCAGCCCCAGACCATCACACGAGGCAAGTGAGGCCTGCAGTTTTTTAGATGTTAGTCTGGGTTATTTTGTGACCTCCTGAATGAGTCTTCGATGTGCTCTTCGAGGAATTTTGGTCATCCGGCCACTTTTGGGAAGGTTTACCACTCTTCCATGTTTTCTCCATTTGTAGATAATGGCTCTCACCGTGGATCACTGGACTCCCAGAGCCGTAGAAATGGCTTTGTAAGCCTTTCCAGACTGAAAGATGTCAATGACTTTGTTTCTCATCTGTTCTTCAGTTTCTTTAAATCACGGCATCCTGTGCTGCTTTTTTAGACCTTTTAGCCTACTTCACATTGCCAGACAGGTTCTATTTAAGTGATGTTTAGATTCAACAGGGCTGGCCGTAATCATGCCTGGGTGTGTGTAGTGAAATTTAACCCAATTATCAATCACATTTGGTAAATTGGTTGATTAAGTAACTAAGGGGGCAATTACATTTTTTGTTTATTTTCACATAGGGCCAGGTAGAGTGGGGTAGCTTTTTTCCTTCAATTAATGAAATCATCATTTAAAAACTGCACTTTGTGTTTACTTGGGTTATCTTTGTCTCATATGACAAATAGTTTGATGATCTGAAACATTTAATTTACGACACTAGTTATTTTTATATCTAAATGTGCTCAAGAGTTCAAAACATCAAATTAAAATGCATAATTTCAATGACTTAATTACGTTTGCATATCAACACGCCAATCACGACCCATTATCAGGTACACCCAAACGTATTTTGCCAGTGTTACCTAGCATTCGCTCGGATGCAGTGATACAAAATGGATCGGCTTTTGAAAAGAAAAAAAGTGATGTGGTTGACAGCCCTGCACCAGTAAAAGCGCCATAGTGTATGGTGAGGAAATATGACCCTGAATACATTCAATTTGGATTCACAATTTTCTCATGTTAAAGGACTGCCAACTTTTCTGAAAACCTTTGCGTGAGAGATGTGTAGCCCACAGTTGTGAGCACGCGCAGACATTTATTTGTCTTTGTACTTCTAGAATTTCAGTTTCATAACTTTTAATCCTTACACCATACAGCTTTCTCAAATGTCCCTATTAGATCGCCGCTTTGCTCTGACTGGCTTGCCGCTTTGCAAAAGTAAATAAAATACATACATAAACAATGTCCAATATCGTTCTGCTTCGGATTTTGCAATGCAAAGCGGCGTTTTTTTCTTCTTCAATGGTCTGCAATAGCAGTTTACATTTCCCAAAAGCAAAAGTGTGAATGCGTGTGAAATCTGAGGTGTGGCGTGAGAGCGTGTGAAAAGGGTCATTAGCGTGAAGCCTTATTTATGCTTCTGCGAAGAAGCACGTAAACATCTCTGTGTAGCTTCGCAGAGAAGGGGTTTCTGGGAAAGCGTAGCTCACCGAGGCCCGCCGACCTGTTGACGAGGAGTCCTCCCAAATCCTAACAGCGCATCGCGAAGCGTCTTCTTAGTGCATCAAACAATCGCTGATTCATTGCGCTGGGTAGGAAGCGAGCAGTTATTCGGTAATATTTTTGGCTGTATCCAAAACAAATGAAAAAACAGATGACACAACGAAATGGAGCAGACAGGCTGATTTTCAAAAGCCTTCGAATCATATTAGTGGTTTTGTATGCACTTAGCTTGTACATAATATACAGTATGTAGCCTATACATATCCTGTTTTCTGTATTGTTTGATATACTGTATGTGAATGTATTTTTCAGCACTTTGGCAGCACTTGTTTTAACGTGATCTATAAATAAACTTGATTTGATTTGATTTCATTTGATATAAGAAAATATAAAAAGCAGTGAGCAAACTTCGGTCTCTTTTCGGTCTCTCTTACTGTCGTGGGACATGAACGGGAGTTTCCGACGTGCCCACGCAGAAGTGTCAACCAGGCTTCAGTCTCAGGCTCAATGCGTGAGACTTGATGGTCCGCGGAAATACTTCAATCAGAAGTGGGCCTTGAGATACAAAAGGTTGATAGTTCATCGCAGGATAGTTCACGGAATAAGAGTGAGACTCTATTGAATGTCCCCAGCCAGTGGCGGCTGGCCAGTAGAGGGTGCTAGGGCACCGCCATCCCTGGTGGAAATATTTGTTTTACATAAGGGAGGCACTTGCAGAGAGTTTGGCCAAAGATAATGACTGTTCTATTAGTGTTATCAAGCTCTACAAGGGTGCTGGACGCAGCAGTTGTCTCAGCACGCATATAAAAGAGTTATTTAGTAATGACAAACGATGGATGATAAGTCTGGATTCTGCTCAGCCGCATTGTCTTTGGACAGCACAAAGTTAAAGACATCTACAGGAAAAATTATTGATCATAATTTGCCGTTTTATGTTTTTGGTCAGCAGATCATTTCATTTTGACTCTCTCAAGTTATTTTTTATATTTGTAAATGAGTGGAAGTCACTTTTAATTTGAGGTTGAATTTAGACTACCTCCAGCTTACTACAATTTTGTCAGATGTACAGTACAGTATCAAGAACATTTTTAGTCATTTAAAAAAGGGACCATAAATCGTGAAAACTGACAGACGTTTTACTAAAATTATATTTGTAGGTCATGCTATATTGCCTACTATATTTTACAGTTTAGAATGTTACATTAAAAAGGCAAATGTTGAGCACAAGGGATAATAATGCCAGTTTGGTTGAAGTTATTTAAATACAATTTATATTTTTCATGGAAAGAAGTGGTGGTCTTTTTATATGAGCACACAGCATCTTTAAAGAGGTATATATATATATCATATCATACAACATGCTCCCACTTCATTTGGTACTGAAATGGCTAAGGAGTAGAAAGAAGGGCCGAAGATAAGTCTAACCATCAAGATACACAATCAGTCTTCATTCCGAGAGAGAGAGAGAGAGTAGATGTATGTGTGTTTTCAGAGTTAGGACTAAGATTCAGGGATCACTATTGGTCAGGTTTTTGAGAATGCTATAAAGTGTTATGAAAGTCTGACACTTGATAATAAATAGAACTTAAACATGGTGATACAAGTATGCTATTACATTATCAACTCCAATTATTACATTTAAAACTTTTTTTAATCACGCCAATAAAATATTAACTGGTCAATCATGTAATAACTTATTATGGAGAAAAAAGTAATTGCGTTATTGATTCATACATTTTATTATTGATAGGTTATTACATTATTGACTTTTATTACATAAATAACGGAAAAATTATTACGTTATTGGCAGTTATTATATTATTGGCTGCTACACGTCTGTTTTTGTGCTGTAGCATGAAGTCAGAAAGAAGTAGCCAAAGTAAACTAGGCTGGCACTACTGAAGTTAGGGCTATTGCTCAGAGTTCTCCCGACTACCAAATCCGATTTGACTGACAAAATTCTTAGTCGGGTACAGCCCCAAAATGAACCCTATTGCTAATACCCCTTTGACACAGACATACCGGGTCTTACCAGGGTCATTGAACACGGGTCTGACCCGAGTTGGACCCATTCAGACCGCACTTTGGTCGCGGGAAATACCCGCATCGCCGTCGTTCCCACACACAACCCGGGTCTGCGAGTTACTTCCTTGTACGTCACTGCTGAACAGATACGTTGCTACATCTCTGGAAGTGGATGTTTCTACCATTTAGATTAGATAGTTATAGTTTTTGGTTGATGGAGTGGAGATCGCGGTACACAGTTGCACCATACCCACTTACTGGTTAATAAAATTGACCCAGCATCATGAACTTACAGCAGAACAAAGTCACTTCACCCACATCCTTCGTTCTGCGATGATGGTGGTTGAAAATGCTTTTGGACAACTGCGTTGTTTATTAAAGAAAAATTACATTGATCTTATAGCTAGCCATATGTCTCAGAGTTGCTTCTTGTCACATTTTACACGGCATTTGTAAAATACTGACGCACTGATCCTAAACCAATGAGGTGTCTTGATCATAACCTGGTTCGAGTAATCCATTCATACCAAAGGCGACCTGAGTCTGACCCGGGAATTACCCTGGTCGCAAATGCCGGGTCGACCCTTTCACACCAACAGTCGACACGGGAGGAACCCGGGTCGCTGGTCCAGTGTGAAAAAGGTAAGAGGTTAACAATGGAAAAAGCTTAGCTTACTTAATGCAATCCAACAAAAAGCTATATTCAAGTTGAGATTGGATGAAGATTGTTCACTCAACAGTAAGATTACATTGCCAATTTAAGTATTGTGTTTTCTTTTAATTTTGACAGCGATACACTTCCACTAGTAAAATAAGCATAAAACAGTCTGGATGTTGGTACACTATTAGCACATTGTTATTGTTCAGTTAGAATAAACCATCAGATCAGCCCTTTGGTGAAGGAAACATGTATCAGAGGCTTGGGATAGCTGCAGTGAATTTTATCATAGCTTTGACTTGGTACTCACTTTCAAAGTGTACAATGCCATCGATCTGGTCAATGAAGCCATTCATGCGTCCCTCTGTGATCATCTGGGAGGCTATCTTTTCAGCCTGAGAAAAAGACAGAGAGTTCACTAGTGCAGCCATGTGCGTTAAGGTAAAGTCAATAACTTATGAGTTATTAATTTTGAAATTTTACACCCATTCCAGTCAATATGTGCATGTTAGGTGTCAGTGAGCACTCTCAAATGACATAACTAGATCATATTTTACAGCCACATCAAACCAAAAAGGATGTATGACTATAAATGCTTTTTTTCCCATTCCCCTAACTCAATTGATAGCCTGAGTATATTGCGATATCTCACTCCCGTTATAATCAACTAATTCCACCAAACACACCACTGTTCATCTTAGTTCGTTGTTAAGGCTTCATAAGAAATTATGATTAAACGTGTTTTAAACACTTAGTGCTTACATGAACTTCTGCTGAACTTAGAGCAGTTCATATGATTTAGTTCACAGTCAAACTAAGAATTCATTACAATGGTAAGAAAATAAAGTGCACCAGAAATAAGGATAGGTATGTCCTTGTACAGTTATTAATTGTATTTGAATATAAAGTGCATTAAGAAAGTATTCGGAATCCCGCCCATTTCCCACATTTTGTTACATTATAGCCTTCCTCTAAAATGGGCAAAACCATTTCCTCTAAAAACTACACTTAATAACCCATAAAGACAAAGCAAAAACAGATTTTAATATATTTTGGCAAATTTGAAATATCTCACTGAAATTAGTGTTTAGAAGATTAATTCAAAACTTTGTTGAGCAACTTTCGGCAGCGATTAAATCCTCAAGTTTATTAGGCATACCTCTACAAGCTCAGCACACGTTGGGTGTGGCAACGTTAATGCCATTATTATCAGTTCTCTCCAGAGATGTTTGATGGGGCAAGTCCTGGCTCTGGCTGGGCAACTCATGGGACAGACTTGTCCAAAAGCAACCCCTACATTGTCTTTGCTGTTTGCTTCGAGTTGTTGTCCTGTTGGAAGGTGAACCTTCACCCCAGAGCACGTTTGCTTCAAGCCTTTCTGCCTGCTCTGATCATCTTTCTCTCTGACTAAAAACAGCCCCATATTATTATGCGTCCACCCCTATTATTCCCTATGGTGATGGCCAGTTGAAGAGAGATACCTGGTTTCCTCCAGACACAATGTTTCGCACTCAGACTTGACAATCTTGTTTCTCATGGTCTGAGAATCCTTTCAGTGCCTTTTGACAAATTTCAGTCGTGCTGCCATGCAAATTTTACTGAGTAGTGATTCTCTTTGGCCACTGTACCATTAAGGCCTGACGGTGGATTTGTGCAGAAATATGTAGGAGGTTTTCCCATCTCCACAAAGGAACTCTGGAGCTCTGTCAGAGTGAGGCAGGATCTTGGTCATGATGGTTCCAAACTTCTGTAAGAATGGAGGCCATTGTGTTCTTCTGACCCATTTCTTACATTTT
>JAPMUY010006603.1:0-5000 GCA_026901105.3 Galaxias olidus
ATAGTCGTTCCAACTGAAAACCCGTCCATCAATGTTGTTGATCTCAATACAGTCCTCCTCTCCTTTTGATTGCGTGCCTCCTTTATCAGGCTGTTCTGAGTCCCAGAAACTAAGACTACACAGACGACGAGACAATTACACATTATTTCAAAACAATTCATTTTTTCCGGGAATCTTCTTATCAGGGTAGTAAGATATTGAATATCTTTGTAAGGATAGTAACGTGTTGCATTTCTTAATCATTATAGTACCATATTGAATATAATTTTTTTTTTAAACTAAGACTACACAGAAGATGATAGAGTCCGTTTTTCAGAATTTCAACCTTTTTGTTTTGTATGAGGATGGTAGTAACACATTGAATCTGTTCATCAGGGTAGTAACACATTGAATCTGTTCATCAGGGTAGTAACATATTGAATCTCAGGGTAGTAACACATTGGTATCAGGGTAGTAACATATTGAATCTCTGAGGTATTTAATATTGAATACCCTGTGGTCAGTGGTGTCCCATCAACCCATTTCCAGGTCCTTTCAACATGTATATCTGTCAGACCAATCCACACTCTCTTGTTGAATTGTTTAATGAGATAGTCCTGTTTATGTAACGGTTGTAAAATGTGTTAAGTAAAGTATAACAAAACATGTATATTATAATATGATTTATTATATACACTGCTTTACATATCCATAATAATTTCTTTGCTGTTGTGTTTGTCCAGCAGTAGATTTCTTTATGGATATCAGGTTATGTTGCTAACTTAATGTGCTCACACTGCTGTACAGAACAAACTAATAAACTTCTTGCTTCATTTTAAAGGTTAAGTGAACCTCAGACCTGCTGTTAGTGAAAGTACGTTACATGTTTGTTCTAGAGCTGCGTCTCTGTGAGTATTAAGGGCAAGGAAGGAGTCTTGTAAATGTCCAAGCCAAGTATTAAGCTACATTTAAGTCTTGATGCATATTTGTTATAAGAATCTTTGTTTTAGAATCCTAGTATTGGAATTATTCCCGACAAAAGTTCACCTTTACCATTCCATACATCATTTAATGCCCAACCTCACCCTCTGCCCTCCTCACCTGTTCTTCTTTGCTTTTGATGATGACCAGGTCAGCCCCTCTACTCAGACAGTCCTGTCTGCTCTCATTCCAGGTCTTTGTCCCATTAGAGATGTAGTACCAGCTGGAGCCTTTTTCGTACCATTGAGGACTTCTTACCATCTCTTTCAGCACTAAACAACAACACACAGTGTCGCCACTCAAGAACACCGCACGTCCCTATGTTACTACACCAGAAATCAAAAGCATTATACCAGCTAAGAACTACAATAATGTTCTAAAAACCTATTGTGCAGCAGGAACAAAAGGTGTAATATGTCCATCACTGACAGATGTAAATACCACTGTCACTGTGAGGTGATGCTACGTTGTCTAAATAACTTACTTGCTGAACCCACGAGTAACATGAAGGAGCAGGTTAGCAGTTCAACAAAACAAAACAAAATACGACTTAATCCTGTATACATGATATTGCTTGGATGTATGTAATTAAAAAATACAAACATTATCTTAATCTAAATAATATTTTGATTGTTTTGTCTAAACTATTTTTCATTTTGCACATTTTATAATCATACTATTTTCAAAGCATATTACAGATCAAGAGAACATTTTAACAATAAAAAGGGCTAACAAGTATCCAAGAAGCAAACTCAATACTTTTTTCATCATAGAAAAGAGATTTAAAATCAGACAAATTGTGTAACGTGTTAAAAATCACAACGCGACTGACCACTAAGCTTTCTCTGGAGGTTGTCTCTCTCTTTGGTCAGGTTGTTATTGAGGGTCTGTAGCAGATGTCTTTCCTCATCCCAGCTATTTGGAACTATAATGTCTGTTACAGTCAGATTCATAAATAAAATTTTCCAATAAATATATTAATTTGAATTTATTTTGAATTGATCATGTACGTATTGTCAATAATGAACCACCGCAGAAGTACTCACAGAGCACCACCAGGCCTATGATCCCAGCCAGTAGGAGAAAACACAGCAGCCCCAGACACACTGCAGCAGCTCTGGAGGGACTCTTTATTACAAGGACTATGGATACAAAGTACAGGGAGAGAGAGAGAGAGACGGAGAGAGAGAATAACAAACCTGTGTTTGTGGCCACAAAGCATGTTTGGTCTGATATGAATGTGGAGGCTTATTTTTTGTATGTACCGATTGTAGTGACATCCCTGTATGTGTGTGTGTGACTGCGTAAGCGCACTAAATACAACCATATAGTTAAGGTACACAGGTGACAATTTCCTATGTGTGAGGCTAAATAGTTACAGTTTTTTAAACAAGTTTCATTTTTTGGTACGAACGTTTACGGTGACATCACATTTGACATTTTTGCCACCATCCCCGAGATATTCTCTCAAATTCGATTAGAACCAGAAATCTTCGACTAGGTCCTCAAAAAAAGTAAAAGCAAAGTCATTTGTAAGTTTATATTTCAATGTTTACTCTTTAAAAGGTAAGTCAACCATATGGACAACAAAAATGTGCATCACATCATTGACCCATATAAATAAATGTGTATCTGTATGTGTACCTGTGTTTCCCGCTGGAGTCATTGGATTCGGTCCCGTAGTCTCCTGTGTCACTTCCTGTTGTTTCTGTGAGCCAGGCTCAAATTTCCCCAAGTTGTCTACACTGTCATAGATGTCCACTGTCCTTTCTTTTCTCTCACCTTTCTCTACACGCACTTTCCTGGTCATATCTGGAGTGGCGTACAAGTCCTCAGACATCTTGAGCTCTTTTCTGTTAATCTGAAGTTAAATTAAGAATAAACATTCATGACAAAGCGAGAAAAATACAAGTAAATGAAAGTTGGCTATCTATACCTTGTTCCCCTGTCTGCAGATGACCTATCAGACAGTGGCTGTTGACAGAGAGAATGACTGGTGTCAAAAATATTACACAGACTAACCCTTCTGACCACAAAAGAAGAAGAAAAGTACACAAACACACTAAGAGTGTGTGTGTGTGTGTGTGTGTGTGTGTGTGTGTGTGTGTGTGGCACTTGAAAGATAATTTCTTTCCTCTTCAGAGTCAAATTTGAGATTAAATGCTGTTCAATGTGTGTGTTGCACGATTTATCGGAATGCAGGCGTGCCATTGTGAACTTGTGAGCAAAACTCAGGCCCACAAACCACAGCACTGTAGTTTTACATACAGAAGGGGAATGCACAGATACATAACGTACAATGATTAGGAAGAGTTACAGCATAGTATATTTATATATATTTTTAATTTTATTGAGTTTTCTTTCTAGAGATGTTTCTGTTTCTGTGCGTGTTTTCCCATCAGTCACAAGGAGAAGTGAGGCAGCCATGCAAAGCACTGTTTGGTCATCTTTAAACTGGGTGTAACTTCTTGATTTCGTAGATTAATACATGTTGTAACGGGGGGATATGGACCAACTGCCATCATGTCGCCATGTGTCAGATGACTTGGCCCTGACTCTTTAGTGGCATTCCTCAAGCTGATCTAAGAAGTTTTAATACATGTATGAATATACACTCAGGGACGTGTAAATGTGTAAAAACAAACAAACAAACTGTATTTTAATAAAACATTTGTTTACATTTGGAAATACATTCTGTGACTTGATGCAAAATTGTTGGTCTGTTATAAACTGGCCTTTAAATAAAATAGGATAAAAGATTAACAAATTAAGAACATTCAAATATAGGCCTAGTCATGCGAATGAATAAAAAATGATTTATATACTCTCGAGGTACTGGCACTAGAGGTGTGGACATTTCTGGATTCTGAGATGCATCGCAATGCGGACGTGGACGACTGCATTGATGCAGCAACACAACATAATCAACTTTTGAAAATAGAATAAAAAAAATAAAATTTTCAAGTAATAGATTTTATTGTCAGTGAAACATCAACCTACAACAACGTTTATAGCCTGCAATTATCTATTACTAAAGTTAATCTATTGTTTTCAGAACATTAGGCGAACGTTAATTCTGTAACAGCTGCTGTTGTTAGTGAGCTTGGCATTTACCCCCTTCTCAAGTGACATTTTTTGGCTACTGTAACGCTCCGTTTAAAGGGACCCTATTATGCAAATTTTCAGGTTCATACCTGAAAGCTGCACTAGAAAAGGTTTACACGTTTTAATGTGCAATAAACAATTAATATTTTCCAAACTGCCTGGATCTGCAGCACCTCTATTCACCCTCTGTCTGAAACACTCCGTTTTAGCTTCTGTCTCTTTAAGGCCCCCCTCCCGAGAGCCCAGTCTGCTCTGATTGGTCAGCTGGCCACACAAAGGGAATTTGACTTTGCGCAGGCGAAAACAGCGTTTTCGCAACATCTCGAAACCACCCGGCCTCCGCTCTGACTGGTTGAGGGCGTGCCAAACACTATTCAAATGTGTGACTTGGCGTTAAATTACGGCCGATAACACCGGACTACAAACAAGGCGTTTCAGGCAGTTCAGGAGCAGTATTTTCTGTGAGAGAGAGAAGCAACCTTTGGCGTGGACTATGGGCTTTGTACATGCACAAAAAGCTATATAACATGCTAAAGGAAAAGTAAAAACCCAAAAAGCTAAATAGGGCCCATTTAACATTTGGAAGTAACATGGCTAGGCTACATTTTTGCTAAACGTCTACATGGTTGACTCGTGTTCCATTTCAAGTCCGAAAACAAATTGTTTAATTACATCGTGACTCGTGACAGCATGACAATTGGACAATAACTTTGACTGAGGAGTGCAAATTATGATGGAATCGTCTGCAAAATGAAAACGTTAGTTGTTACGAGTAGTCCCAGAACCCCAACGTCAGTAACGTTATGCAAATAGAATTTAATAACGCTATATATTACGCTAGCTAAAGTTAGACTCCATGGCAATAACGTTAACACCACATCCAAATTGTACCACATCCAAATTGTGGCGGTTAGCGTTCGCTAAATCAAAACAAA
>JAPMUY010006603.1:12500-30000 GCA_026901105.3 Galaxias olidus
GGCAGAACTTCTTGTATTTGTCAACTCTACATCTCTTAGATCAGAGCCTTCACTTGACCCAATCATTATCACGTGTATCATTAATAAAAGTGTGGATCGCATCGACATACGCAAGCCAAAGTATAAAGACCCCTTTACTGACCACCAAACCAATGTCATCTGTTGAGCTGTGTTCTAATGTACTGCTACGAGACAAAAAGGGTCCCTGGATTATACTGTATGTATCGCATCTAATAACAAACTGTATCTGTTGGGAAGTTCACATTTGCTATTATTATTATTATTATTAACTAATTAACAGTCAAATATACTTTTTTAGATGTTAATAATAATATTATTATTAACATCTAAAAAAGTATATTTGACTGTTAGATTAATAATAAGACATCTTTGAGTGATTGAATGGCGGTTTTGAAGACAAGCAGCCACTGAACCTGCCCACATCCTCCCTGCAATATTGTGGTGGTTTCAAAGATAGACAGGAAGACTGGAATGATCAAACTAATGCGTTTGGAAGGGCACTAGTCACAGGCGGTTAACTGTCATTAACATTCTCAACTTTCTTCTGTCAGAAAGGAATCAACATTAAAATTCCTATACATACAAATGACATGACTATAAATGTAATGCATTGGTAGTTTAATCAATGTTTTGTCTATATAGTATGTATATATATGTAAATACACATATGTAAAAGAAAATATTCCAGATTATGGGGCCGTGGTGGATCTCCGAGGTAGGTCCAAGGGACCTGAACGCCTGGTACTGAAGATCCTGATGGGGAAGTGTCCGGCTGTTCTCTGCTCCTGCTGGCTGCACAGCGGGCCGCCCCGCTCTACGTCCGGCATGACAACCGGAGCGACTGGAGCTAAAAAAAAATATATATATACATAAATCATGATCTGTTTAGGATTTTTATTTTGTGTGTGTGCGTGTGTGTGCGTGTGTGTGTGTATGTGTGTGTGTGTGTGTGCGTGCGTGCGATTTAAACGGGTCAAATAAAATTGTCTTTCCACATAAGCTGAGCTTTAAAAAAACAATTCTGACCATAATTTAGCTCAAACTGTCAGGCTCTAAAGTTCTCTGAACGTAATCATCTCTGCGTGCTATATGAGTTGTGATATAGGAAAAGCCTAGATACACTAGATGTCACTAGTGTTGAAACACTCACGGCTGACGACTTCCCGAAGACTCGTCTGGTTGGTCAGGAAAGTTCCAGAAGACACCGCGTTCCTCCTCTTCCAGACCCTCCTTAAACGCTTATGGTGGATAATTCAGAATAAAAATAAAAACAAATTCAGTCCCATAGTCATATTCCAGACCCTCCTTAAACGCTTATGGTGGAAAATTCAGAATAAAAATAAGAACAAATTCAGTCCCATAGTCATATTCCAGACCCTCCTTAAACGCTTATGGTGGATAATTCAGAATAAAAATAAGAACAAATTCAGTCCCATAGTCATATTCCAGATCCTCCTTAAACGCTTATGGTGGATAATTCAGAATAAAAATAAGAACAAATTCAGTCCCATAGTCATATTCCAGACCCTCCTTAAACGCTTATGGTGGATAATTCAGAATAAAAATAAGAACAAATTCAGTCCCATAGTCATATTCCAGACCCTCCTTAAACGCTTATGGTGGATAATTCAGAAATCAAACGTGAACAAATTCAGTCAAATAGTCATATTCCAGACCCTCCTTAAACGCTTATGGTGGATAATTCAGAAATCAAACGTGAACAAATTCAGTCAAATAGTCATATTCCAGACCCTCCTTAAACGCTTATGGTGGATAATTCAGAAATCAAACGTGAACAAATTCAGTCAAATAGTCATATTCCAGACCCTCCTTAAACGCTTATGGTGGATAATTCAGAAATCAAACGTGAACAAATTCAGTCACATAGTCATATTCCAGACCCTCCTTAAACGCTTATGGTGGATAATTCAGAAATCAAACGTGAACAAATTCAGTCAAATAGTCATATTCAAGACCCTCCTTAAACGCTTATGGTGGATAATTCAGAAATCAAACGTGAACAAATTCAGTCAAATAGTCATATTCAAGACCCTCCTTAAACGCTTACGGTGGATTATTAAGCATAAAAATAAATAGTAACTTCAGTTTGACAGTTGGTTTTTCAAACCGTTTAAAACACTACCGGAGGTTACACTCATCTGTACCTGGACCGCGTCCATGATGCTCTCCTTCACCTCGGAGAGAGAACTCCGCCTGTGAGTCTTCCATGTCCCCGCACCTTCGTCCTGATTGTCCTCTTCTTCAACCTCCAACGTGGAGACGGAACGCTCCCGAGAACTCCCCGCGTTGGAGCAGTCAGCGTCTCGGTTCCGACCGCTTCCTGACGTGTCGTCTTTGCCCTGGTCCGCTGTGTCCGCCTGGGTGTCGTAAAGGCGGCTGAGAGAGCCCAGCACCTGCTCCACTATCACCTGGCTGTAGACGTTAACGACCCTGTCGTAGAGCTGTGATTGGACGACAGGCGTCGCGGGACACGCCCCTGAGGTTGAGGCGTGACCGGGAACGCCCTTCTGTCTACCGGGAGCTGCCCTGCACTCGGAGGAGGAAGAGGAGGACGATGGGAGAGGAGGAGGAACTTTCTCCTCCGATGACGGAGGGAGAGGGATGGTAAGCAGCAGCCGTTCAATCGTCTCCTCGACAAACGAGAACAGCAGCTCATACTCAGCGCTACTCCCAGAATGCACCTCTCTCCTGAGGCGGTGGCGTTCAGACAGAACCGGGTCGGATCTACTCTTCCTCACTGGTCCCAGGCCATATGGGGCTGGCTGGGAGTCCTCTAGCAGGGCCTGAAGCTGCTCCAGGAGCTGGGTAACCAAGGGACGGAGGGTGCCCTGCTCCACCAACTCCTTCAGCCTGCCAAGGGCTGCCCTGGCTGGGTCTACGTCTGGGGACAACACACTGGGTGACCCCATCTGTGGTGATTAAAATGAAGGGTTTATTTAATGGGGGACAGACTTGATATGATGTTAAATTACACATTAGTATTCCACACATTCATACCATAAAATGTTATTATTTGTGTTAGCCCCTATGTTATGAAGTTCATGGTCTTCAGTCATATATGTTGGGTTTTTATCATGTAAAATGATTACATCTTATATACAGTATATCTCACAATATGTGCATATCTAAATGTGTTTAGCTCATTAAATGTATATGCACACAAACTACATATGCACAGGTTTGAAGATGTTTTTCATATTTTGTCTTAAAATCTACTTTAATTTACTTGTAAATCTATTGAAAATGAAGGTTTTTTCAAATGTACCTGGCCCGCAGTGTCATCAGTAGGTCTCCGTGTTGAGCCTCCTCGTTTCCTATTGGTCCGGGACCAGCAAATCTTAGCCCTGCTCCCTTTTGACTGGCTCTTTACAGGTGTCTCTCTTGGCAATTTGGTAGCTGAAAGGCCCAACGACTTGAAACTTTGCGGCGACCTATGACCTTTCGAACCACACTTGGTGGATGAAGCCTTGCTGGAAGAAGCTGAAGAAGGCTTTCTGTAGCTGCCCAGCAATCCTTCAACCACTGGAGCTTTGATCTGGTTGACTAACGAGGGCTCTGTTGTCTTGGACCCGCTGACCCCAGGGAGGGTGCTCCTATCCTGGCATAGGCTCTGCTGTACCTCCCTTAGCTTCTCCTGGAGCCTCCTGTAGCTGGCGGGAGCACCGGGGTACGTGTCTCCCTTAGACCCTACGCTATCAAGGCTGTGGAAACAACATTCAAGGCATTAGCTATGTATGCAACACTACCATTTGAAAACGATGCAATGCAAGGCTTGTTGATTAGTTCAGTATCAGTTAGTAATTAAAGCATTAAAAGGCTAGAGTTACAGTAGAAAAGCATGCATTTGTTTCTGCTAAACGATTGAAAAAGTGAACAGATATAAACGTGCGTTCGATTTCATCCTTTAGTGAAAAGGGTAAGATTTGCACTCTTGTATATACTGCAGTAATTTCACTTTTTATAAATAATACTTACATTTAAAAAATAAGTAAATGTAAGTATTATGAATGTAATATGTCTTTTTGTGGCCTATAGAATATGTACTCTATCTTAAATTGAAAATGTTTGACTAAAAATAAGGAGACGTTTTTATTATCTTTCCTTGTTAAAAGTATGATAATTAGTAGCAGTGTTATTATGAATATGATTATGAACACTATAAAGTTTATTTAAATGATTGTAGTTATGATCTTGTACTGCCTAATAAATTGAATCATGATCAGTGTTACGTTTATTTCAATGACGTACCTGGAGCTGTGCTCCAGCAGGGATGAGTCTGTGATCTCCGGGGAGTCGTAGGACTCACTGCCCTCATCCACCACCATCCTGCTCTCATCGCTGACCGCCATGTCCAGCAGCTCAGAGGAGGCAGTCTCCAGGAGGGAGGAAGAGGAGGAGGGAGATGAGGAGACGCGGAGGAGGACACTGGATCCCCCAGTGACGGAGGAGGGGTCTGGGAAAGAGAACCTTCCCATGCACTTCAGTATGAGTCCTCTAAGTCTGTCCACAGTCGGGGTGTGGAGCTGGGCAGTGGACCGGTCGCGAAGGACCGTCTCGGAGGATCTGTGGTGGGGGACGCCTTCGTCGTCGACACCGGAGAAGACGTACTCGACCTTGTCAGGCGCGCCAGGCGAAACTGTGCTACTTCCTGGTTTGTTCTGATCAGCTGCATTTACAGGTGACCACGCCCTTTCAGGAAGCGTGCGAGAGGAGAAGTTGTCCATCCAGGAGAGCACGTTAGCAACGCAATCCGACTCGGACGGAGATCGGCGTGTCCTCTCAGTGGTGTCCCTCCCCCCGGCGGACATCACTGATTTGTGACTGGTCACTAGTCTCTGGACCACCTCATTGGTCTGCCGGTCCAGGAAGTTCTGAGACACCATTGGTCCAGAGCTCTGAGCAACGGGAAGGGAGACGTTGTCCACAGAGCTGGCTCCTGACAGGACACGCATGCTGCTTGCGTTGCCTAGGGCAACATAAGCCCCGCCCTGCTGCGTGTCCCTTATAAGGGCGGTCTCACTAACGCTGACGTTCCTTTTCGCGGCTCCCGTCCCCGGACCCGGTGGTGCAGGCACCAGAACCCGTTGATAGAACCAGTTCAGTTGGTTCTGGATCATCTGGCAGAGCTGCAGTGACTGGGCCACGGTCCTGCTCCTCCCAGACCGGTCCGCGCTCTCCAGAGCCGACACCAAACTCCGGACCACCTCCGAGGCCACCTGTTCAACGTCCATGGGGCGGAGGGTGTAGTGGGTCCCGCTTTGCTGGGCACCTCTGGAGCAGGAAGAAGCAGGAGGAAGGCGTGTCACTTCCTCCAGGGATCTAAGCAGAGCCTCCTGGACCGCCCTGGTGGCCTGGGTGTGGAACTCCACACTGGTAGCAGTGGCCAGGGATGGGTTGAGGAGGTCAGGGCCTTTTGTAGAAGTCAGTGCCAGAGGAGAAGAAGGAGGCCAAATCGTCAGAGAGTCCTGAGGCGGAGGAAGAATACACGGTTAATGTTGTTGACTGTGACTCAGATTAAAAACAGACTATTATGTAGCATAAGAAAACATACATACTTTGTTCGTCGACACATTGCTTAGGGCTGGAGGTAGACCACCGGAGGCAGGGGCATCGTCCAGGTGATCAACAATGTCACTAACACACACTTCTTCAGCTGAGTGGTCAGATCCCCTGCAGCACGCAGCAGCGCCCTTTGCTGGACTGGAGGAGATGCCCAGCTCCTTCTTGATGGAGCAGAGGATCTGGGAGACGATCAGATCCGTGCCCAGCTCCAGATGGGCCATGCTGTCCTGAGACACACTCATGCTGGAGGGAGACCCACCACCACTACCACCAGTACTACCACCACCACCACCAGCATGACCATCTCCACCACGACTGCCGCTGCTGACGCTCCCAACACTACTCTGGGTATCCGCGCTCCCGTTCCACTCCGGCTCTTCCTCCTCCTCATCCTTTACCTCTTCCTCTTCCTCACTAGAACAGCCCGGTTGGTGCGGGCTGCGGTTTAAGAGGAGGAATGCCAGTCTGCTCTGCATGCTCTGGCAGAGCTTCAACGAGGCGTGGCGGATCATTTCCTTCCTGCTGGGTTTCTTCAGCGTGCTGGAGGGGTCGTCCTGAGTGACCGATTCGCCTGGAAGACTCACCGTTTTTACCTGATCCTCCTGGTGAGAAAAGAGAACATGTAAAAAGAAACCGATTATAACACCGTATATCTATCGTTACATTACGGGTGATAAGTATTAAGGTACGTATAAAACAAAATAGAAGCGTAGGGAAAAAACGGCTTTGAAATTCAAAACGCTGTGTTTTGTGTACCCTAGCACTGTCCCTGGTCTCCATGGCGGTGGTGATCTCACGTGCCTGTGCCACCACCTGTGCCACAAACCCTTCCACCAGCCTGTAGGCTTCAGCGTCCAGGTGGGCCTCCGTCTCCTTTGGGACCACGTTCCCGTCCCTGCCCAGCAGAACCTCGCTGACCCTCGCCGCGGCGTTGGCCTGGAAACCCTGATCAGACAGCTTCTTCAAATTGGCCACGCCCTGGGAGGGAGCGGCGGGGAAGCTCCCGGTGGCGCTGCAGGTGGCGCCCGGTGGCTCGGCTTCCACTTCCTGCCCAGGGGCGTTGCCGTGCGCCGTCGCCGTGAGCCCGCTCAACCGTGAGAAAAGCCGACCCATGTAGGGCATCAGTTTAGGGGCGGGGGCGTGCCACGACCCCTCGCCGGCGACCTCCAGCCGTGTCAGAATCGTTTTGCAGGAGTCGACGATGTTCTTCAGAACCCGGCCAGTGACCTGCTCCATGTCCTGGTCGTCCAGGTTGGAGACGCTGTCGGGCCAGACGACCCAGCTGTGACTGCTGGGGCTGGGGAAGAGGTCCTGGCTGGGGGCTCTGGACATGAAGTCCTCTTCTGGGTCGGCCTTGCTGGTTAGATCAGGTCTGGATGGGAGAGCAGTCGTAAACCCAAAAGGACCACAACAGCGGCACAACAACAGAGAGAATAGATTGAGCGCTGAGATGTTGTGTTGAAATGGAAACTAATATGTCAGTTGTAAAGTCATTGAGAAGGTGAAGCTTGCATCAGATATTTTTGGTTCATTTACAGCAATGCAATAAGCATTCTCTGACAGAATCCGCATTCTATTCTAACAATAATATGTAATCAAGGCTCCAGACTGCCACCAATTTGGCCACTAAACATCTGTCCACCGCCATCAAAAAAGATTACTGGTAGCAGTGCTGCCACTTGATTTTAGTTGGTGTTTTTTTTTTTTTTATGCACATTAACTTTTGATGATTAGTATGTTACGTTAACACAAAATAATTGTTGCACCTTATTAGCGTAGGAAATGTAATCTTTGTTGATTTCATATTAAATATTGAAAAAAAAGCTGCCATAATTTTTTGTGCTAATGCCACTAACTGTAAAACTTCAACTTTAACTTAAACTAAAACTGATTGTAATGTATCATAAAAAAAAAACATAAAAAATGCGGGGAAAAAACCCGGTCAATCTCTCAAAATTAACAAAATCAAACCAAATGTGGAAGAGCCAAACTCTGCCTATTCCTACCTTGGTCTGAAGAACTCTGTGACTTTCTCCTTCATCGTGAGGAACACGAGGTTGGCGTCCGATTGGACCCTGGCCTTCACGGCCTCCTCACTCAGAGGTTCTCCTCTCTGCTCTTCCTCCTCCTGCACGCTCCGTGCTCCTCCCTGCACCTCCTTCACAAAGCCCTGTATCAGCCCTGTGGCTGCTGTTTCTACTCTGGGGGGAACAGGAGGAGGGGTGCCTTCGGACATGTGGAAGGAACAGCTGTAGGAGGAGCTGGTACGCAGCGAGATCATGGAGGATGAGAAGGAGGAGGATGAGGAGAAGGAGGGGGAGCAAGCACAACACATCAGGGTCCTCAGTACTCTGCCCACAGTCAGTGACGTCTTGGAATAGAAGCCTGGGCTATTCAGAACCGACTGTTTCTGGGTCGGAACCTCTGAACCAAATGACCTCATGTTAAAGCGAGACCTCATGTCCTTCTTCGGCATCTTTCTTGTCTCCGGGACAACAGAAGGAGAAAGGCTCCCTTCGTACCCACTGAACACGTTGCATATGTCTGAGAGCTTCCTCATAATTTCCATAGCGCCTGCTCTTCCTCTTCCTCTTCTACCGTTACTGCTTTCCAAGCTGTCCGCGATGGACTTCATCAACTCTTCACTATTCAGCGGGTTCAGCGTGGCCTCCTGAACGACTGCCTTCTTCTCAACTACATTTCCCAGCATGCAACTCTCTGCAACACTGTACCTGTGCAGGGTGTCAGCGATCACCTCTGTAGCCTGCTTCCTGCTCTGCTGGACAGAGGAGCTGGGATCTGTTGTCAATACGCTTATTTCAGAAGGGGTGCAGGCCACCAGCACAGACAGGCCCTGGTTAAGCTGACGCACTACGTCTCCCAGCAGGCTCTTGGCTATAGGGGAGGAGACTGACCTAATGGTCTGGGCCAGTGATTCCTCAGTGAGGTTAAAGTACTTCTGGAGGGGATCGTCTACTGGGGTTCGAACGGTCAGCAGGGAGGAGCTAGAAAAAAATCTAAACGTATTATTGTTAAAAACAGACACACACACACACACACACACACACACACACACAAAGACAAAGCAAAGCACGTTCATACACATCCACAACGCAAAATGACAGAATGTAAATCTACAACAGGTAAGACTTGAACTCGACAGTCATATTTGGCAGCACGTTTCTTATAATGAGTAAAGAAATCACTTATCAAGGATGATCCCCTTATGGGTGTTGATGTCTTGTTTTGCAATTCTTCAATAAATAGTTTTAAATAACTTGTTTATAATGTAGGGTGACCTTAGAAACTAGACCATGTTATCAGTGTGACCACTGAAGTTAATAGTTAAATAATAAAGGTGTTTTGATGATTCCTGACCTGGAGTCAGCCCTCCGTAAAGCGTCCACCTCAAGCATGACCAACATGGCTGGAAACAGGATGTGGAAGATGGATTGAGCCACAACCTTGACAATCCTCTCAGACTCACGAGCAAGACGGGCTCTGGTGGTCTAGAGAAAGGAGGAAGAGAGAGAGAGAGAGAGAGAGAGAGAGAGAGAGAGACGCGGGGGGGGGGGGGGGGGGCATTACAGAGGCATGGGAATGTCAGAATCCCACATTCTTTTTTTTGTTTTGTTTATTTGGTTCAGTTTAGTAACAACGTAAGATCCCATGAACTTACCCCATCCCTAATCCTGTTGCGGACGTTCCTCCACTGCCTGAAAGAAAAATAAAGTCACACCGGCAATATCTTCAATTAAATTCCCTCAACATCATTGCCCTGACATACAGGCAAATATCTGTAAAAAGTAGACGGACTAGGGACTAAGAAAAGGCAGACATACAGACGGATTCTGTTTGTACACCAAACAGATAGAGAGCTACAAGTAAAGGTAAACAGATAGGAAGATACACACGTATACATGCAGATACTTATACAATTATATATGTATAATTCATTACACATATTATATGTATACTTATATGTATATATATAATTATATGAATACTTGAACACACACACAGAAACACACACACACACACAGACAGTGAGACTGGAACAGGAAGTACAGGCAGCACTCAGAGCTATACACCCCGGCTCACCTATCTGTTAGTCCTCTGAGGAAGGAGAGGAGGATTGGGTACGCCATGTTCTCCTCCTGCGGGGGCGACGAAGACATATCCCGTCTCCTCTGTTCCTCAACATACTGGATGACCGTGGCGCGGTGGTCAAATGGTTCCTCTCGGACATCTTCTGCAGAACACGAAGGACAGAACGCACGCACGCACACACGCACGCACGCACGCACGCACACACACACACACACACACACACACACACCCGGACTATGAGAACAGTCCAGCAACTTGAGAGGAAACGCTATAATGTGCACGTTCTTTTTGCAGCAGCTACTCTGATGTTCTCTGAAGTCAAGTCTACATGTGGAAAAAACCTGTACTGACCCTCTTCCGTGCATGTAGAAACATCTCGCTGTATTTGCCTGGTCCTCCGGTCTCTGGACCTCCCGGGAGTCTAGTTCATAGACAAGGAAATACACATCAATAGTCCTTCAGGTCTCACTCACCTGAACTATGACATAAAGTACAAAAAAATCAATTTCAGAGGCTTAATTTGTCAACAATTAGGGACGTTGGTTGATAAGTTTTTAGAGACCAACCATTGGTAGTTAGCTAATCGTTATGGGCTTGTAACAGCCACCGGATACATCACTTGTTAAAAGAACATTTAAAACAATCTCAGCAATGTTTTTATTATATTAAAAAGCATGTTATTTTTTTAACCATGCATGTTTTTAGTTGTATCAATTTATTTTATTTACCAATGTGTGATTTTACTTTGAGTTTTTTCAGTGTTTTAATTTAATGTTTATTGGCTGATTGTGAATGTGTCTTAATTATTTCATCTGTTGCAGGTGCGCTGTTTTTAACCCATATAACCTGGTGTGGTTTAAGATTAGCCCCTGGCTACATCTAATTAACTGCCAAGGAGGATCTTGTTGTAACGATCTTGTAAAGCTATCCCATCTAAAGGAATTCATTATTTTGGATGTTTAACTTTACTTCTAAGTCTCCTGGAGGCTTCCCAAATAGTACAGATAGTTTCACATCCATTTGGGCAGTTTAAGGACCAATCGCGACTTCACACGCAAGAACCCTCGCGCTAAACTATTTAAGAAACCTTAGCTTCTTACCTTGCCCGTTTTTTCCCTTGTCTTTTTCTCTGGCCGAGCATCTGGGTCTTTTTTTTCTTTATCCATATCCCTCCCTTTCTGAGATTTTCGTTTAGTCCATCTCTTTATTCGAAAAGTTATGTTCACATGTTCACTCACTCTGGTAACAACCACCTAATTATATACATTTTGTGTAAGAAAGGGACAGGTTAAATGTAAGGTTAAACATTTCATACATTTAAATCCTTCAAACGAAAACAGTATTCAGTTTACCTTGTCGTCCAATATTGGTTGCTGTTATTGTAAGTATATTACAAATCAAAATATCGTTTGAGCACAGCGAATGCTGTTTTGCTAAAAAGGTTTTAATGACGTATTCAACTGGAATTCTACAATAACCTAAATGACCATTCTAATATGTTGTTACGTCATAACGATTATTATGGAATTCCTATTCCCCTTGCGGTTTTTTTAAAGGCAGAATATTACAACAAAAAATAAGCACAAAATTAACAATTCAGTACAATATTAAAGTTTCAACCAAAACAAGAACACTCTTCGACTCCCAAATCCTCCAGTAAAAGTTAAAAAATTATTCAACAGAAACAAACTTCTCTAATTTCAATTCCTGTTGAATCTTGTTACATTTTACCATTCTGTGTTCACTTTGCGGCTTTCAATGGATATAGTCCTGTGAGCGTGTCTTATGACTACTGGATTTGTGTTTTAATAATGAAGTAAGGTTAAAGGTAACTTGCCACAGCAATGCCTCGTGAACGAAAATGAGACTTTTTTCTCTCTCCTATTTTAAGAGAAAACTGATGTAGTAGTAGGCCTATAGCATCATATTAACCAATAGAGAACAATACACATTATCATTTAATATAGTATGATAGGCACTAAAATAAGAATTCAGTTTAATAATAATTTATAAATTAAGTTGAGAAAAAAAAGTGTCGCTTTTACACGGGGATGTTGATAGCAGTATTGTACTGAGCAGTGGGCACTTTATAAGAGTGCAACAGGTATGGGTACAAAGAATAAAATAAAAAAAGGTATCCAGTGCTGTTAAAAAAACAAACAAAAATCCTCTAGTGTGTCAAAACTCGGTATTAAACGCAAGGCAACAGGTAGGCTACATTTTGTTGAAATCCCCCACAAAAAAATATTAACACGTTTGCATGAGTTGATTGATTCTGATTTGGACTTTTTCTTCAAATGTTGTGAGTAGGTGCTGAATCGAACTCGAAGATTGTCTTTGAATGAATTATTATTGTTATTATTATTATTATTATTCATAAATAAATTATAAATTGTGATACGGGAAGTAAAACGTTCTCGTGCTATCAAGTATGACGGTAAATTAATAGGCCTAATAATAATGCACGAGACTGCCCGTGTTCGCTCCTGCGCTTTAAAACCGATTTGTTCTTTCTTTCCCGATTCAAGTGGCAAAGCGGCGCGCATTCAGAGCTGTCCGAGAAAATGGCAGTCAGTTTACATAATTTCATAATTCTATTAGAATTTACTTTTATAAAACAATGTTGCTATTCATTCTGTGTTATTGGCATTTTTTTATTTACTCCTGTTTAGCTCATTCTGAGTTAGAACATGTAAAAACTTCAGATTTTCAAATTAGATTAGAACGTTTGTATATTGATGTGATGTATTATTTTTGACAGTAAAATAAATATTTTTTTATTGCAACATCTGCACTTAAATATAAACTAGGTCCTAAGTTCTAATAAATAAGCTATTTGTTGTCAAATTTGTGTGAAAACTTAAAATGGACACATTAAATACAATTTGTAAAATGAAAAAAAAAAGTACTTAGGTTCATAATTCAGAGCATTTGTTAAAAATGTCTTTATTGCCTGATATACAATCAGAGTAGAGGAATGCACCAGTTAGCCCGTTGTCATGACTCCCCTCAGTGGATGACTCCATGCAGGACAGCTAAGCAGAGGACTGTAGACTCCATACTACTCTCAACTACAAAAACAGAGTACACTGATGCTTTGACCCTCTTTTCTTCATCCAGATGGGGAAGGGAGGTGGTGGAGAAACAGTGATCGATGGGCAAAGTGAAGGAGTAGAAAAATATAGGTGGCGAAGAGAGAATTACAGGGAGATGAAGAAGCCAGATAAAGTGTGTGTCCCTCTGGCCCTGCAAAGTCTCTTTCTATTGACTACAAATGTCTCTTCTGGGGAGTAGCAGTTGTCTTCTGCCAATCCTAGGGAAAGAGAGACAGGTCATCAGTTTATACTCTTCCTGCCTCCCTCTCTCTTGCCCTACAATACCTGCTGTATTTGTCTCTCCCCCCTCCTCCCTCCCTCACTCTTCCCCCTCCTCCCTCCCTCACTCTTCCCCCTCCTCCCTCTGCCCTGCAATACCTGCTGTGTACGACTCTCCCCCCTCCTCCCTCCAGCACTCTCCCCCCTCCTCCCTCTGCCCTGCAATACCTGCTGTGTACGACTCTCCCCCCTCCTCCCTCCTGCTCTGCAATACCAGCTGTGTACGACTCTCCCCCCTCCTCCCTCCTGCACTCTCCCCCCTCCTCCCTCTGCCCTGCAATACCTGCTGTGTACGACTCTCCCCCCTTCCTCCCTCCTACTCTGCAATACCTGCTGTGTACGACTCTCCCCCTCCTCCCTCCTGCACTCTCCCCCTCCTCCCTCTGCCCTCCAATACCTGCTGTGTACGACTCTCCCCCCTCCTCCCTCCTGCTCTGCAATACCAGCTGTGTACGACTCTCACCCCTCCTCCCTCCTGCACTCTCCCCCCTCCTCCTTCTGCCCTGCAATACCTGCTGTGTACGACTCTCCCCCCTCCTCCCTCCCGCTCTGCAATACCTGCTGTGTACGACTCTTCCCCCATCTCCCTCCCGCACTCTCACCCCGCCTCCCTCCTGCTCTGCAATACCTGCTGTGTATGACTCTTCCCCCTCCCGCACTCTCCCCCTCCTCACTCCTGCTCTACAATACCTGCTGTGTATGACTCTCCCCCTCCTCCCTCCCGCACTCCCCCTCCTGCACTCTCTTTTTTTTTTTACTTAAATTATAAATTATTATTAAGCTGAATTCTTATTCTACAAAACCTGCTGTGTACGACACTCCCCCTCCCGCACTCTCCCCCCTCCTCCCTCCTGCTCTGCAATACCTGTTGTGTGCAGAGCGCAGGGCGGAGGCGCGGTCTTGGTTGATGTCCATCTCCATCAGGAGGGGGATGGCGGCGGCGGCCACGGCAGCGGTGACCGGGGCGGCAGGGAGCTTCTCCCCGAGAGCCACGCTGTACGCCGTGATGTCACACCACAGAGACGCCCTCTGGTGGTTCAGCAACAGCCTCCTGGAGACCAGAGAGAGCGGGGTGGGGTGGGGGTGTGGTGGAGAGAGAGACAGGCCGAGACACCAAGACGGGTACGATTTATCACAACAACACATGTAGAGAGAGATGGAGGCATAGACTGATTTAAAAAGTGTGATTTTTTTTATCGCACGTTTTGGAATATTTCAAAAAAAATTATTATGGCATTATTTTGTGGACATACAACCTTCCTCTTTTAGACATCAGATGAGTTCTACATCGTGAACTTTGTTTTTTCTTCTTCAAAACAGAAAATGTCTCCTAAACTTCATTTCAGAACAGCCGCTAGGCCCACAGAATCATCAGACAGACTCACATCAGTGCACAACATAAGAGAAATAACACTATCTCTCAGACACACGCTGAGATTGAGTCAACTAGAGAACCGACACTTTGGAGTCCCAACTCACAATGAGTCTGATGGGAAAAGTAACCCACTCGTCTTGAGGGCCCAACACAGTGACTCAGTGTGTGAACCAAAACATGTATGTTGACTCAAGAATACTGCTCGGCACATTGGAAAAAATATCAACACTCCCATCCCAATATTGTGTTTATACATCTACACACATGTACCTGATTCCAGACTTGGTGCTGCTCCTCGTGACGGAGCGAGCCCTCTGGGGTTCAGACGTAGGGCGGGACCCCGCCTTGTGCAGGACACCATTGGCTCCAGCACTTCCAGGCACGGCCCCTGGGTCATCCTGCCTGTGGCGCTGGACGGGCAGCTGCGGGGTCTTGCTCCGCGCGTTACCCTGGGGGACGCTGAAGGTCCACAGCAGCTTTTGTGTGGCCTGGACTGACAGGATGCCTGGGCAGGAGCCCACAGATGGGCACGGTAAGGGGGGCAGCAGGTTGACCCCACAGTCATCACTGATCTGAGGACGGGACAGGACGGAACGGGGTGGGATGGGACGGGATGGGACGGAACAAGACAAGACATTTAAATATACACAGGATACGATGTTATAATATCTGTTATGCCATACTCCAAGATGAACACTTCAAAAGACAATATTTTAGAATGGACTTGGGTTGAGAGCAGAAATGTCATTGGGGTTTTCAAGTGAGCAGCCCAGGACAGGACACGACCTCAATATCTTCATTTATTCATATATCCATTTGATCATGAATTCATATAATATGTATTATTTTTAAGTATTAATGTTTTTTTTGTTATTTATTAATTTGTGTATTTGTTTATTCATGTATTTCCTCAACACATTCAGTCATTCATTTATTCTCTCAATCAGTCCTGTGAACGTCAAGCGAGCTTTAAATCCATCTACCATTAAGTCCGCCCCATCCCTCCATCCATCCTTGCACCCCTCTCTCTCTCTCTATCTCTCTCTCCCTCTCAGTCTCCCTCTCCCTCTCTCTCTCTCTCCTACCTTTTCGTAGAGGTAGAGCTGGCGTGTGAAGCAAGCCCTGCGTACGCGTGTGATGGCGTCCCTCCTGCCACGCCAGCGCTGCGTGACCAGTCTCTCGTAGCCGTCCAGCCGCCTCAGCATGGAGTGCACCTGCTTTATCACCCGACCCTCGCTCAGATCCCTGCCCGCCAGCAGCTGGTTCTTCAGGTTGCTCCTGTAGAGAGACATAATTGTTTCTGTGATGTGAACTGGAGTTTGCAAACAAGGTAAACATAAATGGTATATGCCTCTACTTTGGCCATTTCATGTCCACACTCATTTTGAAACCATATTCTATAGCTGCTAAACACTGTGTTTAGAGATTCTCCAGCTAGCCCAGCATTCTATTTTGGGTATTTTATAACCTAGTATTAGTAGAATTCTACTTGCAGACAGAAATAATCTAAATGTACTTTATTTTTTTTTAACAGGCTCCTCTGTCATTTAATGTTCTTTTCGATGCCTAATTCTGTAAGATCGTTTTCTAGTAGCCCCTGACTGGTAACCCAGTATTTTAGAAGTTCTGTACCTCAGTATTATCAAACTGATAATCTGGTATTCACTCAGTATTCTCCAACTGCTAACCCCGTGTTCTAGAAGTACAGTAACTCTGCATTTTCCAACCGCTAACCCGGTATTCTAATTGTACCTCGATGTTCTCTGTGACTGCTAAGCCCAGTTTCCTCCTAACCTGACTTCCTGCACAGCCCTGTGAGCCAGGTAGGAGCGTAGCAGACAGACCAGACGCGTCTCCACCACGGCGCCGGTGTGAGCGATGAGGTCAGAGGTCAGCATGTGGAGCGGGGGGGACACGGCGCCTCCGTCCAGCGCTCGCTTCAACAGATGCAGGTTGGTCTTCTGGGAGTCAGTGCCGAGGTAGTAAGGTACGCCCGCCATCACAGTCTCCTCTACGTCATCCGCCTGCAGATTCAACATTATGGAAAACGTTGTTTAACTCCAAATGTAAGGACAGACGGACTTACAGCTTTTTAACACTTTTTATTTTATTTTTTTACATTCATACTAAATGCAGACATTCAGCATGGGTAAAAATCCCATGCAGAACCTATTGTTTGTATCATGTGACTCAGGCATGACTGTGATTAACACCTTAAGTGACATTCATATTTCATAATGAATAGTCCTTTCTAATTCAATTCGGTTTGTTAACTGCAATTTTTTCATTGTCGATCTGTGAAACTGCAAAGAACTAAAATGGCGTCTCTTACCTCCTCCGTCATCTCCGTCCTGTATCTCTTCAGAGGCGCGCTGGAAGGAGCTGTACAACTGTTCGCGCTGGAAGGATCAGAGCTTTTTTTCTGACGGGTTCTCGAGACCCGCTTGGAAGAATGACCCGCTGATCCGCCCTGCTTCATGCTGACGTCCACCTGAGAACCGAAGGCATCCAGAGACCTTTTAGCACTATATTATTATATTTATTGCAGTATATTTCTCTTTTATAAAAAAAAAGAAACAGCATACGCACATACACTACAAAGTCAGACATTTTATGATAATCAGAACTATAAACAACTATTAAAATACCTTCCTCTCATCACAACAACACCTGTATCATATAATTGCATAGGTTGACAGTAGAAAAGTGATATAATACAAATATAGTTGCATCCTATTTCATACAAATCAAAACGATCACCTTGATAGGAATATCTTCCTTCTGTCTACTCATGTCCTTTTGCTCCTCCTCCTCCTCCTCCTCCTCCTCCTCCTCCTCCTGCGACAGACGCTTCTTCTTTTTCTCACTACTCCCCGTCTCCTCATCCCTCGTCTCCTTGCTCATGTCCTGCTCCCTGGATGCTGAGTTGAGACGGACGTGTAGCTCTGTCAGGCTGTCCAGGGCCAGCCTCATCCTACAGGCCTGCTGCTTGTTCATGTCGTTGATGCGGTTCAGCTCCACCGTCACCTCGGCCAGG